>CM043711.1:2788092-3101614 GCA_023969325.1 Oryzias curvinotus
TATCGAACTTCAATTCTAAACCAAAGCTGCAGTGAGCAAAGCCAACTTTTGTGTCACATTGGGTGGGTGGAGGAAGGTTGAGGACATCATTTTACACCCAATTTTTATTCAGAATTCAGACAATTTCAGAAAGAGAAAAAGACCATGGAGACCATAGTCCAATGTTCCAGATAGGAGTGCAGGAAAAATCGACTCGGTCATTTGGCGATACTTGTATCTATTCAAAATGGTGTCAGGGCGATATGTATTTAACTATTTCTGAGCGTCCTTCAGCGTCCACTTCAACCCCCGATATCGCCAGACTCTTGCCAATACTCAACCATAGTTCCAGACAGGAGCTCCTGATGTATCTGAATCAACTTCCTGTCTCAGCTCAGGAAGCAGACCTCCTCTCTCAAATCTCTTTCAAATCCAATCAAATCAATCTTTATTTATAAAGCACTTTTCATATAAAACATAGCACAAGGTGCTTTTCACTGAAAACAAAACAAACAAAGTAAATGATATAAAAACAAGCATGAACATGAAAATAGAGGCCCCTCACACAACACCCCCACCCCCTAACTGATGCATATAAAATGAGAAATAGGCTGAGGGCAGAAAAAAGGGAAAAAAATGGTTGTTGGAAATACTGATAGTTGGGAATAGCTGCATAGCCGGCCACAGACAAAATTCTTTCTGAGAAAACGTAACAACCCTTGTTCTATCCTAGGCACTTTGACATTGGGAGTGGGGTCATCTAGACCCACTAGACAGAGCTCTGAACCTTTGTTCTTCAATGGTTTGTGATCTTCACTGGTGTCCATGGATTACATGAAATCCTCTCCACCTTTATCCACCTTTGTCATGGTAGGAGAACACGTCAATGGAAGGGGGGGGGGGGGCTCATCTGGACCCCATAGGATAGCATAAGGGTTAATAGCTGTTAACTGTTATGAAGTAGAGTAAACACAAACATCTGTTCCAACAATCTACAAAGATTCTTGACGAAATCAGGAAAACTGTTTATTTCTCCTTCAAGCTTCTAGAGAACAAAGGAATTCAAGTCAGAGATTCCAGAGTTTGGTCCAAATCGTCTTTATAAAAGAAAGAACTACAAAAAAAAAAAAAAATTCTATTTCAGACTTTATTCACTTTTGAAAAACGTGAAGTTAAGTTCAAATATAAATGATCACAAAATAAAAGAACCAGCATCAAGGTACAAACACATTTAACTAAAATTCAATAATTCAATCAGCCCAAAAGAAATAAACATTTTGTTAAAGTTACATTTTTGACTTAGGCAAAAGAAAAACGAATAAAACTTCAGCGTGTTCACATCATTGTGCAGTTACTGAACTTTATAAACATGAACATAATGTTGGTCTTTTTTGTCTAAAATCTATCAAACATGTTGTGATTATATGTTTGTTCAAAAACAAACAAACATAAAAAAAATATTTTAAAATAAATTACCATTTAGAAAGAATCATTTTATTCTGTTTAGCACAACTTCAGTTGCATTCTGGTGCTTTTTAAGAAACAGAACTATTGCTTTGTATAAAATGGTAATTATGAATTAAATTAGTAAAAAAAACAGATGATCGGATCATTCAAACCCAAAGAGGTTGTTTAATTTGCTCATTTGTGTCTGTTTTATATTAAAACAAAACTGTAACTTAAACTGACATCAAATTTGAGTTTTATGAATCTATCACAGACAAACACTTTTCTAGAAGGATGTTGGTGTTAAATTCCTCTAAAAAAGACATTTGTAAGGATGAAGCTGAAGCAGACCAGCAGGTGGTTCAACAGCGCTGAGGAACAGAAAGTGGCGACACACGTGGAGCTCCTCACCTCTGGGACTGCAGGCGTCCTCTCGGCTCTGTCCTCTCTAACTGCTGAAGGCCCAGCTTCGCTGCACTGACTGCACTCAGATGAAAACAAACAGCAATTCATCTTAAAACACTTTTTATGAACACATTTTACGACAGAAGCAAATTTTGAGTTTCTCTGGAGGTGCAATCAATGTACGTAATGTTACATTTTTAACTTTTAGGGGGATTCTAACATCTACCTAAGGTCTGCAGATGAAAAACAGCCCTTTGGCTGACTCTGGCGTATTGACAGGAATGTTTATTAATATGAGCTGTCCCTGTATGGAATAAAGAAACCCATCAAAATCTTTTTGCTGTCATTGGAGTCAACCTGGGTCTGTGCAGACTGATGGGTGCTGGAGCGCTCAGCGGGACTGACGTTTCCTGAACTCTGGCTCTGTGCGGATTTGCATTTGATTCCGGAGGAGCCTCTGTTCTCTGCAGCTGCCCTGATGGAGGTTGTGGTTCTTTGTGTAATCGAATCAAAGCAAATGTCGAGCAAGTTTGCTCCAAAGAGAAATCTGAAAGGCCGCTGATTTACGAGTCGTGCTGAAATCCCACAAAAGGGCCGTAATTCAAAGTAAACATTTACGCTGCGCTGACAGTAAAGCTGCTGTGAACGGGTGTCAGCTGATAATGAATTCTGACAGCCCAGTGCTGAAATAATGGCACATTTATTTAAGCATTTACTCACTTTTGCTGAGCTGTAAGAAGAAGAAAGACGTTTTACAGTTTTCATGGGTTAATTGAGAAGCCACACTAAAAATGTCAAGTGATGGATGCTTTCCCTCGGGGCAGGGACCAGCAAACCGCTCCATGCTGTTTGCAGAGATGTGGGAGGCGAGGCCTCCTGAACAGCATACATTTGTAATTACAGCAATATCAAACCAAAACAAGGATCAACCCTAACAACAAGTTACATCATCAGAAGAGGAAAACTCTCACTGACAGGGTCAGATTCTTAGGATATCAAACATCACCCACATGCACAAGCATGTGCATGAAGCCCACCATAATTTGACCCCCCCCCCCCAACACATGCACACTCTCTCTAAGGCCTGTAAGACCTCCAAAAGCTCCATTCTGACCTCCTCCAACCTCCTGAATTCCCCTTTGTACTCATCCAGGACATGAAGAAAGGTCTGGCAGGAGTCACGCCTGTTAGAGGGGAACCCTAAGCCCATTAAGTGACTCCTCTCCACTCAGGAAGAGTCAACTTCATATCAGAGAGCCGAGAAAAGGGAAGCTGGAGGCTGTGGCCCACAGCAAAGAAAAGCCGCAACAATGGAGCCTCATAACCTTTAAGCCAAGCAACACAAGCCCAGTTTTACCCAACAGCACTGTTTCAGATCCTACAGCACATCTGCAGCAGGCAGGTTCTACACAGTTCTCTGACAGGTTTCTGAGTTTGCATCAATAGGTTTTTTTCAGATTGGTGAATTATCTCCAACACTTCCAAACAGTTAAGCAGCTATTACTCAGTCATTCTGCTGTCTTTGTCTGATTAAATATTCTTGCGTTGATGCTTTGATACATGTTCCTGTTATTCCATTTTTTTAAAATAATAATTTTTCTTCATCGCAGGTCAATCAAGTTATAAACTGACTGATCAAATGTCTCAGTAAAATCTGGCCCCCACATAGATGTTTGATTGACAGATTGTCCTGAGCCATTTTCAATGGAAGCAGTGTGGCCTTCAAACAAGGTCACTCCCGATTGGCGGCAGTAGTTGCCATAGCAACGTTGACTCAGCCTGACTCAGACCAACCACTGTCATCTGGCTCCAACATGGCAACATCTGTGATGGTGACTGAATTGGTTTCAAATCAAAAATTCACTCTCGCTGGTTACAAGGGCCGTGCAAATTTTGGCAAGTATTTGTTTATGTGGCGGGGGCAAAAGTTAGAAAGACGATTTCTCAGGCACCAAAGGAGAATAGAGATGTTACCTGAACGTGTTAGTGCTTGATGAGAAATGATTTTGGGCGGTACTATCAACCAAGAAAAGCTCTGTTCACACTGGGCATGTGACATGAATTCAAAAACCAAACACGCATTCTTCTTCATAATGGACAAGCAGGGAGGGGCTTCTTCTTCTTCTTCTTCTTCTTCTTCTTTGTTTCTGCTGTTCACTAGTGCAGGTCCACCATCTACAGTCGGAAGGGGTGCGAAATGTCGAAGGGGTGTAAAACTGGGACGCCATCCAAACATCACTCCCAAAGTCTCTGATTGGTCAGAGTTCGACCTGGTTTAACCCTTGCAATGGGCATTCAATGGCCGCACATTTTGCACACAGAGCCCAAAACCTGTGTGTGGTTAAAGTTTCAGTACAAAGCCAGATTTCTATCAATCTTCTTAACATGGTGTGTGTGTGTGGAGGGGGGGGGTTGGCAGTATGCGGGTTTAAAACAAAATGTTTGTCTTGTCCTTTTGTTTTTAAAATGTGATTGTTTTATGTACAGCACGTTGAGTGGCATGAGCTGTAAAAGTGCTATAAAAAATGTGACTTGATTTGATTTCTGCGCTTTCAGGTAGACTTTTCAGTGAAAGTGGTTGCTGGAACACGAGGGCCGTGTGACCGTAGCTAACAGTGGTGACTGCAGAAAGCTCTTTCTCAAGAGTGCAGTGTGAAAACAGACCATACCAAGCGCTGCTCAGACGCTCCTGTGCTGAGAGCCTCCGTAGACAATCTGCTTTCTTTGGCAAAATCAGAGAATGACAGAGGTAACAAACAGACAAACATTTATGAAAGGAATTCCCAACAATTTCAATAAACAGCAGAGTTTAAAACAACCGTTAACTACGACTTGTACTGTTTGAATATCCTGTTTTAAACAGAATAGAGAAAAATGCAGTGCTGGTCGTCCACTGGAGTGAGTCAGTGGTCTTGGTAGGGTAGCTGTGACTGCTACCCCACTCTCCATAAGTGTAACAGTGACTCTAAAGCACACAGGGAGGGTAAATTCCACAGCCTCTGTAAACACAGGCTCAGAAATTGAAGGCATATGAGTGGTGGTAACTGCTCTGTGACTGAGTTATTTTGGATGATTGGTCATAAACACAGTGATTGTATTTCAGCTCAACTTTGTTGATGACTTGAAGTGTGAAATCAAGTTAAGTGCTCGGAGGGGGGGGTCCTGGCTGAAATAAAAATATGAAACTTTGTTTCTGTGGGACTTGGGGATAGATGTTTGGTGGGGTTGAAGTTTGGATGGAACAGGAAGTTTGGGAGAGCGAGGCTGTGTGCCTGCAGGGCGTTTGAGGAGGACGGTGCTGGAAAGTAAAAGCAGGAAAGCAGACGAAGGCTTGGTGACATGCAACATCACCCAGCACCACCCAGCCAGGTACTAGCAGATGCACATTGCCCTGCAGAGGAAAATGTGAAGTGTTTTTTTTTTTACTTTTAAGGGGGGGATTTCTCAAAGCTCTATACTATATTGCCTCTATCTCCCACTCTGGGTATGTAAGCTGACACCCATTTCAAGTGGGTTACTCGTGTCCAGCACATCCACACAGAGAGCCCGGATAAAATAAACACGCCGCGTCAGATATCTTGGAAAGAATCTGTCATGGGTTTGGGGCTAATCACCTCCAGAAGGGGCTTGACTCAAAACCTGAAACGTAAGCCCCTGTCGGGGAGCGCTGGCTGGGCCGGGCTGTGCCGGCTAGGCCCCGGGCACTGAGAGTGGTTCCAGAGAAGGGGGCGCCTTCAACAGGTCAGGACCGGGGTATTGTGAGGGATGGTTAGCTTGTGATGCTTTATGGAGTCGGGATCACAGCACCAAGAGTCAGTTCCTGACGCACAGCCTCTGTGGCTACCGTCGCCACGGCCTCAGGATCTCCGTAAAAACACAGTGGGGGTTGTCTGCTCAGAGGGAAGCAAGTTAGGGTCACACTTTTATAGGATCCCACTCTGGTGGATGAAACACGTGACCAAAGATGATGCTTAAAATAAGAAAAGACAGTCTAACCCCAGCTCTTATCTAATCTCTCATGAAATGATCAGCTGATGCTCTGTTGGGAAAACTGTCGATGCAGAGGGAAATATGTGGTAATGTCTGACAGAAAGAAAGTGGAAACCTGCGAAAACCTCTTAAAGTCGCCAGTTGAGCTGAGAGCTCGTCCACAGAACTGTAGAGCAGAGTCACCAAACACAAGACATAAATGCTCCTGCTGTGCAAAGCACCGCAGCTTCATGACACCCCCATGGTCAGGGTCACATGAAGAGGAATTCTTTTGCTGCGTTCACACCGAACGCCATTTGCACGATAAATGGTTATGGCGTGCAGCAAATTTGCTGCTCGATGCTTGTCCAAAACGGCGTTGACATTTTCAGAACACATAGCTCCTCCCCGCTGAGCTCATTTCTGAGCCTGCGGTGTGGACGCTGCTATGTTAGAGCTAGAAATCGTCAGCAAGCAGTGATTGGTCCGAGTCGGCTTGAGTCGATGTTTCTATGGCAACCACGCTCTCCTATCAGGAGGGTGCTTGTTGGGAGTACAAATCTGACAGCTGGCTCAGGAGAATCTGTCAATCAAACGGTCGGCATGAGACCACATGCTTTTACTGAGGCATCTGATTGGTCAGTCTATGACTTGAATAGCTTGAACATCAGAGAAAATCTCATGGAAAGACATTAGAATTATAAAGAACATGTTTGAAACAGATAGCAGCGCAAGAATGGTTATCCTGACAAATGCAAAAGCAGGTACTTCCTGTCTGGGGTCACTCGATCCAGTTCTCATATACAGTCGGTCTGTGGTTGTGTTTTCCTTCTTTAGGACATGTCAGCTCTGACATGTCCTAAAGATGATGTCGTCTTTTGACCCAGCTGTTGACAGAGTTCAGAGTCCGGTTTTTGGAAGGGGACCTGGCTGCAGACAAGATGGCGCCCAGACATCATTAGCCAGAAGCAGAGATGTTAGTTTTCTAAATTGTAGCAGCTTTTATTCAAACTTTTTCATGGGCATAAACGGTTCAGTGTGCTTCATGACAAATGGTAACAGTTTTATTCCTTTCAAAAAGGATATTAACAGAAGTGTTGAGATTTGTAAAACTGTTAGCTTTAGCTCCAGAGTTCCCGTTCCTTCAACATCTGTGACTTTTCAACCCTTAACACCATCAATGTGAATCAGCTTATTCTGTCGCGGAGAAGAGTGGCTTTGCACTGGTATACGACACTTTATTTGGACGGGTTTCATGTCGGTGGAAACAGCTTTAAGGTGTTGCTTTCCGGCGCAAAGCCGCTCGTCTCTGCCGATTCTCGTAGATCACATAAGGAGCTGCTTTATGTCAAAAGACATAAAAAGGTTTTGACAGAAACATCTACGGTGTTCAAGGTTTAAAGCGTAAGACGGAAATAACCCTAACTGTCAGGGTTGCCAGTTAAAGAAGTATTTTTTGATTCTTCAACTGGGGAGAAATGGGGAGCGGGGGAAGGGACGTGAAGTTCCGGTTCTGGACTTCCGTTTCCAGCCAAAGAAGTCTGGGCGCCATGTTGTTGTCTGCAGCCAGGTCCTCTTCAGTTGTTGTTTTGTAGCTTCATGTTCCCTTCTTAAAAAGATTTTAGAAAAATGTAAACAAAGTTGCTACATAGAAGTCAGAGTAGAACTGCATACTACAGATCATGCCACCCCTACCTTTTAATTGGCTGAGTGGAGCAGGTCTGCTTTGGGCTTCAAGCTGGTTTCTGAATAATTCAAGACGAACAGATGGACCTGAGAGCGAAAAGAGAGTTTGTGACTGAAGGACAGAGAAGACTCGAGTCCAGAAGCAGAAAACCAGAGTTAGAACAGCGCTCGGCTTCAGCTGATGCCAGGAACAGTTACTGCGGACATAACCCCGTGTCCTGGTGGCGCTTACTGACAAGAGGCACCGCTATTCAACTCCCGCTCTCACAATTCTGATCAAAGAGCAGCCGTCCTCTGCAGGACCTGCATGCAGGGTGGTGACAGCAAGACTGCTGCTTCTACGAGTGGAGGGGGGCTCACCTTTCCACCGCTACCATGGAGGTGGAATGCATCTCATCAAGAGTCAACTTGTGCAAAAGTTTCTTGGCAATCTCCATTTCCTTCCCCACCATTCAAGTGAGTCACAATGAGAGATGACATGCACCGGCTTCTGCTGTCTGTCACGGCTGGTTAACATACACGAGTTGGAAAGGTTCACTGATGTTCAGCAGCGGCATTACAGATGAGGACGAAGAGTTGAAAACATGTGTGCTTTGGTTCTGTTTAGGATGACAGCGTTTGGAGCTTCACCATGTTTAAATTAGGGATCCATGAGAATCACAAGAACTGAATTTAACAGGTGAAGTACACAAATGCTACACAAAAAGCACTGAAAACACAAAAGCTGAAGGCAGCACAAACCATCAAAGTTTGTTTTCTGACTCACTTTTCTGTCTCTTTTCTTCTCTAGTGGACTTCATCCTCTGGGCTCTTTTTAGCACTAGAAGAGCCGTTTTCCTGTCAGTGAAGCCCCTAGAAACAACAAATGTGTATGTTTGTAGTGGAAAAACACAGTTTACCACTAAAATGTTTACTGTTGTCTTTACTGAAAAAGAAAAAGTCTCACCATTCCTCCAGAATCCTCTCTGAACTTTCTGACACACCAGAGGCAACAAAGGTTGAAGGTGGAGACTTGCTCCTAAAAGGGCAGAAAATATATGTATATATATATATTTATATATATATAACAGTTTACTTCCAGCTTCAACCAAATGAAGTCCATTCAGTCGCCAATTTTCTTGATTTGGACACCGCCATGTTGGAACCAGGAATCAATGGTAAGCAGTGATTGGTCCAAGTCTGAGTCAACGTTTCTATGGCAACCACTCCGTTGAGTGTGAGAAGCATTTTTCTCTATGAGATGCTCAAGCTAGCGGTAGCTCACCTCACCAAACATCTGCTGCTTTGATCTCCAAACATTTTGGCAGCTGAACTGTGTGTTGGAGCATATTTCCAAAGGAGATATTAAAACAAATTTTTGTTTGTTCAACATGTTCTGTCATTTTTGTTAAAGGTCAAAGGAAGGTGAAAAAAAATCAATTAAAATCGACTTTGGTGAGGAAAAATCTGGCTCGACTGGTGCACCTCCATTTTTTTAGACGAAAAGGTTAAAAATAAACTCAATGTCTTCTGACGCCCCTTTGTAATACCTGCTGGAAGTCTGTGGTGAGTCTTTCTGAGAAGCTGAGTCCCCATGTTCCCCTGCTGTCCAGGCCTGCAACGGGCTCCATGTATGTGATGATATGTACGAGGAAGGACCGAAAGGGGGGAGCTGGAAAACATGTTTAAAAGAAAATAAGGACAGTGTCAAAGAAAAATTCCCAAGCTTCAATGTTTTAGGCTGCCTCTGAGGTATCAATCTGAGTTGCAGTTACTTCCTGCTGCTGCATTTAATAAACCACACTGATCGTCTTTTGATCCATTTTCAAAGTGTTCCAGTGGTCTTTTAATTATGATTGTGCTGTTTTCAGCTAAATATTTTTTTTTTAAATGTGTCATTTTCTTGGACATAGTTTCTGCTGAGCGGCTCTGATTGTGGGAGGGACCATTGGAGTGGAGCAACGCTGCCCCCTTTCCCTCCCTCTCTATTCATTCTTCCCACAGCTTACAGCCTCTCACAACCCCAAGCTAAGTGTCAGGAACTGGTGGTCCCAAGTCCCCATCTAAGGACCCAAAATGCAGGAGACCAGGCGTGGTGACAGAAAACAAAACCTTTAGAAAACAGAATGAAAAAGACAAAACCCATGGAGCAACATAAAGGTGACACAACAGAGCAGATGACCTAACAAACCACTGAGGGCAACTCAGAACATGACCAAAAACCACAAACCAAACAAAACCCTCACTAACTTTAACCGTGCATCAAAAACAGCGAGTACTGTCAAAGCCGTCCAGCCCTGCAGTTTAGATCCAGACTCCAGCTCAGACCAGGAAAACAAAGACGTTCATGAATCTGTTTGTCTGCAGCTGGATGATCAGAATGGAGCAGAGCTTGTGGACCATCCATCGTATTTTCTACATCACAAATATGATCTGTTTTAAATAGAATTTTTTCATCTGCTCCTGATTCATAACTATGAGAATGTGTCACAGCTCAGTGGCCTTGCGGTAGAGTGTCTGCCCTTTAACTGGAAGGTCGAGAGTTCAAATCCAGGCTGAGTCATCCCAAAAAACTGTAAAAATGGGACTCAATTCCTCTGTGCATGACACTCCGCATTAAAGGGTTAAACCACCAAATGGTTCTGGGGCGTGGCTGTGTCTGCAGCTCTCTGCCTCAAATGTGGAGAGCAAATTTCACTCACCTAGGTGTGTGTTAATATAACTTTAAAGAACTTCCAAATGCAATTTTAAGCTTGGATTTCCTCATATATGTCCTCTATCATCAGAGAACTGCCACAAGAACAAGTTCACTTTTACCCACAGCCTCATGGGGCGCCTGGACAAGTGGCACTGCACCTCTGCCGTAAGAAAACACTGGGCTCAGAGATTATAGTCTATTTAAAATTATAGTTCTGTTTTTGTATGTTCTTTCTGTCTTCTATTATGGACCGCATCAGAGTCTTAAATAAAGTGAATTATTAAAAACACCAAAAACTGGATTTTTATCAGAGTGGGTCTTTAATGGTGCAAACTGTCTGCTGTGACAAAAACAAAACCTGCAATGCAACTCACGCTACATTTCCTCAGTGATAAAACATTTCGCTCAAAATTCCAAATGGACTCAAATGACTCTTTTCTGTTTCCATTAACCTGAAAAACACCCAAATCAGCCTCTAAATACTCTAGTGTGAGAACGGAGGGATTTTAGCTGAAGTTGAAACCACCCTCCACTGTGAACCTCAAAGACAATGAAATATAATGCTCATAGGAATTCTCAGTCACTTTTACACCAAAGAGCATATTTTATTTTAGTTCCTCAGCAGTAAATTTTCAGATTTCACACTTGTGGAGTGCTCATTTGTACGTCTCCAGACTTCATTCTCTCCTCACTGAATTGCTCATCCCGGCCTTTGAAGTGTTCCTCGACGTCAACACGCAGAGGCCGACCACACAGCAGCTGCAGCTCATCAGCTCGTCCAGAGCGGCTACCATGATGTACAGTCTGAGCACGCTCCAAAGAAAAGATCCAACAAGAGGTAAACCAAGTTCAAAAGCAAGAAAAGAAGAAAAAACACAGCGACATTTCAGCAAGTGTGACAAATGACATCTGCCGATGTCTCTTCAGGAAATAATGCTACTTTTTAAATCGAAAGGTTAATCATGACTGAAGGAAAACCTGGAGGGGGTGATTCTCTATGGCAGAGATAGTAAAACATAAATGAAAATATGGGTGAATAACAGGAATAAAAGTTGTCAGAAGACCTTACCTTTAGCTCTGAGACAGGACAATATCTGGGGGAGGAATCCTCAAAGTCAGTCCAGTTTTTATCCAGGTTTGGCTGTTTATGAAAAAAACTAACATTTTACATTTCAAAAACTGCCTCCTGTTGTGACAAGAAGTATTTGAAAGAAAATGTTCTTCAGGTACAGACTTTAAGTAGCAAAATGTTTGTAGTCGATCAGTGCACAAGCATGTATTTTGTGGTGTTTGTGCAGCTTTGTGTTTGCATCACTGACTATATGAGACTGGACTGAGTAATCGTGACGCCATCCAAAGAGAGTGGGTTACTTCCTATCTTCAATGAAATTAGGCCAAATATGTTGCCTTTTTTTACAGTACGGACGCCGCCATGATGGAACCAGTGATTGGTCTGAGTCAATCTGAGTCACCATTTCTATGGCAACCGCTCTCGCCAATCGGAGTGAGCTTGTTGGACATCCACACCCCAACCACTTGAATGCAGGCTACACATCTGTCAATGAAGCATTTTGAACATGAGACATGAGACCACATACTTTTATTGAGGGATCTGACTGGTCAGATTATACTGTGAATAATGTGAACTGCAGCAAAAATCCCATTAAAAAAAAAGTTGTTGGGCAAGACACTTCACCCACTTCACCCACCTTACCCAGAGTGAATACATCTGAATGCCCCGGTGATGGTCAGAGGCAGCCACACCTTCGTCAGTCTGCCCCAGGGCAGCTTACCATCACCAAGTATGAATGAATAATGGGTACACATTGTAAGCGCTTTAAGCGTCTGGAAAAGTGGAGATAAGTCCAATCCTTCTTTTTTATGATATCTTTGTTTACGCTCTCTCCCACTAGCTTACAACCCCAACCTAACATTAGCAGTGCAACAAAAACGGCGAGCAATATTGGAGCTATTCAGCCAAACAGTTAAGAGCCAGATTGCCGCTCAGGCGAGGAAAAGAAAAACCGACATGGATCTATTTGTCTGCAAGTGGATGAATCAGAATGGAGCGGAGCAGTTCCTACATCACAACTGAAGACCTTTTCAAACTGCATTATTTGTCTGCTCCTGATTCATCACAAGTTGAATTAAAAAAATACTCAGAAATACATTTTGGAGCTTAAATTCTGGTTCATATGTCATCCATCATCAGAAAAATGCTACAAGAACATGTTAAAAACTCCAAAACACAGTCTTCAATGAAGTAGGCCTTTGCAAAAAGTTAGTTCTTCTGACCAACAGACTGACTGAGTAACAGCTGTTTTTTCTATAGAAATCTATGGGATTTTGGCTTGTTGGAAGCAGCAGGTACTTCCCATTTGGAACACCAGAGAGGAGGAGTCACTCAGTCCAGTTCTCATCTACAGTCAGTGGTTTGCATGTAGTGGGAGTTTGGTGAGCACATTGACTGTACTACACTGTATCAAAGTCTGTGCAGGTCAGTGACATGTGAAGGGGGGGGGGGGGGGTAATTACTGAACCGTGAGACCATAAAATCATATGAACTTGTAAGCGTACCTCATCAAATACAAATTCCTCCTCCTCCTCGAAGGTGTCATCCTCTCCATCAGGGCACTCGACGGCAGCAAGAGCAGATGCAAGCTTCCTCCTCAAAGTGAAGCCTCTCCAAAACGCCTGGAGGTGCCCCAGGAAAGAGAAGAGGACCATCCATGAACCTCAGAGCAAACGTAAATACTGTATGTTATCCCATTAGAGAGATAAAACATGTTCGTCGGCATTTTAATTGCCGAACACTCTGCTGTCTGAACTCTGCATGACTCCAAGCTACTCAGAGACAAATGGAGGTCCAGTGTGCCTCTAAATCCTCCAATTCCCAGTGGGCTGGGGGGGCACACTCCACTTCAAGTCGAGCCTCACAGGAATTCTGGAACTCTTGCAACCACATTTCTTTGGAATTTGATTAATCACTGTGTTCCCATCAAACAGACTCACACTCACACCATGTTCCTCCACGTCAACCCCCCCGCCAGCCTTCTCGCTTGGAGATTCCTAAAGGACTCATCAAACATTTTTGTGTTGACAGAGGATACGGGAAAGGTGGCGTGTAGCGTGTTTTCGGTGCAGCAGCTTGCACTTCTGTGCAGAAGAGCAGTCTAGGAAGTAGCCACATTCTGTTTGAGGGCTTACATCTTCAGCTATGGATGGAGACTCCAGCCTGTTTCCATTGAAAGAACAGGTCTTCATAAAGACATCTAAACTCTAGTGAGTTATCATTAGAGTATATATTCAATTTTATTGAGCACACGTAAAGATAACAGTATTTTCAATATTCTCAAGAACTTCAAATGGTCATTTGTTGAATTATCTGCATTAGAAAGTTATATTTTGTGAACTCAAAAGCCATTCCAATCAAAAACATCTTAATAGGTCAAGTTAAATTTCAACATAGGATTCATTATTATAAAGCCACTCAACAATTGCTGCATCCATTGAACTTGTGAGTTTTTGGAGTTTGTGCTTAAAATTCTTTGTCAGAATAGCCTCCCAGAACTGCCTACCACTCTCATAGATTGTTATGCTTAAGGATGCTGCAAATTTTTTCAATAGGGTTCAGGTCTCTCCTTTTCTACATGTAGGTAGGTAGGTAGGTCAGTTGATCAGTCGATCGGGGCAGGCATGCATGTATGACTCCAATGTTGGTAGATATGTATGTAGGTGGGTATGTATGTAGGTAGGTAGGTATGTATGTAGGTGGGTATGTAGATAGGTATGTAGGTAGGCATGTAGATAGGTATGTAGATATGTATGTAGGTGGGTATGTAGGTAGGTATGTAGATAGGTATGTAGGTAGGTATGTAGATAGGTATGTAGATATGTATGTAGGTGGGTATGTAGGTAGGTATGTAGATAGGTATGTAGGTAGGTATGTAGATAGGTATGTAGATATGTATGTATGTTAGGTCAAACTTGAGGAAGCTGATGCTTCAAGTGATTTATATTAAAAGTAAATAAAAACAGAAAAAAAACACAAAAAGGAAAAAATCAAATAAAAATCTTAAGTAAAAATGCGTTAAATTCTGTTAAATGTGAGAGGAAATTAATTTTAAGTAGTTAAGAAATTAAAGAGAGGAAAAGGAAAGTTCAAGTCTGTAGTGGGCGCGGTATTAATCAAGGTCCAGCTGTGCGCACCAGGAGCAGTTTGAATGAAGTGCATGTGTAGCGCCAGATCAAGCAGAGCTCGAGAGCGATCGCCAAACTTGCGATCCATCTTATTAAACTCATCTAAAAATCTAGTTAAAGGCATCGAACCCACGGAGGCAGCCGGTAAGATTTGATCATATTACGGGGCGTAGTTATTGTGATCCGCTGTGCGTTAAGCGCCGGCCGCGCGCTTCCGCATCAGGTGTCGCGTCAGTGCAAATGTTTGTTTAGTCTACCGTTCATAGTCATTTATTCCATTTATTGTCATTTATTCAAGCACTGCTATTTATGAAATATATGCATTGTTGTATTTTCATTGAATTCCCGTAGTTATGAAGTTAACTTTTAACCGATTAATTGTGTAAATCTAATTAATTATGGACTCATGAATTGATCTGGTGATTAATGTTATATATTTATTGTTGTATTTACTGTGGTAAATTGAGAAAATATTATGTCTTGTTTAGGTTTTTCACCACATATTTATAACCAGCATCTTGCCATCACTGTGGAAACCTCAAGAAATTGAATAAATCCGAACAAACGGAAAAGTATGTCTGGATAGTGTGTGAATTCCTGCAAAACTCCGTGGATGCTTTCCCCCTTTCAAGTGGGGTAAAATAACTTGACAATGTAGGTGGGTATGTAGGTAGATATGTAGGTGGGTATGTAGATAGGTATGTAGGTAGGTATGTAGATAGGTATGTAGCTAGGTATGTAGGTAGGTATGTAGATAGGTATGTAGCTAGGTATGTAGGTAGGTATGTAGATAGGTATGTAGCTAGGTATGTAGATAGGTATATAGATATGTATGTAGGTGGGTATGTAGATATGTATGTAGGTGGGTATGTAGGTAGGTAGGTATGTAGGTAGGTAGGTATGTATGTAGATATGTATGTAGGTGGCTATGTAGGTAGGTAGGTATGTATGTAGATATGTATGTAGATATGTATGTAAGTGAGTATGTAGATATGTATGTAGATATGTATGTAGGTGAGTATGTAGATAGGTATGTAGATAGGTATGTAGGTAGGTATGTAGGTAGGTTATGAACTAGCAGAGTTTCCAGAGGAAAATGGTTTCACCTCCTGGATGGAAAGTCAAGCAAGAAAACTCACCTGGATAACCGTTGCTGCAACAGATTTCTTGTTGCTAGGCACATGCTCTAATTCCCCCTCATTATCTTCTCTTCTTTTAACAGTGGAAGTAGTGTTCTTAAGTCGTTGTCTGTATTTCCTCCACCTCTGTTGAATCACAACTGCTGCTGAGCTGCTCCAAAGCCGGAATGCACACACAACACATAAAATGAAAGCAATGCAGAGAAAAGTTACACCACATTTCTCCTGTAAAGCTGGATTTCTCAAGATGTGATGAGTAAGTCACAAGACGACCATCAACTAAACAGAAGAGATGTACCAATTGCCCAACATTTGCAACTTCTATCAGGATTCACTCTGCTTGCATAAAAATTGGTCCCCAGTTCCATCAGCTGTTGGGTTTTAACTATAAAACAGTATATATTCTCAGTATAACAACTTTCTTTTATGCTCATGCACATCCTTTCATACTGGCACAGAGAACACGTACACAACACGTAAGGGTAAGTAATGGTTCAATTGATGAGACGTAGATGTGTCAGATGTATTTTTTTATTCCCTCGACCATTGCAGATTGCACAAAGAGGCCATTAGTGCTATTCAGCCTGACTGTTAGAAATGAGAAAATTAGACAGAGTGTCGTTTGTGTGGGCGTTCCACATACACTCCCGTCTCTGCTGTACACCCGAGTGTGTGCGATATTTGTACGTCGTCAGTAATGGCTAGATACTTTAAGCTTACTAACAAATAGAGTGTGGTGTATCACCTGAATGTGCATGTAACTTTCATTATCCTTACAAATACTTCACAATAGACTTACCACACGCAATCTACAATCGTATGATGTCCCCAAGGCTACTGCACAAGCATCAAGGAAACTCCCCTTTAAGATCTGACCGTGCCTTTATACAACCCTCCACAGACATCCCAAAAACCTGCAGCACCCATACGTGTCAACCCCCAAAAGGCCTTAGCCTCTTAAGGATTGCACTCTGAAATAAGATTTTTAAATTAAAGTAGGTCTTTGACTGTAAATCAGACAAAGAAGGCTCTTTTGACACATATTATGCACATCCATAGCCTATAAATCTATTGAAGCGTATACCATTCAGTTAAAAAAAAAACTTTTTTTCATGGATTATAAAAAGGGTGATCTTTTTTGTTTCTAACATTTTAAAGAACTATCAAAGAGCTATGAACACGCCGGGCTTAACCTCATCTGCTCATGGAAACTATAAGATGAGCTGAAAAATGAGTTGAAAAACCACAATGTATCTGTGTTATATTCCAGATCCATTTAGTTTATGTGTTGGTCACGATATCATCAGTCTGTTTTATTCTTCCTACTTTTTATATCCACAAATACTACAGAGCAAAACATTGGAAGTATTAAATATTGACCAATATGAATTATTTATTTATTTTGTTTGTGAGTAAATCCAGACGACAATATTGGGAAAGCAGAAAAATTCACATTGTGGGTGTGGTCAACTTTTTCAAATTCTCTCTATTTTTTTTTCAGAATTCACGTTCATATTTTTGGACTACAACAGTTTTATTCCTAAAGTGATGGGATAGGTATGCGTCTACAACTTCCATTACTGGAACCTGCTGGTTCACTTTAAGAGAGAGAGTAATGATGTTCGGGATTTTGTTTTAACATTAATGAGGACTTCTCTTTTTTTTTTTTTTGATCATTTATGGTGAATGACTGAGAGACTGCTGTACTTTGGAGCACTTTCATGTCCTGTATTAATGGTCTCTCCCTGCCTCTGCAGCTTCACATCAAGACAAACTCCTGCTGTAACCCATTGTTTGCATCACAACAGAGAAGAAAAAAGTTATATCTGGTCTATAGAACTACATCCACGATTTGCTCTGTAATGCTTGTGAATAAGGTCAGTAGGAAGAACAAAACAGACCGGTGATGTCGTCATGAACACACAAACTGAACGGATCATGTCTGTGACACGGACACTTTGGGGTTTTTCATCTTTTAACTGCAGCTCATCTAATAGTTTCAATGAGCAGATGAGGTTAGAGTCCAGCCTGTTTGGAGTTCCTTGATTAAGCAGTTCTTCAAAATATATAAAAGAAAATCACAGAAAAGATTTGAATGATCACCTTTTTTTTTATAAATTATTTTTTTTACTGAATGTGATCCCCTTCCATATGAACTGCTATTTCAATTAGGAAAATAATTTTTAAACGCTTTTTTTTCCTTTTTGGCAGAAATGGAAGAAAATAACTGTCTGACTGATCAGATTAAGATTTACCGTTGGAAGTGGGAGTTGGAATAAGTGGGAACAGAGGCTTTCTCTAAAGTGAAGATGGTTCCACAGGTAAATCCTTTGGATGTGCTGCGTCTTCTTACTTCATTTGCGTCTTCCTCAATGGCTTTTCTGTTTGGGGTGATGGTCTTATGACTGGGCTCCTCTTCTGCGTAACACCTTTCTGTGGATGTACCGTCTGTGTAAAGTGTCTTTCCACATGGTGCTGGTTTGGGATTGGATTTGTCCGATGAAGGAGTGGCATCAGCCTTTTCGTGGAACAATCTCTGCTCTTCGGCCAGCTTCAGAGCCAAAGTGTGGTGCTGGCACAAACTTTTCACGGCATCCAGGTGAGGTGAAGCATCGCTGTGGACATGCATATGGAAACTGTAACTAGAATCAAAATTTACAAGAAGATCTTTGGAATGTTGTAAACTTAAACAATAAAGATGGTAGTTTAATGTTTTACCACCAGGGCTTGACTTTCCAAAGCTTTGTCCTTTTTGTTTTTTTACAGGTATTCTCAGTTGCCTTAGTGCATCTTTCACAAAAGAAATAACTTTTGTTCAACAGTTAGAGCAACCTCCAGAAAATGCAGTCATTTGGGCACAACCTATTGGCAGTTTCAGGTTCATAATCCCCCAACGGCATATGCTTTTGGACAAATATCTGCCAAAAGATCTTTTTTAACTAGTTTTTGATCACTATTAAGATCACTATTAATTTGATTTTATCCTGTCATTCAAAATTAACTACACTTGTAGAGGCTCAACTAGTAATCTTCATTTCATTGCTTGTGTCATTGCATACACAATTATAGCACACATTGTCAAACAGTCATTTTTGGCAAAAGGCTGGTGACGTGGAAGAGATCGCATTGGAGAGAGAGCCACCATTGAGGCCAATATTACAAAGAATAATATAAGGTTTGCGCCACTCTCAGAAAGTGGCGTTCACACTCTTTGCCTGTCTTGGTTCGTAGAAGACAAAAACCCCTGTTTACTTATTTGGAGAACAAGCTGATGTGTTTGCCTCAATGCTGGGACTTTGTTGTCCATCTAACCCTGTCTTCTGCATCCACTACTCTACCACCAGCTACCTCAATGTCTTGTTTTACTGCATCCATAAACATCCTCCTTGGTCCTCTTATAGATCTCTTTGGCTGGCAGCTCTAAACTCACCATCCTTCTACTAATATATTCACTGTCTTTCCTCTGGACATGTGTGGCCTCTCTGACTTTATCCCCCAAACCTCTCAGATGTGCTGTCCCTCTGATGTCATCATCCCTGATCCCTCCTGGTCACTTCCAAAGAGAAGCTCAACATCTTCATCTTTGTTACCTCCAGCTTTGCTTCCTGTCTTTTCCTCAGGGTCACTGGGCCAAACAACATGGCTGCTTTCACCACAGTTTTGAACACCTTTCCTTTCATTTGAGCTAAAACTCATCTGTCACACCTGTCACATTTCCCCACTCATTCCAACCTGCCTGCACTAACTTCCTTATTTCTTTTCCACACGCGTCATTACTCTGGACTGTTGACAATAGATACTTCAAATCCTCCACCTTCTTTACCTCACTCTTCCACTTGGGTCCTCTCATTCACACTCATGTTCTCTGTCTTGCTGAGGCTAAGCTTCATTCCTCTGCTTTCCAGGTCAAACCAGTACCTCTCTCGCTTCTCCTCCACCTGTTTCCTGCTCTCGCAACAAATCCCAATATCGTCTGCAAACATCTTAGTCCACGGTGATTCCTAGCCTCATCTGTCAGCCTGTCCATCATTGCAAACCGAGAGGGGCTCAGAGCTGATCCTTGATGTAATCCCACCTCCACCGTGAACTCCTCTGTCACCCCTACAGCACACCTCACCACTGTCTTACAGCCTGATTAATGTCCTGCACTGCTCTAACATACTTCTCTGTCACTCCAGACTTTCTCATACAATACCACAGTTCCTCTCTGGGTACCCTGTCATAAGTTTTCTCCAGATCTACAAAGACACAGAGTTGCTCTTTGTGACCTCCCTGTACTTCTCTATCAACTTCCTCAAAGCAAATATCGCATCTGTAATACCATTGCGTGGCATGAAACCATACTGCTGCCCACAAATGATCATTTGTGCTTTTAGTTTAGCTTCAACTACTCTTTCCCATAGTTTTTGGCAAACAAAAACAATGTCTCATGTAAATTACTTATCTGGCAAATTGTGGTAGAAAAACAACTTTTAAAGAAACATTTACTTTTGTAATACCAATGTATTTGGTTTTGTAACAAAAACAGCAGTTATAAGCAACATAATGTTACACTATTCTTTTATTATTTTGATTTTTTTAAACCAGTTAATGGAAAGAAAGGTACAAAAAGATTCATAGACATACGTCTGGTTGTCTGGTCATGTTCTACTACATAATGTCTCTTTCAGTGAGGGATACATGGCTACAAAGCCACCTCAATGGAAACTTAATGAATCTATTTGCAATGCTTTGCCCTGCTACCCTGCCTGTCCAGCCCCTGAGGGGTCAGAGACACACTCTGCCTGTCTGGAATGACGACAGTCTCAAGTAGAGCTGCTTCTTCTCTACAAAGCCTGCACTCTTCACTCTCAGTGGGATAAAAAAGTGAGGAGTCAAGGGGTCAAAGAGTGCGACCCCAATGATCCTCCAACGCTGTACCTGCTGGTTCACTCCAGGGTCACAATAAATGTCTAATAATCTGAGGAACTTTGATTGTGTTTTTCTCTTTCAAACACTTGCATACACATGAAAAAAGAAAAACGGGCAAACTGTCCAGGGTGAACCCCACATTCCCCCAAAGGCAGCTGGGTAGGCTAAAGCAACCCCGTGACCCTGAACATGAATAAGCAAATATAGAAAATAGAAGGATGGATGAAAAAGAAACACCAACCAGTGTTAGCAATTCCATTTCAGGCTCTTTAGCAAAAACCATCTTACTGCATCGGTGTAACTGTATTGACAACTGTAGGCTTCAGAACAGCTGATGTCATAATATGCACGTGCAATTTGTAGTTTTTGAAATAAAACAAATGTAACTTTAATTTAACCATTTTTAAATTGAAATCAAAATAGATAAAACATTTATTATTATGGCAAATATTGCTGTAAATAGGTTTTACCAAAAGTCAATAAAGATTCTAGTTTTTTTTGTTTGCATCAAAAAAAAAAAAAAAAAAAAACTTGTTAACTACATAAAAATCCTGATCAGAATGGGACAGAGAGAAAAAAAACATCTTTTAGTATTGAAAGCAATTTTTGACGAATCTTTTTATATTTCTAATGAATTTTGCACACAAAAAAATCCCAAATTTGAGGACATTCAGTTGTTTCCTCCAGGTTTCCCTGCTGGGACCAAGCGCCTGCTTTGAATCAACCTTAAAAACAGCAAATGACAAGCAGCATGCACATGCCTCATCTCATCATGGACATAATTACGCTTGAAATGGGAACAACTTTAGTTGGGAGTTTAGGCGTATGCATTGAAGGCTCTCAGGATAAATACTTAGAAAAATTGTCCTGAAAATGCACAGGAGGCTAAAAGAATTGGTTTGTAAAGATTTGCACCTTACAGTCACCAGTGATGTGACATGTGTCAGTCTTCTCGCCTCCCCTAAACCTCAGTCTGACAAAAGGTCAGGCCAGGGGTTAAATGGCTGTGTAGGCTCTCGCAAAGCCCCCAAAATGGTTCATTGTTCAGGGGCCAGAGGGGTAGAGGCTACACGGCAAGGGGGAAAGCATGGGGAGACCTAACCTACCCCCAAGCCATGGGAGTCCTTGGCGTGACCCGAACGAGTGGGCGCCGCCACGTTTCATCTTTTGTGCTGAGCAACTTGGAAAGGTCAGGAAGATAAGCAGAAAGTTGATTGGTGTTTTAACTGCTGGTGGTCCTTGTGCAGGGATGTCAACGTGTGCAGAGGCCAGCGACACTGAAGGACTTGAGAAAATAGATGGACGTTGTCTTAGACTCACTACGCCTCGCGTATCAGACATAACAAGAGAATGGCTGACATTCCTCTCTGCTTGATGTCTGACAGGATAATCTGCTCGCGATAAAAGGAGGTGAAATCCAACCTCCTGTACCACGTTTCCAGTGGTTTTGATTATCTTTTTCTGTTCAGGTATATCCCATCTTACATCCTGATTCTGTTTGTCTTTTTCACGAGGATTGGAACTCTTTGGTCATCGGTCTTCCGTTTCCTTCTCTTCAAAATGCTGGCAATTAAATATTCAACTTTGGCTGCCCAAACATATTTCCTAAAGTTTCTCAGAAGGAAAGCCGTTGTGAGGTGGAGTTTGCATTTTTACAGATTTTTACAGATCTCAGTTTCAGTCAAACCAAAAGGAAATAATCTGTCTCGTGTGACACTAAAACCACAGTACCAGTTTTTGGTTTTTTTTTTCACACCTCCCAATCAGATTTCAGTTGATGGGTACAGCTGTGCGTTTAGCCTTTTAACACTGAAACTTTAGCTCCAGTGTTTACATTCTGTCGACTACTGTGACTCTTTAACCGTTTATGAAATCAGCGGATTCTGTCGTGGAATTAAGAGGCTTTGTGCCATCATGCAACATTTTTCATTTGCGATGTGTTGCATATCGGTGCAAGAAGTAACTCTTCTCTGCGTCAGAATCACTTTGATTGTGTAAACGGTTAAAGATGTACGGTATGTGAAAGAGTGCCGGTTATTTAGGTGTCACCAGCAACATCTCCTGTGTTAAAGGGTTAACACTCTGGAAAAGGTTTTTATCTAAATAATTAAATAACAAACTGATTTTAAGCCCAAATCAGAAAACTGTTTTTTTTTAAATGTTTTCTTTTTAAGTAAAACTTTAAAAATAGCTTACAAAACGATAAAAAAAAAAACATGAAAAACATTTCTTAATACCTGAATCCTAAGTCAGTGTTTAGTATTACTCTTTAAAACGGTGGATTATACTGTAAATTCATGATTACTCTGATTTAAAATGGTCTTTACATGGAAGATTAAAGTGCCACCACGTTCTGATGAGGACATTAAACCTATTTTACAGCCAGAAGGAGGATACTGAGAAACACAAAGCTAATCATAAAGTATAAAGTTTTCTTTATTAAACAACTTGTTTTTTTGGGGGATAATTTGCTTTATATTTGGAATCCTCCTTATTAGTCCTATAAAGTTGACTTAACTTTAAAGGTGGGAGTTTTTCCTGTTTATTTTGATTGACAGACATTAAAGCTCTTGTTTAAAGGGCCTTTTGTGCGTTTAAGTGTATTATAAAGTTCATTTCCCAAGAAAAGAAATCCCAAAGGGGTATTTTGATCTCTTCCCCCATTTCTGAGTATTCCTCTAAAAACAGCCCCTCCCAACCCACGAAAACGAGCGGGTTCTCACATTGTGATGTAGACAAGTGAGGACAGCCCCTTCCAGGAAGAATCTGCGCCCCCAGCACCGCCCCCAGAATAACAGACACACAAACGTGGAGCTAGCAGTTATGGGCTACATGCATTCCCTTTCTATGCACAGTATGCACATCCGTCTTTGCAGAAGTTTGGATGTTGTTTGTTTTTATGGGCGAGACGCAGAGACGCTGCAGAGGGCGACTTTAGATGGACGTCATGAAATGGGACGGAGCGTGAAAGCCGGTGCCTCAGAGGTCCAGTCGTCTTAGGATAATATTGAATAAAAAATGCATTCTTTCGTGTGCCAAATGGTGTGCACATGGATATAGCTTACTGTAAAAGACGTAAGAATATATAGGCCCTTTAAATCTCCCCTTCAGCCATAATATCCAGTTGGAAAAAGGAAAAAGAGTTGAGTAACATGAAAACAGGAGCAGGCGGATGTCATCGTGCTGCCTTCTTCCCACCTGAGCTCTGTGCTGTGAAGCTGCTGTAAATCCTGAGTCTGCTGAAGCTGCTCCCGGCAGATCGTCAGGAACGACCCCGGGGCAGAGCTGACCCGCGGAGCATGCGAGGCCGACATAAAGGAGTCTGTGTGCTGGCCGTCAATGGCCCTCAGTCCAGGAACGGCTTTCTGTAGGACGCATCTGAAAATAAAATGTAACTCACTGGTTTGATCAAAGGCTTTTAAACTATGAGGGCAAAAACTATTTAGAAAAGCTGGAGGTCACATGTGAATATATATGTATACCTTTTCTATTGACCTAAGAACCATATTTTCCCATTATAAGGCACACATAACAGCCTTAATATTTTGCTAAACATGACAGTTGTGTTTTCTCATGTAGAGTGGCTTTTATATGGATTCATTCTGCTGATTTGTCTATTTATCACGTGTTACAAATGAGTTGGAAGTTAGTGTAACCTTTGTTGTAGTGGTCGGTTTTGTTACATGGTACAGGTATTGTGAATCGACTAACACGGATAACGCTTCTAACACGGCTGACATGTAGCGTGTTACTCACAACTTCTAGAGTTACTGTAACCCAGTTATTTTTACTTCAAGCACAAAATACAAATAAACACAAGAGTTAAAAACAGACCGATGCAAAAAGGAGTGGGTAGAGGAAAAATCGTGTGTGCTCCCCCCACACCTTATATTTCTATTTACAGTTTTTTTTCCTCTGTAGAGCACCTATGCAGACGTGGCATTTTGTGTTTTATTGATCATCAATCATCACATCTTGTAGGTTTTTTTGGAATACATGTAAACTTTAGCTTCATCCAACCCGTTCCATAAAACCACAAATGGATGAGCACCTTTTCTTTTTGTAGTACGAATGCGCAGCTGATTTCTTTACTTTTAACCCCCGTCTCTGTCCTTGAACATTTGTTTTATGATTATTGGAAGGAAGTTATTTCTGGCTTTAAAGATGATGAGTGAAGCTTTAAGTTTCACTAGTTCCCATCATTTCTATAAACCAGACTTTAAATAATAGTGCGTTTGTGTGTGTCCCATAATCCACACCATGACCAGATGCACAAAGACTGTAAATTTGCTTTATAAGTATTTCCCCAGACTTCTACACTGTATTGTAAATATGGTAGCATTATCGATAAATATATTAATAAACGTGATTTGGGAGTTTTTCCCAACACTGGTAAACTTTAAGCAAGTTCAGCTCTGACTTCCTTTAGTTGTGGCTTCCAGCTTATTTTGTGGTCCATAATTGCTCAGAGGAACTCAATCCCAGTCACATGATTATCAATAGCAACCTTTAAATCTGCAGGAATGTAGCCATTTCCAAAAATCCTGAATTTTGTTTCGTTAACATTGACTGAGAGTTTATTTTTGTCAAAGCATTTTTTAGTGTCCTTTACTCTGTATTTACTATTTTTCCAGAGTTAGGGAAACTAAAACAATTAGTTTTAGTTGATAAAGTCTGACAGACAGACGTATCTCTGACTCTTTAGTCTTGCTTAATGCACCTTATAATTCAAAAATAGACCATTTCTTGAAGGTACGCCTAATAATCTGGTGCACCCTTTAGTGCTGACAATATGGTGCCTTAGTTAAGAACACACATATTTTGCATCTGTTGACTCTGGGAGTTGCATTTCTTCATGCTTAACATAAAACATAAAAACATAAAACATCTGTTTTAGCAACATTTCTGAGAAACAGAGCCTACAAATAAATAAAAACCTTGACTGCATTAAGTGTGATGGGCTGCATGGATCCTCAATATAAGAACAGGCTCCTTGAAGTGAGGTCTCTGCTGCCCGAGGCTAAGGATGTGTAGGCAAAGGAATCTCAATCATTTGCCACAAAAACAGAGCCAGAGCATCTCTGAGTGCAGCACCGGTCAAATGTTCCTCTTCAGCAGAAACATCAGGAAAAGGAGGAGATCAAATCTGTGAGATTCAAGATTTCACAACACATTTTTGCTTTAAGTGCTTAGAAGTTTAGTTCTTTGATTTACTTTTCTGATTCTCCTTCACCACATTTACCAAACATTTAAAAAGATGACGCGCTGAGCCTGAACTGTGGAGGCTTCATAGAGGAGATGAATTTAGGAACAGCACTTAGAATACTTTTCCATTTTTGATTTTCAGTTTTGTGCGTTTAGGGATGTGCTTTGAATCTCTTCAAAAGTTTCCAATCTTGCTGAACTGTGTTACAGGTTGGATTTATCAGCCTCGTAACCCCCCCTCCACTAGGAATTTGAGGATGATGTGGCATTGACTGACCTGCAGGGAAACTCCAAACCCAAACAGATCAATTTGATTTTTCATGACCTCACTGAGGAGGGAGGGGAGCAGGATGCCAGCCAGATATGAACATTACCATACAAAAACAAGAGAGCTGATGTGAAATATCATAAAACACCAAAAAGTATCTTTTTTAAGTACATTTGAATAAAACTTAAAACATAAAATGTTGGAACTGATGGACTGTAAATTTCAAATTTGCAGAAACAAATCTGTCAAAAATACGTGAAAATCAGATTGTATGCAGCCTTAACAGCAGTTGAACAATAAATACACTTGAACTTTGACCTCAAGGGCTTCCCTTCATCCCACGTCTCCTGACTGTTTGAGCCTGCGGCCCATTTTTAACTGAGTGAAGACTTCCTCCAAAACACAGCCCCTCAAAGAGAGCCTGATTCATGGGTCGCAGTGTTTTCTTTCTCCACGACGGCTGGATCAGGGACTGCCTGCACGGAGTGGGATTCCTTCAGCTTGGTGCTTTCATTTAGTCAGGAAAATGACTGGCTTGGGATGAAAGGGCCAAAGGCAGGAGTGTGAAAATACAGGGGGCTTCATTTCAAACCTGACACAGGAGGTTAAGCACAGTTCACAGAAAGATTAGAGGTTTTTGATGTTAAGAAGCATCTTTTTCTGGAGAAAAATGACGTAAAAATGTAGATTAGACATGATCAACCTTTCAAAAAACTAGTTTACTTTATGTTGTTCATGTAAAAATCCCTGCTGGCTTTAAATGACCTACATTTCTCAGCCCTCTAAATAAGCACGTCAGCTGACGATGTGAGCGTTTGTATAAGCGTATTCATATTTTGAGATATCCAAGCACTTTGTGAGGATGTTTAGAAAGGAGTGGTGGCCTTGGATCTCTGTGGTAATCCTGGGAAGTGGACCGGGAGCCCCGAGTCCGCCTGGAATGTTTAGACTACCCAGACCAGCAGATGAATCTGTGATATGAAAAGACTGGATTTCTCCAGCGTGCGGCTTTGAACATCAATCAAGGCACACAGCATTTTGGGGCAGAGAGGTTTCCCTAAAAGAGTTTACACACATTATCATGAATGTCTTTGGAACAGATACTGGGGTACAAAATGTGCCTTAGCCCGTGTCCGTCCGTCTAAAGTGCGTCACGCATGTGTGGAAGTGCCGCGGAAAACATCGAGCCTCCACCCTACCTCCACCCACGCTCCTGCAGCAGAGGATTCCCTGAAAGCCAGACTTCACAAAGGGAATGGCATCCTTGCAGGTTCTCACACACATCCACTACCTCTGATGAAGACAAACAGACAAAAACCTTTCAGCTGGTTGCATGAGGAAGGGTGAACGGACGACGACGTGTGCACTATCAGACATTGAGGCACGCCGCGGAACGGTTGCTTCCGCGAAGTGCGTTCATTTCTGATAGTGAACACTTCGAAGGCCAACAACCCGCTTATACCATGGTCACTTACAAAAGAAATACATTCTCTGTCCGTTTTTGGTACTTTATTCTAGTTATTTTTTCGGCTTGGATCGCTTTTTTCACAAAAAGCAGACTATTTGTTCTGTGGCACACTGAAGCGGAAAAGGAAAGCGATAAGATGCTGATCATTACGATGGGTTCCATAAAGCATCAGTTCAGAAAGGAAGTTCTCCTCTTACCGCTTGTTTTTGTCCAGACGGTGAAGCTAAAGGTTGTTTTAAAGAAGCCGGTGCAGTGATGCAGGAAGTAGAGACAGGAACTTCTTTTCTAGGCGTGCATTATCACTGTATATCATGACTTTTTAATGCACACCCAGCAGCCAATCAGAATCAAGAATTCACCCGGACCGTGGTATAATCTAAGAAACATTGGTAATATTAGATTCAATCATTTTTAAGCTTCCAGCTGAAGCTGATCCATCAACCCATGGGCAGAAAAGCGTTTGTTTCTTATTCCTGAAGGTGCACACATGATGCTGACCTGCTTCCTACTGGTAGCATGTGGCTGCTATTTCTACATGTAGAGCAGGGGGGGTCAAACTCATTTTCACTGAGGGTCACATCAGCATAGCGGCTGTCCTCAAAGGGCCAAATATAACTTATAAATGAAATTAAATGTCATAAAAAAATAAATGTAACTACTCCTTAATGTTAAAAAACTCATTATTTGTTTATTATAACTTTATAAAGTGATAATTACAGTTGCATAGAAAACATATGTTTGCTTGTTACCTTGGCATACATCTGTTGTCAGCTTTCTATTGATTTTCTTCGGAAGGTTAGGGTTCTTTTTTATATTTTGGCGACATCATTTTGCAGTATTGCAGACATTTTCAAATATTTAGAGTTACAGAAGAAATGTCAAAGTTCAGACTACTTATACTCTCAAGCTGGATAGCTTTAAAAAGACACCTCCCTCTGCAGGCCAGGAGCTACAAGTGAACAGCTAGAAAATCGGACATTTGAAGAGTTTAAAGATCCATTCTGGTTCCACTCTGATCAAAGACATGCAGGACTCACAGCGTCACAGCGACGGCCCTTCAGCGTCCACGCCTGGCCGGACACGGCAGTGTTTGCTCAGGAAAACTAACCCTTTTTTCCTTTTTTACTGCCACATTCAACCTTTTTGCAATTTGTCAAATAAAGATCTTCAACTCAATTCAGTTTTATTTGTGTAGCCCATTATAACAACAAAAGTCATCTCAATGGGCTTTAAACTGGTAGCTTTGTAATAAACAGGAATCATAAAGAACATACAGATGTGACCATAAATGTTCAGTTGTGATTTTAGAAAACTTTCAAGGGATTTTTTGAAACACATTTTTCCAAGTATTCAACAAAAAACAGAACAAATGGCAAATTCTGAAAAAATAAGAGCTTTTTCCTGTTTTTTGCTTTCTTTTTTTCATGTCTTATTCTTTGTTTAGTCAGTGATGTGTGTATGACGACTGGCTGTGATTGGTTGAAAGCTTATTGTTTTCCTGTTTCTCTTTCTTTAGTATAGTATCTTCCACCTTTTACTTTTACTTAACTCCTTCTAGAATAGTTCAGCTATTTTAACCAATCAACTGATAAAATGTTCAGCTCTTTCAGCTTTTTTCAGTTATGACTTTTGTTCCTTCAAATCCTTGAACTTTTCCAGATATTCCAGGATTTCTCCATTGTCCTCCATTGAAACACACATGGGGAATCCTTGGTGCAGAAGCTCGCTGGTTTGAGACCCAGCGATCGCATTTTTTTACAAAAATATATTTTTTGTTTTTGTGCTGTTTTCACTTTATTTATGGTCAACTTTGATCATTTCTTTATTTAAATTTTGTTGTCAATTATTACCCTATAAGTTTCATTTTTATCCAGCAATAAGGCATTCAACCCTGCTTTTCTTCTGGAAATGCAGCTCCTTCTGGATTTATTTTTGTTTTTTACTGGAATAAGTGCTACAGAAATCAAATTTTACTTACTGACTATTTCATATAAAATAAAAAAATGGAAGAAATTTCATCCAAATCTGCTACACCTGTGTGTTTGTTTTCCGTGTGTATGTTGCATAAACATGTTACCTGACAGACAGTTGAAACGTAGATCCAGGTTTTCCAGAGATATAAACTCCATCATGGAAGGCAGCTGGGTCATTCTGAAATTCACAGAGAGAAGTTCAACCCATCAGCTCCGTGGTATATTCTGCTTCTAGTAAAATGACTCACAATGTCGAGTTATTTTCACACAAACTGTAAATAGAAGTGTGTCAGCCTTTTTTTAATATTTAAATTCAACAATAGCTGAAACCTCACTGATTCTGAGTCGCTGAAAGGTTTTGCAAAAGAGGAAGCCAGCAGTCGGCGAGGCCTTGAAGGGAGGAGATGCAGTTGTCGTCCAGATGCAGCTCCCTCAGAAGGACCTGGTTGTTGAGACTGGGGGGCTGATGGAGAAACAGGCTGTCAGTTGTTACACTGTGGTCCCTCTGTGAGGTTAGACTAACTTCATCCTGAGTACGAGGCTGCCGCTGCTGCCGCTGCTGCTGCTGCTGGAGGGGCAACAAACGGACCCCATCCGTCACTATCCGTCCCTGTTGCCCTGCTGGGCTCAAAGTCATCCTAAAAAAACGCAGTTTTTCTTCTGCAGCTGTGTGTCAGTTCGAATCCTAGACAGCAAGAGTTTTAAGAGTTTAAAAAAAAGAAAAAGGTAACAACCATGCACTACTGTTGAAACTAAAAAAATTGTTAAAAAAAAAGTTTGAGAAAACATGCCTTAGTGATTTGAATTTTTCTGTGCACATTTTTTTTTTTTTTGCATATTTAAAGAAACTCTGCTAATAGGGGAAACGAATGTTGGACTTATTTCTAAGGGACCTGTTTTTGCAGAATGAACTTTTGGCTATGATGCAGATTTTCAGACATTAAAGTACAAAAACAAAAAAAAAAAGAAATAACTGGGACATTGTTGATCTTCGTTCAAGCTGCACTCTTCATCTTAAGGGTTTCTACATACAACTGCATGGCAAAAACCATCATGTCAAAAGAAATGTCTTCTTTTTTTTGGTTTAAAAAAAAAGTTCACTTTGATATTTAAAATAAAGCAGACCTTTAGTTTTTATGTATTTTATTTTGTTGAATTTTAGTATAAAGAGTCAGATTTTGCTTTAATTGTTAATAAACCAAACTGGCCCCTTAGAAAAAGGTAAAAAAAAAAAAATAATATCCCATTGGCCTATTTTCTTTAAATAAGCAAAATAAATTAAAATAAATAAATAAATAAACATATAAATAAAAATCTGCCAGTGGGACAGGAAAAAAGGTCTAACCCAAAATGTATAATTTAAGAAAAGAAATCTACTCATTAAGACATGTTTCCCCAAACTGAGACTAATTTGCCACAGAAAAAACGTCCTTGGTGTTTTTTAACAAGTCTTTCTTTGCTGGTTAATTTGGCCTTTTATAAAAATAAAAAAAAAAGACTTAAGATTCGACACAGTGAAGAACTTCATCCTGTCTGCAATGGACACAAAATGAGTTTTGTGTTCACAGAGCGGGAAGGATTTGCCTATTTTGGTCAAGATGAAGAAAGTTTTTCACATTTTGAGCCTAACTGAACCATCGTAAAGTTGAAATGACAGAAAAACTTATTTGGATGACAGTTCATTTTAAAGCTGGGAACAGTTTGAATCTAAAATGGAATTGATCAAGAAATTCATATGTAATATTTGCAATAGGAAAAAAGAAGAACCAAATGTATCACACTCTTTTCATAAAGACCTATGTGAAGCTCATAGATGAGTTTTTCCTGCCAGCTGATAAGTGCCTGTTTTTGTTGTGTTTCAGCTCCCTGACTTTGTTTACGTCAGTGAGGTGGTTGGCGCTCAGATCCAGGCTGTGGAGCAGAGCGCTGCTCTCCAGACCCTCCACCGCCTCCAGGTGGTTGCTGGCACAGTTCAGGTGGAGGAGCGTGCACACATCCTTCAGTCCTCTGGTGTTGATCAGGTGGTTGTGGTCCAACGAGAGCCTTTGCAGCCTCCTCAGGGACTCCAGGCCAGCTAAGAGAAACACCGGTGACAAAACGTGAAAGAAAACGGCTTATGAGAAGAGTCCCAGAGTTCCTTTTGAAAGGAAATGCTGCCCTCTTGAGGATCATCACAGACTAACATGGAACTCACTTTTGTGGATTTCTTTGCACGTAAACTCCAAGACTGTCTCTACAAACGTCATTTTCTTACAGTTTTCTCTACTTTTGATAATACATGAGGTGTTATGAACCATCCGAGTCTCACCGACACGGGTGATGGAGTTGTACGAGAGCTCGAGAACGTCCAAATTCTCAGCGCCGTTCAAGCCGTGGATGGACGTCAGTTTGTTGTGGCTCAGTCGAAGGACTCGCAAGCTGCTCATGTTGGCGCAGTCCACGTAGGAGATGTCATTCTCCTGAGGTAAAAGATGTCAAGATTGTGTGACAGAGTCCTTTAAATAAAATGTAAAGACGAATACGAAAGCAAAGCATCAGCGTTTGCAGTTTGACCACCCTGAGATCCACGTAGCTCAGCTCCTGCAGCTGCTTGATGCCCTCCAGACACCTGAGGCCACAACGTCTGAGAGTGAGGGACCGCAACCGAGAACACTGGACAAGACTGGACAGACTGCAGCTAGGCAGGTTCTCCAGGGCCACTATGGTTACCTAGCACACAACAGAAACAGGTTCCAGAGCAAAAGCAACGACTGTTCTCACCATTTCCTATGTCCGTTCTATAGCCTTAAAAGTGCATCATTTTTTCAGAAACAAAACTCTTGCAGAACGTTTTTGATCGTTCATAGCAGAAAGTGTAAAATACCGACATAAGGCTTCTTTTGCTAAATTCATTGAAATAATACTTAAGCTCATCTGATAAATGGATAAAATAGTAAAAATGGAAAGAATTCTCAGTCTACTAACCGAGCAGTCCATGTGTGAGTTATTTTAGATCACTAAAATGACCAACAGACACATTTACTACCAAAGCTGGGGGGGGTTTACAGCAGAGAAAATAAGTATTTGATCCCTCACTGATTTTGTAAGTTAGTCCCCCTAGAAAGAAATGAACAATCTGTCATCTTAATGGTTGGTTCATCTTAACGGCGAGAGACACAAAATCACAAAGAAAATCACTAAATTGACTTTAAAGAATGTATATACATTTAATGAGGGGCAATAAGTAACCCAGGAACCTCAGAGTAACCATTAAGAGTTCAGGTTCCCAGACTGTCTAGACTCTCCTAATACACCTGTTCACAGAATCACTCGCTCAGACCCCAAAACGGGAAAGACTAGAGAGCTTTCAGTGGATTTAAGGCAGAAGACTGTAGACCTGCACAAGACCGGAATGGACTACAAAACCATCAGCAGGAAGCTGGAGGTTACCATGGCAACTGTTGGTGCAATGTCACCACCAATCCACTTCAAGGTCCGAGGCTCCAAACCAGATCTGACCTAGTGGGGTTTCCATGATCATGACAACAGTGACAAATGGGCCTAAAACAACCCGGCAGGAGTTGGTTGACGATCTAACAGCAGCTGGAACCACAGTCACCAAGAAAACCATTGGTAAGACTTCAGACCGCAACGGTTTAACATCTTGCAGCGCTGGCAAAGTCCCCCTGCTTAAGAAGACACATGTGCAGACCTGCCTGAAGTTGGAACACCTTCAGGATGTAGAGAGTGACTGGGAGAAGGTTCTGTGGTCAGATGAGACCAACATGGAGCTCTCTGGCATCAACTCAACCCGTTTGTGTTTGGAGGAAGAACACCACCCCCACTGTCAAGCACGGAGGTGGAAGCATTATGGATTGTGTGGATGGATTCTCACTCGTCAAATCCTGCATGCGAGCCTCCTTCCCTCCTCCAGGAGGCTTAAAATGGGTGGTGGGTGGGTCTTTCAACAGCATCATGACCCAAAACATGCAACCAAGTCAACCAAGGAACAGCTGCAGAAGGAGCAGATCAAGGTGGTGGAGCGGTCCAGCCTGTCTGTGGATCTCAGTCTTATAGAAAACCTATGGAGAGAGCTGAAGCTCAGAGTTGCTAAGCAACAGCCACCAAATCTGAAAGATTCAGAAGTCCTTTACAAAGAGGACTGGAGCAAAATTCCTCCTGATGTGTGCAGAAGCCTGATCTTTGACTACAAGAAACGTCTGACCTCTGTGACGGTAACGAGGGGTTTCCCACAAACTACTACGTCTGTCCAGCAAGAGGGTTTAAATACTTACTCTCCTTTATCAAACACAAACACATGTTATTTAAAAGTCTATTTCTGGATTTTCTATCTCTCACTGTTCAAATGACAGGTTTCCACTTTCTTTTTAGGTGGGCGTACTTACAATCAGCAGGGGATCAAATACTTATTTTCTTTACTGTAATTATTAAAGCACAAACACACAGCAAAAGATTCTAAAATGTTTTGGGTTTTTTCAGTTTAATGCTGCAAAGAGTACAAATGAAACACTGAATAACTGCAGAGAAGTCTCTGCTTGACGAGGCTCATATTTACCTCCTGCAGTGACCTCTGACCTGCGACCTGAAGCAGACTGTCTGTGCAGAGGGGGGGCAGTCTGTCAGCCTCAACCCTCCTCGTTGGCCATCTCTGACTCTGGACAGAACCTTTTGGTCTGCTCCTGTTCTGGAGGGACAGGGTGGACCAGGAGACGCAGCCTGTCCTCCAGGACAGCCTCTTCTGCTCTGTGCGCTCTGCAAGCGCAGACCAGCAGGGGGCGCTGGCTTCTGCTGCTGCAGGACGAGTGGATTCTCCAGAGCTGACGCTCTCTGGAAGCCACTGCTGTCCAGTTTTAGGTCCAATGAGGCTAGCGGTGGAAGAACCAGACATGATGTTGTTTGTAGGGTCTGGGCTTTTCTGTCTTTCCTTTTCTGGCTGTAGTTCAGTCTCAGTGATCATCATCATCATCATCATCACTTTGTTCTTGGCATCTTCTTTTCCATCTCTGCCTCCATTCGTCCTGATCACCCTATTTCCCTCCTTTTGAAGCATTTCTTCTTCCACCTTTTCCTTCTCGTGCCCGTCTGCCTCCACATTTCTGGATTTTTTGTCTTGAGGTTTGTTGTCTTTGAACGTATTCTCAGCATCATCATCGCATGTTATCGGCTCGTCTTTGTTTTCTTGCTGGAATCTCATATCCTCTGTGTTTTTTGCTTCCTGGTTTTCCTGGAGGATCGTCGTTTTGTCCTCATTCACCTGCTTTTCTTGTATAGTTTCACTCCTCCCATCCTCTCGCTTCTCTTCCCTTTCACAGACTTTCTCCTCTCTTTCTGCAGTTGTCTTCCTCTTTGTTTTAACACTTCTCTTCAGGTCTGTCTCCACCTCTTTGAAAATGTCGTTTTCCGTTTCTTCTTCATCTCTCACCGTCCTTCCAGGCTTTTCCCTCTTACCATCATCACCCCTTTTTCCCCCTTCCTTCTCTTCTCCACTTTTTAGTTCACTTGTAAAGCCAAGTTCTATTTTGTTTTCTCTTTCCTCCGCTTTCACATCCAGCAGTTTCCCTTCATCTTCCTCTTTAGATTCTATTTCAGCTCTCTTCTTGTTTGTCACTCTTTCCTTCTGTCTTTCTGCTTTCTTTCTTCTGTCCTCCTCTTCTGCCTGTTCTCTCATTTTCTTTTCCACTGATTGTATTTGTTGCTTTCTATTCTCTTCTACCATCTTTACTTCATCTTCTGTCTGTGTTTTTTCATTTTCCCTTTGTTTCTTCACCACATCTTCGTCTTCTCTGCACTTCTCATTCGTCTTTTTCTTCCCCGCTTCCTCTTGCAGTTGCATCTCCACAAGTTTCTTCCAGTCTCCCTCTTCAAATGCTTGTCTTTTTCCTTTGCTCCCTTCTTCTTTTTGCTTTTTCTCCTCATTGTTCTTCTTCTCCTCCTCATCTTCCTCTTTTCTGATCTTCAGCTGCTCCTCAATCATCCGTCGTTCATGCTCAACTCGTTTTTGTAGCTCACCAAAGTGCTCCTAAATAAGAAGATGCTGGAGTTACTGGCAAACGTGTTCTGTCTTTTCTTTAAAAATGTGATTTTTAGGGTTAAATAAAAGAAAGGAGTGTGATCAGTGCACATTCATAACTATTGTCATTCTACTGATGGCCTAAATCAGGGGTCCCTTCGGCTCCGGAGCCACATGTGGCTATTTTAACCCTCTGTTATGGCTACTTGGCTTTAAAAAATTCTAAAGTTTTGAAAGAACAACAGATCATTTCAGTTTTGTCATTTATCTTCAGATTTTTTTACTGAGGTGGTCTAATATTAGTAAAAATTCTTTTTTACTAATGACTACTTATGACTAACATCCACAGGTAGATATAAATTCATAAAGTCCATCATGTGAAATAACTGACCAAAAATAATAGTAAAGGGTTTAATCTGTCCGAGCTTATCATTATTATATGATCTGCTGCTGCTGCACAGCAGTCTCCAGTTGTTGTTCAGAGGCAAAGTTCTTATATAAATGGATTTACATGTTTAGGGTTTTTAATGGACTTTACACCTATCTTGTCATGAATAGAAAAAGAGGACAAAGGATAAAGGAGTGGCAAAGTTCTGATGATAGAAATCGCCATCTTTGAGTTCCCTTTCCTGAATTGTCAATTCATGAGAATCTTCTGCAGCAGGAGGATCTTATTTGACACACGGTGTATTTTATTTTGAAAGGAACTTATATGTACTGCTGTCTTAAATAAATAAAATCAAAAGTGTATACAGAAAAATATAATACTGTAATCATTTAAATATTTAAAATCTACATTATAGAAATAAATGCCTTAACTACTATCAAAACAGAAAGAAAGGGTATTTCTCTACACTATAAAGTGAGGCTTTTGTGGAACTCGCTGGTCAGTGAGAAACTAGGCTCAAATGGTTCTTCTGACAACAAAGGTTGCCGCCACCTGATCTAACTTATTATAAAAAAAAACGTTTTAAAGTGCCACACTTTGGCCACAGGCTCTGATTTCAGCTTTTTAGTGTAACGTTCTTATTTCAGCTGACGATGCTGAGAAACTCTGTCCTCAGACGAACCTGCTGAAGATGCAGCTCCTCTTCAAACACATCATGAGCTCTTTTCAGAGACACTTCAAGTTCCATCTGACGCACCTGGATGCAAAAAAAGGAAAATAAGAAAGTTAACTGGAACATGTTGCCTTTCAGACAAACTATTGGAAGCAAAATGATTTGATTTGGCATATGGACAAAAGATACTTTTTTGCTCAGCTTAGACATTAGATGGCCTTAATCTCCTGTGTTTGACTTATTCAAAATATTTTCTATAAATTATTCTTTTTTATTACACCATGGTGCGGGTGAATCTTGATTCTGATTGGCTGTAGGGGTTCTATTAAAAAGTAATAATGGACACCTAAAGGTAGACGTTCCGGTCACACAGCCTGAATGTGCTACATTACACACCAGCTGGTAACGGGAACAACAGAAACTTGGAACATAGATGCATAGATGTTCCTGTTTATCACAACAGCAAAACAGTGGAAAAGATCTCCGTCCATCACTCTGCTAAAGGATCTTGATAACCCTATTGCTTGATTTAGAGTAAATATATTTTTATAAATTATTTTATTATGAATTAATGGAAGAAATAGGCTGTCTGTTGATCCACATTTAATGATCAGACTTAATGGTGGATATATCTTTCATAAAAGCGATCCAGGAAACTACTTCTGGACTTGGTTTCTTTGAAACAAACTTTAGCTTCATCATCTGCACAAAAACAAGCAGTTAGACGTGAACTTTCCCTCTAAAATGATGCTTTGAGTTACTTTACATGCCGTTTAGCACTAGTGAGGTCGGTGCAGGCTCGGTAGCCGTTACCATGACGACGCATTGGCTCGCGTATCAAATGGTCTAGTTTTTTTTGAAAAATGATTTGACAAGATGAAAGTACTAATAATTGTTTGAACATTTCTTTCTTTCGTAAGTGACGATGGCATAAGTGAGATGATGCCCTCAGGTGGTTCCCGCCTCTGCGTCGTCCATTCAGTTCTGATAATGGATGCCGTAGGCATTCATATCTTACATAGATTCATATCTCTAAATATCTTTGTATTTAGTGTATTTGTCCTTTGCTTTTATAGCTAAAATACCTTGAAATCAATGAATGAATCAACCTGCTGAACCTGAATAGGTTTACCTTCTCTGCCTCTATGATCTTCCTCAGTTCCCTTTGGAAGTCTTCCTCTCGTTGCTGCCACACATCACAGATCTCCATGTCCTCATCGTATCTCTTCTCCGGCACCATCCCATTTTTGCTGCTTTCTGATAAAAAGCCATTCTGGTTCTCCACGTTCTCATCTTAGACAGCGACAGAAAATTAAACTTTCAAACAAGAAGCAGGACAACAATCTCAGGGGAAAAACTGGATACATTTAAATGTATACGAGTCCTTTCATAAACTCTCATCTTATGTTCCAACCAAGACAAAACAACTAAACATTGAACTTCCTTCAAATACATTATATCACCAAATGTATTGGTTCACCTGCCTTGACTCAAATATGAACTGAAGTGCCATCCTGTTCCCTGCACCCATAGAGTTCAATACAATGTGCGTCCACTGTTCTATGGGGCTCAGATCAGGACTCTGTGCAGGTCAGTTAAGTTCATCCACACCAGACTGTCATCCATGTCTTTATGGACCTTGCTTTGTGTTATGGTGCACAGTCATGTTGGAAGAGGAGGGGCCCACTCCCACTCCAAACTGTTCCCACAGCTTGGGGGCATGGAATTGTCCAAAATGTTTGGTATCCTGGACCATTCAGAGTTCCTTTCACTGGAACCAAGGGACCAAGCCCGAGTCCTGAAAAACAACACCGTGCCAAATTCTTCCTCCACCAAATTTCACACTTGGCAGTCCCAAATGTACCGTTCTCCTGGCAACCCCCAAAGCCAGACTCTTCCATCAGATTGCCAGTGGGATTCAGACGTCTCCACGGCTCTAGAGTTTAGTGGCAGCGTGCTTTCCACCCCTGCATCAGACACTTTGCATTGGTGATGTGTGGCTCTGATGCAGCTGCTCGGCCATGGAAACCTATTCCATGAAGCTCTCTGCGTTCCGCACTTGTAATCTGAAGGTCACATGAAGTTTGGAGCTCTGTAGCAACTGACTGTGCAGAAAGTCGGCAACCTCTTAGCACAATGTGCTTCAGCATCCGCCGACCCTTCTCCGTCAGTTTACCACTTTGTGGCTGAGTTGCTGTTGTTCCCAAACTCTTCCATTTTGTTCTGATAGAGTTGACTGTGGAAGATTTAGGAGAGAGGAAATTTCACCACTGGATTTGTTGTACAGGAGGCATCCTATGACAGTTCCACGCTGGAATTCACTGAACTTCTGAGAGCGGACCATTCTTTCACAAATATTCGTGAAAACAGTCTGCATGCCTGAGTGTTTGATTTTATACACCTGAGGCCAGATGAAGTGATTAGGACACCTGATTCTGATCATTAGGAAGGGTGAGCCAATACTTTTGGTAAAACAGTGTATATTGAGTGAGACTTGATGCACAAACTTATGATCTGGAGATGTCAAATTCAAAAAACAGTACCAGCTTTAAAATTCTTCATAGTTTGTGGCTTTTAAAAATGTGATTTTTTTCAGTCTTTTTCTTCTGTATATATACAAAAACAGTGACATCCTCTGGTCACTATTTGAATTTTTTTTTGGGGGGAAAACAACTGTGTTTCAGAATTTAAATTTAGGGATCTACCTAATAAAAATGCAATTGCTTATTTTAAAAAATAAAATAACATAAATCACTATTTTTCACAACAATCAAAGTGTTAAACTTTGTCTGGAATATGGAGAAGCACGTGGTACTACTAGACGATGTTCCCTGTGTAGCATTTTACTATCAATTTTCCAGACGTATTCCACTGTAACCCAGTATCAGGCAGGCAGAGGTCAATAAGGAACATAAGAGCTTCAGAGAAGAAACAGGAGAATCGGGATCCAGATGAGAGTCGGGGCAAGTGGCAGGCAAACAAAGACAAAACAGGGTCAGGAGATCAGAAGATCGGTCTGGGTATAACGCTCAGTAATGCAGGCAGAGAGGCACAAACAATACTTTGCACCGCGTGAGGCTCATTTCGGTGCTTAAGTCGACTGTAAGTGATTGCGAGAGTCAGCTATGTGGCATCTAGGAACTGTGCGCTGGGGTTGCTGGGAGATGTAGTGAATTTAGAACACTAGGGACGGTTCCGCCGGTGACCAAAACTTCATCTTTGTTATTAAACTTTATTAATGCTTAGACATGTAGGAAATGATCTGCACTTTGACTGGTAAAGTATAAATAAACTGTAAGTTAAGAACGGTATTGAATGCTCAGGGACTGCGCAGACCAGCTCTGCCTGGTTGTAGCGTACATGTTCAACCTGAGCCTCAACACGAGGAGGGTCCCTGTGCTGTGGGAAACCTCCTGCGTGGCTCCAGTACCGAAGACCCCACAGGCAAGGGAGCCCAACAACTTCAGGCCTGTGGCTTACACGTCTCACCTAATGAAGACCTTAGAGAGGCTGATCCTGAATCACCTCCAGCCCTCTGCAGTTAGCGTACCAACCGGGCGTTGGAGCGGATGACGCTGTCATTTACTTGATGCACAGAACCCTGCTACACCTGGAGGAACCTGGAAGTACTGTGAGAGTCACGTTCTTCGACTTCTCCAGCGCCTTTAACACCATTCAACCATCAATGCTGAGGGGAAAGCTGGAAGGAGCTGGGGTTGACAAGCAGCTGATCGCATGGATTATTGACTACCTCACCAACAGACCACAGTACGTGAGGCTCCAGGACTGTCCGTCTGCTCAGGTGGTCTGCAGCATGGGGGCTCCACAAGGGACAGTGCTCTCTCCTTTTCTTTTCACACATCTGACCTCAACTATGACTCAAACAGCTGCTATATCCAGAAGTTCTCCGATGACACAGCCATCGTTGGACGCGTGTCAGAGGGAAACGATCTGGAATATGAGAAGGTGATTTTGTGGAGTGGTGTGAACTCAATCACCTTCACATCAATTCCACCAAAACAAAGGAGATGGTGGTGGACTTCCGCAAAAAGGCAGCTCAGTCTCCTCCAGTGGTCATTCAGGGACTGGACAGTGAGAGGGTGGAGGTGTACACGTTCCTTGGACAGGGTCAGAGTCGCCTCCACCTCCTGAGGAGACTGAGGTCCTTTGGTGTGTGTAGGCCACTACTCAAGACCTTCTATGAGACTGTGGTTGCATCAGCAACTTTCTATGCTGTGGTCTGCTGGTGTGGAGGAATCAATGAAAGGGACAAGAAGAAACTGGACAAGCTGATGAAGAGGGCTAGCTCTGTCCTTGGCTGTCCCCTGGACCCAGTGGACTGTGTAGGGGAGAGGAGGATGCTGACCAAGCTGTCCAGCATCCGGAACAACCCCTCCCACCCCCTGTATGAGACAGTGAGGACCATGAGCAGCTGGTTCAGCCGCAGACTGCTGCACCCCCAGTGCAAAAAGGAACGATACAGGGGGTCCTTCGTCCCAACAGCAGTCAGGCTGTTCAACAACACGGTCTAGAACTACTGAAACCGCTGCTGTTATTTTACTACTTAACTTGTTCATTTCCACTTTCTATTATTACAATTTTAGTCTTACTCAATGCTACTTTTTTTTTTTTCTAACTGCTATATTTCTTGTTTTGGCTGCTTTGACAACTGAGTTGATCAATAAAGTCCTATCTTATCTTATCTCATCTTAGAACAAAGTCAACCATAGTGGGGGTGGGATTAATAACCTTCACTTTCTCCCATCGCTTTTCAAGCCATAACTCAAAGTATATTAGACAAATATATATTAAATGGATTTAATGCAGCATCTACTGTATGTAGACGTGCAAATATGTCTATTTATGATGAGTAATTATAATGGAATCATTTACATGTGTTGGTGGATGTATATCAAGAGAAAGAGAGAGAGAGAGAGAGAGAGAGGTGTGTTTGTATACATATATATTGTGTATATTTGTATTTTTTGATATATTCTTTTAGTTTTTTAATTTTCTAATGAATTCATGACAAACTGTCTCAAATCTGATTAATCTATCTATAGAGATCGATTTTCTTTAGTTTGTTTGTTTTTGTTTTGCTGACTTGACATAATGCAGCTACAATGCATTCATAATTCTAACTGTCATGTCTGGTGTTTCCTCTGATCAGACCACATACCATCGAGGTCTTCCAGGAGGAGTTTCTCACAGGCTGCAGCTCTACTTCTTGAAGCCTCAAAGTATCTGAGCAAAGATGACGGCAAAGGATCCGGGTCCTGCAGTCAGAGACGCCTTTAGTTTCATCACACAGAGCACAGATCTGCATCAAGTCCTGACAAAAGCAGTTTATCCTCTACTCCTAGTGTTTGCACACACAAGGATTTCATTAAGATTATAATAAAACATAATGATGATAATAATAATGGGTCAGTATCACTATAAAGTGCCTTTGGTGTCTTCATGATTATCACTCAGTCATGAACAAAATGGAGCAGAATAACTAAACTCTGACTTCTCATCATAAGCGACCAAAGACTTGCACACATGTCAGTCGATTCATTTGCTTCTGAAATTGTGATTCCTTCAGTTTATGCATTTGTTTTCTGTGGCTGTATGCAATTTTGGTATGTCCCACATGCTGTCCTAACAACCTCAGGGTGTGTAATAAATGGTTAAATTATGCTAAATTTAAAAAAAATGGTACACATTTTTTGTCACAGAACACTATTTGATAAAACAAGTAATTTTGATTACACACATTTTATTTTCATTAATAATAATAATAATAATGACAACAACAATAATAATATTAATAATGATGATAATAATAATAATAACACACTTGACATAAATATGGCTGATCTACGCAAAGCTCCAGAGTATGTATATAAAGGCTAATGTGTAGCTTAAATGTTCTGCTAACGCTCAGACTGACCGCTTCTTGATGGGGGAGAACTTCCAGCCCGTCTTGTTCATGATCCAGATCAGAGATGACGCTGTTTTCACGCTTTTCTCTGTCCGACGTCATATTTCTCAGACGTTCTGTTTAAAAGTTAAAATCAAGTAACTTATAAAAAGAAAAGGAAAAACGAACCGCAACTAGTTTACTCTGTGTTCTGTAGTTCACTTATTTTCCTGCAGAAGTCAAAGGACGTCTTGGCGTGTCTGAAGTAACTCGTCACCTTGGAAACAGCTCTACGTCGTGTCGCGAGGGACAAACCATGCGAAAATCAGAAAAGGCGACACAAATCAGTGATTTGAAAAGCCGTATTATAACGTGTAATTTGACAGGCTTTTTGTTTGTTTTTCTGAAGTGAGCCTTTATTTATTACCCTGAAAAATGACTTGGTTTTAACAAATAAACCCCCCTCCGCGCGCCTCCCCAGCGTCATAGACATCACCAGCACAGAAATATTAGCATATTAGCCTTAAATGCATAAATGCGTTTTAAGGATAGTTTAAGAAATAGCAATATTTATGTTTACTCATTTTATTTTTTATCTACTTTAAAGACATGGCACTCCTATGAAAATGTTCGTTTTTTTAACATTTGTATCATTTTTCTCATGATGAATAGCATGTATAAAGAAAATTAAGCTTAAAATTGCATTTCTGAGTATTTCTTTATTCCAATCATTGTGAATCAGAAGCAGGTGAAAAAATACCATCAGAAAAAGTTTGTAGTTGTGACATGGGCCACAAGTTCCTGCTCCGTTCCGTGCATTGCATTTGAACAATTTTTGTGAAAAATGTGTATTTAAATGTGTTTTTTTTTAATTAACCATCAACGTTTTTATCTTCAGAACTCTGTGGATTCATAAAAAATCGTCACAAAACGCTCATATTAATTAGCTTCTAACTTTGTGAATTCAATGACATCATATTCGCTGTTAAAAAAAGACAAAGTAGTGAGCATGGCGTCCGAATTGCTTTTAAAGTGTGGGTGACATGGCCTATTTTAATAAGCCAAAATATAGTAAATAGTCTCTATTTCATGTTGCGATTGTTTTTAATATTTTTCGAAAAAGAATAAATAACGAAAAACGCGATATAAACAACGAGGACGGCCGCCGGCTTCACGCATTCCGCCGAATTCGCGCCGCCCTGTTTGTGACGTAACGAAAGGCAGACAACATGGCTAGCACCGATAGCGAAGCACAGAGTGATGCTACCGTCTTCCAGCAAAGACCACTTAAATTTGTTTTTTTTTATCGTCTTCTCACAACTGAGGTGGTGACCACGCTCAATAATGACGATGCCCGCATTATTGATCGCAAACTCTTCAGATTTGTTTGTGAAAGTTTAGCGTGTGTCCGCCAGTTTTGGTCTCTAGGGGATCCGTCACGCTGACCACGTGGTACAGACAGAGCCAATCAGAGCCGTCGACGCATCCGAAAGCAACTAAAACGTCCCATCATTGGTCAATTAGGCCGGGTAGACGAGAGATAGCCGCGACCATAGAGGAAGTGATCCGCAGAGAAATATAGAAAATAAAGCTAAAATTCGCCGATTTCAGACAATTTTTTCATCCGGAAAGCGATTTGTCCATAGAGATCAGGTCTTTATTTCCAGGAAAGTACGTTCGGTTTGCTCAAAAACCCGGATTTCCGGGAATTCCCGGAAGACTTTCATCACTGAACGTTAAACTCACTCTCTTTTGTAATAAATACATTATGTAATAAACGTTAAACTCACTCTCTTTTGTGCCAGCTTTTCGGTCACAGATTTTCTCTTTTTGTACTGGCTCCTGCCAGTGCTGGTACTGGGCGTTTCTGTTTTTCGGACGTGCGCTGAACTTGTTTTGTCCATTATTTCAGCAGCGTTTCTTGTTTTGGGAATTTATACACAGATACACTTTCACTAGATGTATTGCTACATCCAGCTGCCACACAACGACTTGGCATGTTGATGATTAACAGAGAATTAACGAGAATTAACGATGATTAACGAGAGAAACGAAGACTACCTGCTTTGTTTACCTGCTGTCCGAAGCGGAACTACGGAAGTCAATGCCTTTCGTGACGTCACAGGTCATATCGGGGTCACTTCCAGCCTGCGCTCTTAGCGGCAAATTCAAATCTCTGATTCCTTCGAAAGATGTCTATTATTCATATGCTTCGGATTTTTTTCGACGCGAACTATTGGTATCAATAGAATCAGCGTTTAAAGGGCTTTTTTATTTGACAAAGTTGTTCAAAGCATGGCATCCACACTTTAAAATCCAGGGCCCTATGTAGTTTTTTAGGTGGTTAGGGATTAGTGTGGCTATTCTGACGCAGCCTATGAAATTTATGCTTTTTGGGACCACCGGGTGGGGGGGTCATGCCAGTTCTTATTTACTGTCAATGCTTACACCAAGTCAACGGTTCTACAACTTCTGATGAACTCCTGAAACTATGAAAAGAGTTTTTGGGATTTTGGCTAAAAATGGCACAATCATAATTAAAAATGAATTAAAAAATAGATCAAAAGATGATTGGAACGGGACTATTCATTCATTCATTCATTTTCTTCCGTTTGTTCCCTTTCGGGGTCACGGGGCTGCTGGAGCCTATCCCGGCCACTTATGGGCGAAGGTAGGGGACGCCCTGGACAGGTCTGGAGCGGGACTATAAACTCCTAAACCCACAGATGTATAGTTATTAACCTTTGAATATACATATAGCCTATTTGTTACACATTAAAAAACATTTAGATCCTAATGAAATCCTGCTTATACTGAACTAAACATAGTCATATTTATTTTAATTTTCTGAAAACTCTGAATATCAACACTGACTGTAATTGTAAACTATAAAGCTAAAGCAGTTGCCTACTTTTTGTACAATAAGATATTGTACTGTTTTAAAGAGAGGAAATTTGTCACTGACTTGAGTGGGTATTTTTTCTTCAGCTTCTTGACAGGCTAAAAGTTCCTGACATTTTGAAAGTGAATCACAGGACTAGAGGAACAGAGATTGTGATTGTCTGCTAACAATGCAAGTATATACTTTGAATTTCTGATAACAGACGTGTTCCGTTCCTGCAGTGGGAGCTCTTGCACTCTCTTGCTCTCCTGAGGGGATTCCAGAGGCCTACGCAGGTTTTCATGCACAAAACCCCTGATTCTTTCCAACAGGAAATAAACCTTCTCTTCTTAGAGTTGTTTGTGTTGTTTCCAAGAATTACAAAGCACTTTCTCTGTGTTTGTGATGTCTGAACAAAAGCTATACTTAAAGGCCTGAGGCAAAAGCCCCTACAACCATGGCCACTCCATTTATGTGGCGCAGTAACTACACATTTGGAGCCATCAAAGGTTTAGTGTGGACATGCTTTAAGAATAAAGGCCTTTCCGGACCAAAGCGCAGCTTCAGTCCTCAAGCTGATGTGCAAATACAGGACAGATCGGTGCTGCTCCTGATGTTGGAGTCAAACGGCCTCTCCCTTATGTTTCATTAATCTTTTTAAGAGGTATTGACCAAGTTCAATTGCTCAAAAAGCCTCCATCAGCAAACCTTGTCTGCTCCAATTAGAACCAGAACCCTTTGTCACTGGGCAAGGTGTCTGTTGCTTTTGTCCAAGTGCAGGGAACCCAGACAGCAGGCAGACAGGGCCAAGCTACACGTTGACACAGCAGATTACACGAGTGAATGGTGCCTCTGGCTCAAACGTAGCAGTGTTTATATTGTTAAAGTTTCCTGTTACTAGTCTGTGGCGGCTTTTGTTCAACATAGCAAGACTATCATGTCCATCAGAGAACTCTGACTACAGACAGCATCAGAGGGAGAGCATTCGAAATGATTGCTCTCTAAATTCTTGTTGCAGTGCAAATGTGTAAACTGCACCGCATGCATTCATCAGTGATCCATGAGCTGACACTGTTATATAAAAGGTTACACATTTTAAATCAAATAAGCTCCTTTGCAAAGTAGATGTAACCATTCAGCTAGTTAATAAAGGCTGACATTTTTAACTTCTGACTGATGAATCAGCATAAAGTCATAATGTTTATGCATTTATGCATACGGCAATGTTTTTACTAGAACAAAACCTTTGCAAGAAGCAGAAGTGGACAAATTACACAAGTGCTTTCAGTCAGAGTAGAAGCACTTTCCAAATATTAGTTCAGTACAATAAACTTATACATGTCAAAATGTCAGTAGTAAAAAATTAAAATAAATAAAACATTTGAACGATTGATGAAAAAGAGCAGATTTGGAGTTGGGGTTTTTAAAACATGCAATCGTCTCCAGTTCATAAAGTTCTAAAAATGCGTAATATACACTAGTACCATATTTTCTGCACTAAAAACCGCACTTGAAAAGCGTAACTTTTTTCAAAACAGTGCGCCTTATAATCGGGAGAGCCTCATATGGATCAATTCTGGTCGTGTTTACTGATGCCACAGTGATTTTGAGAGCCACATGGTGCTCTGTCAAAAAGGACCTTTTTTTGCTTGTTATTTACAAGGTTGGGAGTCAGCAGACCCCTCTGAAGTTTTTGTTTTAACTGTATCAGTCTGTTTTTCTACCAGTTCCAATCAAGTTATCTTGAATACACTAAAGCTGCTAACATGTAGCAGAGTTGGACTGTGTTTCTTTCCATGTTTCTAACAAGGTTAGGAGTTAGGGTGGTCATATGTTTATGTTTGTTAGTCTGGTTTTTTTATGCGTTGTGTATATGCTAACTCGGCTAACATATGGAGTGGGTTTTTTTGCCATTATTCCACAGTGCAACCCTCACTGTTTTGAGCATAACACTTAAAAAATTCTGCACGCTCACAAAATTCTTTTGCACTTGAAACTCAGAAATACGTGCAATCCAAACATTTTTTTCTCAAGCGAAACTCTCTTCTGTGCTCAAAACAAAGCAGCGTCATAGGACAGCCAATCATCTTGTTAACTGGATCAGGTTTGTGGATGATGGTTTTGAGCACAAAAGGCAAAGATTTTCTCTTGAGTAAAAATTGTTTTGATTGCACATAATTCTAGTTTCAATTGCATGTATCTGTTTCGAGTGCAAAATCAATTTTTGAGCACGCTCAAACAGTGAGTGTTGCACTTTGAATAATGACACAAAAATCACTCTATACTAAGTTAATCAGGAACGTATTTAATAAAAGTCTGACTGACCGATGGTGCACTATAACCCTGGGTGACTTGTACTGTGTTTTAGAAATACTCGGTCATTTCCTATGTTTGTTTCTCATTTCTGTTTTTGCAAGCAGCACACATTTTGCGGTTTTCCTTTTTTTGACGCATGCAAGACTTTTTGCAGTTTTTAAAGACCATTGTTTCAGTAAAATTCTCAAAACTCTACCTCCACAACAATGTTTCATCCCAGGTCAGTTCATCCAGTTCATACTCTTCTTCCAAGAGATTTCTTCAGTGCAGAGAATCAGCTAAACATGAAACAGATTTAGTTTGTCTTTCAAAGTTACCATCAAACTCCTGGTGTGACCTTCAAACGTTTAAACCTGCTTCAAATTATTGTGGGATTTGAAAAATCAAAAGCCCTGCTTATAAGCTGAGTTGGAAATTATGGGAAAGCAGCTGACAGTGACAGCTCTTACCTCATTTAAGAGGTCCATGAGTTAGAGTGACAACATTTACACTAAAGCTCCAAATGTATGTCCATGATCGCAAACGCTCAACACAATTTCCACAGTAGATTGTCAAAGGAAACGTTGATCACCACAAGTCCAGCTAAATGTGAGCTCTGTTGTGGCCTTTTAATGGGCTAAACTCTGCAAATGAATGTATAGAGCTGCGCTGGAATCAAAGTGAACAGCAGTCCTCTGTGCAAAGTCAGAATGGCTCTCAGTGACCCGATCAGAAGGCGCTCTATGAGAAACTCAATGCTGTATTTGAACTTAGCCAACAAGGCGAGGAAAACTACATAAAGCGTTCATCTTTTATCCACGATCACTCCACTCTGCAGCATCTGATATCTGCAAATGTAAATGTGGATTTATCTGTGGCTGGGGATAGAAATTCCTGACAAGCACCAAGTAAATCCTGCATGCTTCTTCGATGGAAATCCTTTTTTATGCTCTACTGGCACTTGAAGTGGTAAAGTCAATATTAAAATGAATGGATCCTACATTTTCTAAGTACAGGTTTCTTTTTGACTGTTATCTGGGATTTTCTTCGATGTGGTGTTTGTCACTTCGATGAACGATCCTCCCACACGGAGCCTGAGAGGCTCACAAAAAGGAGCAGGTCTGCCAGGTCTGGTACTTTGTCCGTCTCATGACTCTTTTTTGGCTTTGGACACAGAAGAGCCATGAAAGGAAACACAGGAGGCTTACTGCAGTTAATCCTCACTTTGAAACCATCTCCTCACATCCATCAAACCGTGTGTATTCTCATGTGTGTTTAGTACGTTTATTTCTTCACATTTTTACTTTACTTAATCACAAATGGCTGAGTGACATAAGGTAGGAATGACAACTGACATATAGTATTACTTTTAATACTATATACCCCGCCGATCATCCTATGATTGTGAAAGCGTTCCCAGTGCTTTTTAATTACGATTGTGCAATTTTTTTTTTTGCCAAAATCAAAAAACTAATGTTGTTCAAGGACATAGTTTCTGATGAGCGGTAGGAGTTCGTTAGAATTCTGCCTCTGAGTTGTGGGCATTGGGGTTGAAGTAAGCCCACCTCTACCTTCTGTCATCCATCTTTTTGCGTTCTCTTCAGCTAGTTTACAGCCCCTCAAAACCCCAGCCTAACATTAGTGGTGTGACAAAACGGGTGAGCAATATTGGAGCTATCCAGCTCTACAGTTTAGATCCAGATTCCAGCTCAGACGAGGAAAACAAAGACGTTCATGGATCTATTAGTCTGTAAATGGATGCATCTGTATAGAGCAGAGCAGGAAGCTTGTGGCTTGCTGTTGTTGGTTCTACGTCACTGCTACAACCTTTTTTAACAGAATTTTAGCGTCTCCTCCTGAATCACAACAATTTGAGCACCAATGTCAAAGAAAATGAAACAAAATAAGAAAACAGAAAAGGTAGGTATTATGGGACAGTGCTGACAAGATGGTGATGTTCACATTTTGAAGAAGAGGAAAAGCAGAAGGAGGTTTTGCATGAACTGTGGTAAAGAGAACTTTTAACAAATGACAAATAACATCCGGTTGACGAGGTGAACAAGTGTCCTTGATTAAACTGAATTGGCTCCCTGCGACACGTGGTCTTATTAACAGTCTGATGGTGGCTCTGCTGCCATTCATGGGCCCAACGTTCAGTGCTGCAATGTGGGTTTTATTGCAGCAACATGCAATGATGGTTTCAGTGTCACTCTGACACATGGGCAGGCAGGACAGGAACCAAACCTGTGACCTTCCAATCAGAGGTTGACTGCTCAGACTGAAATCTCTCATTCCAACTGCGGTCAGAAAGCGACTTCTTGATGACAGACAGAATTTGCGCTCAGTGTATTTAAACACGTATGCAGTGACATATGCATCAGAGGATGTCCGATTGGCCGTTCTGCATGTCAATCAAGTCCCGTACTTCTCGGTAAGGATTTTGATTGGCTGGTGGATTGTTTAGAAGTACATTTTTTATTTTTTATTCATCTTTGCTGGCCTGCGATCTACCCTCATGTCTTGAAGATCTACGGGTCGATCACGATCGACGTAATGAGCACCCCCGAACAGACAGATGTAACAGAGAATTTGGCAATTTTTCAAAATAAAACATCTCTTAGATTCTGAAATAAATTAAACAGAAGTAATGCAAGTTATTTATTCTGTCTGTGCGGCCCAGTATCACTCATTGCTCACTTGTGAACAAGACCCTGAGATATTTAAACTCCTCCACCTGGGGCAGGGACACTCCACCCACCGAGAGATGGCAAACTAGACAACACCTGACTCTCATTTGGAAATCACTCACAATGAGTCTCACTCGGTGCAAAATATTGTTTGTGCCTCTCTGAGCGTTATACCCAGACCCCGATCTTCTGATCTCCTGACCCTATTTTTGTCTCTGCCTCCGTTTCCCTGCCGCCTACACTGACTCTCTGCTGGATCCTGACTTCTCTTGTTGTTTCTCTGAGGCTCCCATGCTCGTTGTTGACCCATGCCTGCTTGACCCTGATTTAGCTTTGTGGACTATTAGCTGATCAAATAAACGTGCTGCATTTGGAACCATCCGTCTGCCTGTTTTGTGACAGTATACTTATATATACATACATATATATGTATATATTTATATATATGTACAGACTGATATGCATATATGTGCACAGGTTGCTGCCCACTGATTCTGTTGCAAATGCATTGATAATTAAGGTATTTTTGTGTTCAAAATTTCCCAAGTTGGGTTTTGATTCGTAAAATTGTTGAAAAATGAAGATGTTGCTGTTCAAACATGAAACCATATGTTGAATTGTTGTTTCGATGGAAGTTTCTGATTCCTTTGAAGCCCAGAAAGGTTTCAGCAAAAATGTTTGCTACATCTTGAAACGAAAAATGTTGTGACTTCCTCTTTTTGGACCTTATAAGTGACCTTATAAGACCCAAATGACCCTTTTGATCAAATCCTAAAAGGACAGAATAGGCTTCCCCAACTTCGACTCAGGTGAACTGTGCTTAGGATTGACTTTACAAAACGTCAGCATTAACGTCTTCATTAGGGCTGCTGTGAAAGAAACTACTGTGAACACAGATGGTCTTAGTGTTAAAGATACGTTCTCTAGAAGGGAGTCTTGACTTTGTTTCTAAAGCACATTCAAACACAACTATAACCGAAAGAAGCAACGAAAAGGATAATGAATAAATAACTTGAATATCCCTAAATTTAACCATGAAATTACCAAGGTAACTGTAATCCAAGAAAGTTGTGGTGTGTCCTGCCTGGACCAGCTGGTCTTCTGCTCTAACTAAAAAAAAACAAGATTCCTTCTTAACCATTAAATGTAATATAATAATTATAATAATAACATCAGCAATAAAGGGAATTTATTTATATTCATATGTTTCATATGAATGTTGTTTATTGCATTCTTACTACATCTGGCAACAAACAACACCAGGGGGCAGAAGATCAGCGTGCAAGACTTTGTAAAATATTGCTCCATTTTAGTTTCAGAACCATAGGTCTGAGAAATGCTAATATCAACAGAGAAACATGATAGTTTAGGACTATGGTATCAAAGGAAAGTGTTAAAATAAAAAGAGCATTGTGGTTTGAAAAAAAAAATGCATTTCTGTGTCTTTGAGATTTGTAAAATAATTTGTCAATTTTTTAACCATTTCTGCAAAATCTTAAGAAAAAAAAGAAAAACAAGAATACAGGGTACACCTAATAAATGATGCCGAAATGCCACTCTGTAGATCAAACTACTTGTACACGCAACCTGGTCGGACGTTAACCGATTTTTCATAAATCTACATTGGAGCATCTTAATCTGGAGCGCTTAAGAACTCCAGGTTCCTTCTTGAGGTTCTGCTGGTTTCAGGGCTTATCTGTGTGTTAAGCATGCATACGTAGGACGTACGTTGCACACAGGTGCTACCAATCATCAGACACAACATCGTGGGAGCAGATATGCCCTAATCACCACTCAGCTTCCCTGCTTCTTTTCCCCGTCAGAAAACCCTGCCATCAGCACTTTCTGTGGCCTTGTGGTCTCATTTTGAATACACAAACCTGGATCAAGGATAATACGGTAAACGTCACTGTTGTGTCAGCAGCACGGACTGCTTTCTCCTGCTTAAACAAACCAGCTTCAAGCTGCAGTGTGCACACACTTTTGTGCTTTTCAGAACTGGACTCACCCATCTGCTTTTCCCTGAGGATAAAGTTCAGAGCTGATAAATTAGATTAAAAGTAACGACAGATTGAATTAGAAATAGTCACTTACTTTATACACCCCATGTTTTAAAATCTTTGCTCGACAGGAAAAGACAGTTAACAGGAAAGAGTTTTTTCAAGGACTGGAAGCTGCCCTATACAACTCTGCACCTGTGGCCGCTAAGAAGCTCCCCTAAAACAAAGGGTGTTTACTCAGAGTCATTGCAGGAGGTAACAAAGGTGGGACTGAAACTGCTGGGCATCTGCCCCACCCATTGGCTGAATATGAGAACTAAACTGAGGGACCCCTCCCCCTAGAGCAGTGTTTTTCAACCAGTGTGCCGCGGCACACTAGTGTGTGTTTCGATTAAAAAATGACTTCATTTGGTTGGAGGAAGCATGAAGTAAGTCATTCTCTGCGGGTGACGTCACACTCACTCAGTCTTTTTATTTAACAGAATTTTTATATATAAAAATTGTGGAATCATTACAGTCAATAATAGGAAACAGGCTTCAAAAATTATCTGTAACTTTTATTGTTCTAATAATTATCCCTGAGTCAATGAATTACCTCTATTTACTAATACTAAACTGAACTAAGTTTATTTGAACTGTTTTTCGATTACTTTAGGGAAAAGTGGTTCTTTTTGCTAAACCAATCTCAAGAAATTCCATGTACTTCAAACATTGTTGATTCATAATATTTTAAACATAGGGAAAAAAATCTGTTTTTATGTGACATCAATTTAAGTTAAGAATTGGTTATTTACCATTCATTACCTTTTTATTAAAGAAATGTCACATTTCTTTACACTCTGTGTATCCCGTGAGATACACCCCATTACAAAAGAGTGCAGTAAAAAAATTGCAGTAAATATCTGTAATTACTCCACTAAGAAGCGCACTTATAAGCCTTTATTTTTCTCAAAACAACAGTGTGCCTTATATAGTCATGAACATCTTAAATATGGACTCATTCTGGTTGTATTTATTGATGCAGACAAAATAAAGGTACACAGGGCTCTGTCAAAATGGCAGTCTGTTTTTTTTATGAGTTACAAACAGATTTTGGCGTTATTCTTAATAGGCTAACAGGGCAAACCTTCAGCTGTGTTGAACTGTGTGTTTTATGTGTTCATAACAAGGTTGGGAGCATGTCTGTTTTAGCTCAGTCAGTCTGTGGGTGTGTCAGAATTCCAGACCTAACCCTTAACTAAAAAACTATATAGTGTGGGACTATGTAGTGCTCTGGATTTTAATAGCAACTCGGAAACCATGCTCACTACTTTTTTTTTTTAAACAGCCAATATGATGTCATCGATTTCACAAAGTTAAAATTTAAATGATATGAGCAATTTGTAACGACCATTTATGAATCTACTGTGTTTTGAAGATAAAAACCTTGATGATTTATCTAAAAAATACCTTTAAATTCATATTTTTGTGTGCAAATTTGTTCAGACGCAATGCATTGTGGTCTATATTTGCCAATCTAGTGAGAATTGATGCACACTGTTTTTTGCAGACTTGTCAGACAGAAATGTCTCTAGGGCACTCGATTTTCGAATTGTTCAGACAACACTACTAAATTGTGAACACACTATATAGTGCACTATATAGTCACTACACACTATATACACACACTATATAGTACATAATAACTATATAGTGCACTATATAGTGCACTATATAGTCACTAAGCATTATATAGTGCACTGTATAGTCAATACAAACTCTATAGTGCACTATATAGTCACACTATATAGTCACTATAAACTATATGTGACTATATAGTGACTATATAGTTTACTATTTAGTGCATAGTGACTATATAGTGCACTATATAGTCACTATACACTATAGTGCACTATATAGTGCATTATAGTGCACTTTAGTGTGACTATATAGTGCACTTTGGTGCAATATATAGTCACTATGCACTATATAGTGCATTATATAGTCACACTATACAGTAACACTATATAGTGCACTATATAGTCACTAAGCACTATATAGTGCAGTATATAGTCACTACGCATTATATAGTGCACTATATAGTGCTCTATATAGTCAATACGCACTCTATAGTGCACTATATAGTCATTATGTACTATGTAGTGCACTATAGAGAGCGTAGTGACTATATACTGCACTATATAGTCACTATGCACTATATAGTGCATTATATAGTCACTATGCACTATATAGTGCACTATATAGTCACTACACACTATAGTGTACGATATAGTACACTATATAGAGCATTATAGTGCACTATATAGTGCACTGTAGTGTGACTATAGTGTACACTATACAGTCACTACGGACTATATAGTGCACTATATAGTCACTATTCACTATATAGTGCACTATATAGTCACTACGTACTATATACTGCTCTAAATAGTCATTATGCACTATATAGTGCACTATATAGTGCGTATTGACTATATAGTGCACTATATAGTGCACTATGTAGTGCATAGTGACTATATATCACTATACACTATGTAGTGCACTATATAGTCACTACGCACTATATAGTGAACTATATAGTCACTACGCACTATATAGTGCACTATATTGTCACTACGCATAAAGACTAAAGTACATAATGACTATATAATGCACTATATAGTGTGTTTTTATAAAGTGTATTGACTATACACACTCTGTAGTGCACTATATAGTCATTATGTACTATGTAGTGCACTATGGAGTGTGTGCACTATATAGTGCATTATATAATCACTACGCACTATATAGTGCACTATATAGTCCCTATACACTATAGTTTACTATATGGTGCATTATAGTGCACTGCAGTGTGACTATATAGTGCGCTTTGGTGCAATATATAGTGCACTATATTGCACTATATAGTCATTTTGTACTATACACTATAGTGCACTATATAGTGCATTATAGTGCACTGTAGTGTGACTATATAGTATACTATATAGTCACTACGTACTATATAGTGCACTATATAGTCACTATGCACTATATAGGGCACTATATAGTCACTACGCATTATATAGTGCACTATATAGGGCTCTATATAGTCAATACACACTCTATAGTGCACCATGTAGTCACTATACACTATAGTGCACTATATAGTGCATTACAGTGCACTGTAGTGTGACTATATAGTGCGCTTTGGTGCAATATATAGTCACTATGCACTATATAGTGCACTATATAGTCGCACTATATAGTCACTACGCACTATATAGTGCACCATATAGTCACTATACACTAAAGTGCACTATATAGTGCACTGTAGTGTGACTATAGTGTGACTATATAGTGCGCTTTGGTGCACTATATAGTGCACTATATTGCACTATATAGTCATTTTGTACTATACACTATAGTGCACTATATAGTGCATTATAGTGCACTGTAGTGTGACTATATAGTGCGCTTTGGTGCAATATATAGTCACTATGCACTATATAGTCACACTTTATAGTGCACTATGTAGTCACTACGCACTATATAGTGCAGTATATAGTCATTATGTACTATGTAGTGCACTATAGAGTGCATAGTGACTATATACTGCACTGTATAGTCACTATGCACTATATAGTGCATTATATACTCACTATGCACTATATAGTGCACTATATAGTCACTACACACTATAGTGCACGATATAGTGCGTAGTGACTATATACTGCACTATATAGTCACTATGCACTATATAGTGCATTATATACTCACTATGCACTATATAGTGCACTATATAGTCACTACACACTATAGTGCACGATATAGTGCACTATATAGAGCATTATAGTGCACTGTATAGTCGATATACACTATGGTGTACTATATAGTGCACTGTAGTGTGACTATAGTGTGCACTATACAGTCACTATATACTGCTCTATATAGTCATTATGCACTATATAGTGCACTATATAGTCACTACGCATAATGACTACAGTACATAATGACTATATAATGCACTATATAGTGTGTTCTTATAGTGTGTATTGACTATAAAGTGTGTAGTGACTGTTTAGTGCACTATATAGCCACTATGCACTATATAGTGCACCATATAGTGCACTATATAGTACATAATCATTATATAGTGCACTATATAGTACATAATGACTATGACTAAATAGTCACTAAGCACTATATAGTGCACTATATAGTCCCTACGCATTATATAGTGCACTATATAGTGCACTATGTAGTGCATAGTGACTATATATCACTATACACTATGTAGTGCACTATATACTCACTACGACTATATAGTGCGCTTTGGTGCAATATATAGTCACTATGCACTATATAGTCACAGTTTATAGTGCACTATGTAGTCACTACGCACTATATAGTGCAGTATATAGTCACTACGCACTATATAGTGCACTATATAGTCACTATGCACTATATAGTTCACTATATAGTCACTACGTATTATATAGTGCACTAAAAAGTGCTCTATATAGTCAATACACACTTTATAAAGCACTATATAGTCATTATGTACTATGTAGTGCACTATAGAGTGCGTAGTGACTATATACTGCACTATATAGTCACTATGCACTATATAGTGCATTATATACTCACTATGCACTATATAGTGCACTATATAGTCACTACACACTATAGTGCACGATATAGTGCACTATATAGAGCATTATAGTGCACTGTATAGTCAATATACACTATGGTGTACTATATAGTGCACTGTAGTGTGACTATAGTGTGCACTATACAGTCACTACGGACTATATACTGCTCTATATAGTCATTATACACTATATAGTGCACTATATAGTCACTACGCATAATGACTATAGTATATAATGACTATATAATGCACTATATAGTGTGTTCTTATAGTGTGTATTGACTATAAAGTGTGTAGTGACTGTTTAGTGCACTATATAGTGCGTAGGGGCTATTTAGTGCATTATATAGTCATTATGTACTATATAGTGCACTATATACTCATTATGTACTATATAGTGCATTATATAGTGCGTAGTGACTAAATAGTCACTATGCACTATATAGGGCACTATGTAGTCACTAAGCACTGTAAAGTGCACTATATAGTACATAATGAGTATATAGTGCACTATATAGAGCATTATAGTGCACTATATAGAGCATTATAGTGCACTATATACTCACTATACACTATAGTGCACTATATAGTCACTATGCACTATATAGTGCACTATATAGTCACTATACACTATAGTGCACTATATAGTGCTTCATAGTGCACTGTAGTGTGACTATATAGTGCACTTTGGTGCAATATATAGTCACTATGCACTATATAGTGCATTATATAGTCACACTATATAGTGCAGTATATAGTCACTAAGCACTATATAGTGCAGTATATAGTCACTACGCACTATATAGTGCACTATAGTCACTACGCATTATATAGTGCACTATATAGTGCGTATTGACTATATAGTGCACTATATAGTGCACTATGTAGTGCATAGTGACTATATAGTGACTATATATCACTATACACTATGTAGTGCACTATATACTCACTACGCACTATATGGTGAACTATATAGTCACTACGCACTATATAGTGCACTATATAGTCACTACGCATAATGACTATAGTACATAATGACTATATAATGCACTATATAGTGTGTTTTTATAGTGTGTATTGACTATAAAGTGTGTAGTGACTGTTTAGTGCACTATATAGCCACTATGCACTATATAGTGCACCATATAGTGCACTATATAGTTCATAATCATTATACAGTGCACTATATAGTATATAATGACTATATAATGCACTATAAAGTACATAATGACTATATAGTGCACTATATAGTGCGTTGTGTCTATATAGTGAACTATATAGTGCACTTTGTAGTGCATAGTGACTATATAGTGCACTATATAGTCCCTATGCACTATATAGTACACTTTATTGTCACTATGCACTATATAGTGCACCTTATTGCCCTATATAGTCACTATGCACTATATAGTGCACTGTATAGTACATAATGACTATATAGTGGACTATATAGTGCACTATATAGTGCGTAGTGACTATTTAGTGCATTATATAGTCATTATTTACTATATAGTGCACTATATACTCATTATGTACTATATAGTGCACTTTATAGTGCGTAGTTACTATATCGTGCACTATAATGCACTATATAGTGCACTATGTAGTCACTATGCACTATAAAGTGCACTATATAGTCACTATGCACTACATAGTCCACTATAGTTCACTATATAGACACTAAGCACTATATAGTGCATAGTGACTATATAGTGCACTATATAGTGCTTAGTGACTACATAGTGCACTATATAGTGCATAGTGACTATATAGTCTCTACGCACTATATAGTTCACTATATAGTACATAATGACTATATAGTGCACTATATAGTCATTATGTACTGACTGTATGTAGTGACTATAAAGTGTGTAGTGACTATATAGTGCACTATATAGTACATAATGACTATATAATGCACTATATAGTACATAATGACTATAGTATAGTAACTACGCACTATATAGTACATAATGACTATATAGTGCACTATATAGTGCGTAGTGTCTATATAGTGAACTATATTGTGCACTATTTAGTGCATAGTGACTATATAGTGCACTATATAGTACATAGTGACTATATAGTGCACTATAGTGTATAGGGACTACTTTCCTTATTGACTCCATAAATCACAAAACATTTCTGTCCTGGGACAAAAGCCCACTGAAAGCCACACTCATCCCTGAAAGACTGTCTCCCCTGTTCTCTGGGTGAGTGAGGTCTGTGCTCTACTAACTTATCCTGGGTACACATCGCTGGCTTCTGTGACAGCTTTAACTTTCCATTGGACGGCTAGGAGAAATAAACTAACAAGAGTCGGATGGCATCAAGTAACCACAGCCAGGAACACCTATGAAAAATTCAACACTTACTCAAGTTGCTTAAAGAAAGGGCCATCTACAAGAATCTCTGACATCCAATCACATTACAGCTTTGCTATGGCGTCCACCAAATCATATCCTTAAAGGCAATCAAGCTCACCAAGTTGAACATCCTTAAAGGACCACATGTGTCTAAAGAGAGTCAAGTTTATTTACTCAAGTCAAGTGACATTAGCTTTTTACATCCAAACTGTAATTTCCGGAAAGTTCCTACAATAATTTGCTCTACTCCACTGCTACATACCCTTTCACATATTTGTTTATCACAAGAATTGGATTGAAAACTCAACTCTTTTGAACATGTTTTAGACCTGTTGTCTGGATCTTGTTAAGAGACTCCATTTTGATCCTAAAAATATGTGTGACTAGGTCAGTCAAAAAAAATATCATCAATAAAGGTTCATTCTTAGGCTAAATTAATGTAGCTGCTCTTACAAAGTTAACAAGAGCAATGATTTTCTTTTGGCAGTTTTGGGCTCTTTGACTTGCCCTGTTAAAAGAAGTGAAGGCAATTAGCAACAATCAATAGGTCAGACACTCACTCAGCCTTTGCAGAAAAGCAAACTGCAGAGAGGAGGCAGAACTCTGCTCTTCCTCTGCACGAAGGTTAACAAGCTGGGTTTACTTCTCTAGATGCGGCACAAAAAAAGGTCAACGCCTTTCCTGCACGACTCCTGTGATTAGTGTTGGGAGAAACTCATAAAAAAGTCATGTCTTGGACTAACATATTGTTTGTTTCTGTGTCAAAGAAAGGATAACTGTTTAATTTTAAGAATATTTCACATGTTAAGTAACTGGTGTATTACAACCAAATTGTTTCATACACCCAAATACTTTAATTTTATGTAAAATCTCTAGATAAATGTATCTGGTCCTCTTTTCTCACAGAGCCTATAGACAGCTGTCCTGTTGTTGTTGACCTGGTATAGTGAAAGTAGTAACCTGATTTTTTAACGTATCATTTGTTTTGGTCACTCTAACAAACATAAGCCTGTGTTTGATCTGTTTTCTCGTTAAAGGAAGTTAGCCGAAATGTAGATCCTTGTTTATTTATTATTTCAATAAACACCAAAGTCTCTCGTTGTCAAGTTTAAAATGAATTATTTTTGGTAAATACATTTAGTTTACTCATTTAATTCTATTACTACTGATAATTAAAAGTTTTATAACCAGCAGTTGCAGTATAATGGATATTTCAAAATTCTGTGACAAGTATACCTGTTACAGAACAATAATAATAACAAAAATCCATTTTGTCTGGTTCCTTTCTTCTAAGCCAAGATCATAGTACATAAGATAAAAAAACAACAACAAAAAAGCAGCAATAGTAGTGGTGAGGGAACTCTGACACAACCTCACAGGGGGGGGGGCTTTGGGTGTCCAGACAATGAGACGATGACCCAAGTGCCTGAAATTTCTATATCTTAGTCTTTGGCGAGCTACCAGCAACAAAATCCAGGACGCAGAGCGTTAAACCAGATCTGAACAAAAATCGTTCCAATCTCATATTAATAACATCACCCGTTCTGCTTACTTTCATCTCCGCAATATATCTGGTCTCCGCCCTTCTCTCACTCCTCATCATACGACTGCTGTACTTGTTCATAGTCTTGTCACTTCTCGGATCAATTATTGTAATTCCCTCCTGTTTGGTTTGCCCAATAAATCTCTCAAGAAACTGCAGCTTCTCCAAAACTCTGCAGCCCGCATCATCACCAGGACCCCGTTATCCCACCACATCACACCAGTTCTCCAAAACGTACACTGGCTTCCCATAAAACAAAGGATTGGTTTCAAGATTCTCCTCATAACCTTCAAAGCACTCCATAACCTGGCTCCACCCTACATTTCTGATCTTCTTCACATTTTCCTTCCCTCCCGGTCTCTCCGCTCCTCTTCCTCTCTCCAACTCCATGTCCCTCCTGCCCGTCTTGCCACCATGGGGGGCAGAGCTTTCAGTCGCTCTGCCCCCCAGCTATGGAATTCTCTTCCTCCAGCTTTACGCAATACCGACACACTGCCACTGTTCAAATCCAAACTCGAGACTCATCTCTTCAAACTATCATACAGTTAATCCATTCAGTTAACACAACCTCATTTGTCTGTTTTTATGTCTTTATGTCTCTATGTTTACTCATGTTTTACTCTGATAATTTCTTATTGATGTTTTATTCTGTTTTTCGTATTTTTAACCTTGTACAGTGACCTTGGGTGACCTGAAAGGCGCTTGAAATAAAATGTATTATTATTATTAAAAATCTATTTTGTGGATTTCATGCAGAAATATTATGAAAGATTCAGTGTAATTTAGAAAAATTCCATTTACTCTTTCACCACAGAAAAAATCATGAGACAATTAAGATTAGCAAGACTGGTTATTTGGACAAATAATATATAGCGTAGTTTTTTAGTAGTTCCGGAGTAGAAACAGAATTCTGACATAGATTATTTATAAATCTGCTGTGTCCTGATGATGACAACTTGAATGGGTTATAAGAAATTAATTACAACTATTTTTTTTCTCAAAAACGCAACACATTGTTGTCAGAACCCTCGGTAGGATTTTAGATGCAGATCTTAACTTTGAAGCACACGCAAACCAAGTTACAAAGACTGCATTTTATCATCTTAGAAATGTTGCAGCGTGAGACCCTTTCTCTCCAAAGCCAGTGCGGAAATATTAATCCATGCTTTTATAACATCCAGGATAGATCATTGTAATGCTCTTCTTTCTGGTATTAAGAAAAATACTATCAACTGCAGCTTGTTCAAAATCCCGGCTGTACTCCTTTTAACTAGAACCAGAGAGGACATTGCACTGGCTTTAGGGTCGATTTTATTATTATTAGTTTATTAGTTTATTATTAGTTTACAAAAGTTTAAATGGAACTGGACCCTCATTTTTATCAGATTTACTTGTAGTTTGTGACCTTCTCAGAGCCCTGAGCTCCACAGGCGCAGGTGTGCTGGTGGTCCTAAAGGTCAGAACCAGTAGCGGTTTTAGGCACGGGCAATATGGGCAAGTGCCCGGGGCGCAAATTTCAAAAGGGGGGGGGCATTTATGGAGAGTAAAATATTAGACGTTATTTAAGGTTTAACTTGATTTATTCTGGATGAATATTCCTGTCTGTCTTTATTCATATCTATGTTCATCAAATGTTTATCTTGTTCGACCCAAAACCTAAAGTGTGTTTTTAATTTAGGCCCCCTGTGGGACTGAGTTTGACCCCCCCCCCCATAGTACCAGTTATACAATTCATGCATTTTGTGTAAAATGTTAAATAAAGATAGAGACAAAAGGACATCGTCAAATTTGTTTGAGTGGGGGTGGGGGGTGGGGGTGTTACTCGCCCGGTGAGTAAGTCAGTGTAGAACCGCCTCAGATCAGAACTAAAGCCCCCGGTGAGGCCTCACTGTGGAGCAGCCCGCCTGAGGACGTGAGGTTTGTAAGAGAAAACTTAAAACACATCTTTTAGTAAAGCTTTCACGTAGTTTTTACTTGACCACATGTTTTTATTTGATTTCATAAAATTTTAACAACTAATGGAGAAACTCATGGAGGCTCGTGGAGAGAGTGGGGGTTATGCTGGGGGCAGTGCTGGCAGCACAAACTCTTCCTGGGAGGGGCTGTTCTTCACTGGTCTACGTCACTATGTAAGAACCCACCCGTTTTCATGGGAGGGGCTGGTTTTTAGAGGAATACTCAGAAATGGCTATGAAAATACCACTTTGGGGGGGTTTTTTTGTGAGGAATGAACATTATAATACACCTAAAAGATCGATAAAGTGATTTTGCATGGAATGGACCCTTTAACATTTTAAGCCTTTGTTTTATTTGCAAGTTGACTTTTCATTTTAAATATATAAGCCATGTAGTCTGGTCCTGACACCACCGATTGTTGTTGTTGAAAATGATGCAGATTTTCCTTTATGGTGACATCAGCTAAATTGGGCCATCAGATAAAATGGGCCAGAGGATCTCAGCTTCTCAAAAGTTAACAGTCAGAATAAATGCAAATAAATTCAGACTGTTGCCACAACAGTACTTAACATGTAACAATTGATTTGATTGGTCTATGGTCGCTATGGTCGGTGGGGCAAAGCCTCAAAGTAAGACTGCCCCAGAAAACCTCCTGATGAGAAGCCTAAAGGACCTCATTGGAACTGTTTTTTGTCCTGTCCAGCAAATGAACACACAGATTTCAGCTGAGTCCCTCTCTGCTTTTACAATGGGGATTGTTTGCCCCTCTTGGAGGATCTTAATATAAAAATAAATAGAGAAGTGAACTTTATTGAGTTTTAGCCGTCTGACAGGACGGGGAGGGGGATGGTAATACAGGTGTCATACAAATTACATGCATTGATGCTCATGGCCACACACCATCATGCCACCTCCACACAACTGTTTACAAGCCTTAAACATATCTATACAAGTTCACAGTATCTATAGAAGACTTCCTGCCACACATCAGTGTACTAGACCCCTGCAATGGGAATGGGGAGGGAGGTCATGCCCCCCCAGTCGTCTCCCAGTTCCATCTGGATGGATGAAGCCCATCTACTGGACTATTCAAACATGTAGTTGTAGAGTTAGATAAGCTAATTCCTCTCTAAAAGTTCTGGTACATCGCCATCCTGGGAGTGGATCCCTGCTTTATGTGGAAACCCCTGAGGTTTTCTTCTTTTTTCCTGGAATCCTTTTGGGGGGGGGGGGGGGGGGGGGGGGGTTGGGGTTATCTTACTGAGAAGGAGGGTCTGAGGGCAGGGATGCCCAGTTTAGTTTAGTCAGTTTAGTTTAGTTTAGCCATTACCTACTGTGTTTTATGACGTCGTGTTCTTTATGATTTCATGTTTATTACACAATTACTGGTGAGAAGCCCATTGAGACGAGTGCTGTTATAATGTGGGGCTATATATATAAAACTGAATTGAATTAAGTCAACAAAAAACAGATTTATATATGAATAAATAATTATGTGAAATATTTTTGCTGATGGGCTGCACGGTGGCGCAGTGGTTAGCGCTCTTACCTCACAGCAAGAAGGCCCCCGGTTCAAGTCCCGGCTGGGGGACATGAAAAACTACATCAATGGGGGACCTTTCTGTGTGGAGTTTGCGTGTTCTCCCCGTGTATGCGTGGGTTCTCTCCGGGGTCTCTGGCTTCCTCCCACCGTCCAAAAACGTGCTTCATAGGTTAATTGGTAACTCTAAATTGTCCCTAGGTGTGAGTGTGAGTGTGGGAGTGAATGGTTGTGTGATTGTTGACATTCTACCCTGCGACAGACTGGTGACCTGTCCAGGTTGTCCCCTGCCTTCACCCACAAGTGGCTGGGATAGGCTCCAGCAGCCCCGTGACCCCGAAAGGGAACAAACGGAATAGAAAATGAATGAAAAAAAATGAACTTTTGCTGATGGTTTCCATTAGATTCTAAGTTAATGTTTTATTGAATAAATTATTTTTTAGGAAAAGCCTATTTTGTGAGTGGCCCTCTTTACATAAATATGTTCATGTATTTAAAGCCACACATTTCAGCTAAAATGGGCCAAATGAGTCATGTTATGAGTTAAGTTTGATTAAATATTTTGACAGCTGAGCTTATTAAAAAGTAAGAATGAAATGAAACGTCAATATAATAATTTCTAAAACATGCCTCTTTACATTTACTTTTGTAATTAATTGTGTGTGTGACACAAGAAAAGGAAAGATGAAAAAGAACATGTGGGTCTACAGATAGTGTATCCTTAAAAAAAAGATCTACTTGCAAGATTTGCCAAGCCCTTAGTGGTGACCCCAGTGGCAGAAAGGTCATTGGAGACTGGGCGCGCTGTGGGCCCCTGTTATACCTGGTTTCATGACAGCTTCATCTGCCAGGACTGCCTTTAAAAACCTGTGGTCTACGCCTAGTTGTTCGATTTTTGAGGTTGTTGTGTTTTTTTAAGTCTAGAAACAAACACACTTTCCGTCTCACTTTAGTCTCACTGGTTCTTAATTAAGCCTAGATTACAACATGACTGCTTTCACTTTGCAGTTTGAGTGGCCCATTGGGCCTGAATGTGGCACATGTCAAAAATGAGGGTCATCTGATGTTTCAACAGCTGTAGAGTTTTAGCAACAATATTTCATCCCATAAATTCAACACAAAAACAGTCAAAATATTAATACAAGGAACACCATTTAATGTCACACATTGTGTTTTTAAGTGGCCTAATTTAGCGGCTGTCACCGTGTGGAGAGGAAATCTCTACGGTGTGTTGAATCAGCCGTAACGGTGTAAAGAACATCGGCTTTTCATCGAATCCCGTTTGTTTACATTTATCTACAAATGAACCCGGAAAGAAATACACAGTTGTAACGTTAAAATGAACAGAAAACCTCGTTTAGCGTTTATAAACACAAGCACATTGCATGTCATTCATGAGCCAGCCTACTTGTGTCGGATTAGTAGTAGTGGATTATACCAAAGCAGCCAAATAGGGGTGTCAGAGGAACAACATGCCAAGTTGCCTCCCATTTTTACGTTTGTAAAAAAGGAAATTGATTCTACAAGGCAAACAGAATGTACTTCAGTGTTTTATTTTATGAAATGATGTTTAAAAGAGAACTGACTTGAGAGCGATCTTACAGCTGTGGAGGCGGAGCCCCCCTCCGATGGAGCTGCACTTCCGGGCGGCGGCGCAGACAAACCGAGCGCTCAAACGCTGAACGGCTCAGTCGCCGGTCGCAGAGACAGAAGAGATGATGTCTTCCCCGTGCATGAGCGCCCACAATTTCATTCCTTGAGACGAAGAGTCTTCTTCTTTCCCCCGGAGAAAGCCGTCCGTTCTTACCGCGCAGGTGAGGCGTCGCTTCCGGGCTTTGAGCGCGCAGGTGGAGATGGGGATGGGGAGGCTGACCGAGGAGAGGGACCGGGGCGCAGGATGGAGAATGATGAAACACCTCACATGGATGTCATGTAGGCTGCGCGCGAGGGAGGAGGACGGTCATTCCTGCTCCATCCGAACAGAACACGCTGTTCCGCCCTCAGCATCGAGCCGGATGCTGCTGTTATTTTAATGGGTTTATTTTGAATTTACTAGACTGATCACGAATTTATTGCCTATATATCTGTACTAAAAATTAATCTGATATCTATATTTTAGGAGGGGGGGGGGGGTATTGTTTAATACAACTAGAAAATATATTTTTTATTCTAACAAAATGTTCTGTTTTTTTCATTCAAACAAAAATGCGTTAGCGGGGAAGGTTCCTGAAAGCATCATCCTGTCGTGTTGCGTTCAGTGTTTGATCGCGCGGCGGCCCTCGCCTCGCGCGGACCGGGCTAATCTGAAGGCGTCCAAAGGAAAAGATGCTAATCGGGTTAATCCAGTGATTGGTGAAGGACGGGGGGGGGGGGGGGGGGGGGGCGGTGGTCGCATCGCATAGGAATGCAAAGACTAATACATTTATGTAAGAAAAACAAATAAAAAAATGAAAAGCCAGAGCCTGGCCTCAAAGCTAACGCTGAGATTTATGGGATGCTGCGCACCTCAGCCGCACATGTGCGCCTGGCGCGCGCCCACACCCTACCATCACGATCCTCTCCTCAGACTGTTACCTGCAGAAAAATCCAGATTGCATCATTTTGCAACAGCAAAACATAAAGCAGACACGATGCAAATGGTTTGAGATGTATGGACCATTTGGGGTTTTTCTGCACCGCTTGTGTCAAAAAAGTGGAAATGTTTGGTTTTGTATTTAAATAGCTTTGTCTTGTGAATTATGCAGTGGGAACATGAGTGTCCACACTGACTCCAGTCAGCCGTCAAGAATCTGGATTCAATTTCTCTTCATTGATGTCCTTCCCAGCCACGTGATTATCTGTGGACAGCAACACACCAGAAAGCGTTTACGGAACTGTTTATGTGGCAGACATCTTTATCAGCTTTCTACATGTAAAAATGAATTAGCTGTCACTCTAAAGTGATAGATTTGGTTTACTTAAAAGAAAAACTTGATATGTTAGAATTATTTTAATCAGATTTGTCTTTTTTTGTAAAAAAATAAAAATCAGAAACATTATTTTCTTGTCCTTTTTTCTCATTTTTCATATCAGATCTTGTTCTATGAAAGAAATAGGAGGAACTGGATGCACAACAGTCCTGCAGCTTCTCAACTGTTCTGAACTTGCTGTTCTTTCTGGTTTTGTTTTGCAGAAAATTGTTAATAATGAAGAAATAAACTCCTTCCTGAACCACTCATCCTTCACGAACTGAAAGCCCACGGGCGTTGAACCTCAGACCCTCAAACTCCATCTGTATAAGTGACTTTGTCCAGCACAGACGCAGGCCTGCCAAGCCGAAGAGACGTTCCCCCCCCCCCGCCTCTGTTTGCTTTATCAAATGCCCAAAAACAGCAAGGCCGTCAAGAGAGAGCTTGACGACGATGTCACAGAGTCTGTCAAAGACCTGCTTTCCAACGAGGACGCCTGCGACGATTCCTTCAAGAAGAGCTCACTGATCGTCAACGGCCAAGAAGGGGAGGGGAAGGAGTGCGATGTGGAGGAAGGGGGCTCGGACAGCGAGGAAGAGGAGCGCCCGGCCTGGAACAGCAAGCTCCAGTACATCCTGGCCCAGGTTGGCTTTTCTGTAGGCCTGGGAAATGTCTGGAGGTTCCCCTACCTGTGTCAGAAGAATGGAGGGGGTGAGTCACCGTCAGCTGTCTCATCTCCGGTTTCCCTGCAGAAGGTTAGAAGGTCTGCTGCTCAAATGTCACCATTTTGACCAATGTTGAGCTTTGGAATCAGGGAACGGCCTTTAGAAGACATTATTTGTATCTGGAGGTAACTGGCTTGACAGGTAAACATCTGAATATGAATCCTTCTTCTGAAAAGGTCTGGTAGATTTATTTCTGACTTGGCTCTACAGCCACAATGACCCTAATTTCCATAAGAGAGAAAGTTATGTGGAGTTAAATAACATGGTTTTCACTCCAGGAATTCATTATTAATCCTGAAGTTTAGGCGTGGATAATTTAGTCTGAGAGAGGAAAATCCTAAATATAGACCATTTCAAGATATATCAGGTGTTTTGCATCCTCCCTTTACTGAACATGCTCCATTTTGGGCCTTTTGAGCTTGAAGCTGTTTTTTTGTTGAGAAACGTTTGGCTTTTTGGGTCACGGTTGTGTTCTGAAAAAAAAAAAAGAAAAATGCTTTCCTTTCGTCAAATTCAGGAACACCTCAGGGTTTTGGATATCCGTGTGCAAGTTAGCATTCAGATCTGCAGCAAAATCTAGAAGTGTAGAGAAATGGTCTAAGAAAGTCACTACCCCCCACTACCCCCTACCCCACCAAAAAAAATAAAAATAAAAGAGCCATTTAGGTATTGGAATGCAGTAAAGTCCCACTTCGATCATCTTTTGATCTATTTTCAAAGCATTTTAATTATAATTAAGCTTAACCTCTTGAGCTGAGAGTAAGCCTGCATCCACTTCCCATCATCCATCTGTTTCCACTTTGTCCTGCTAGCGTACACAGCCCCAACCTATATTACCGGTGCAACAAAAATGAGGACTAATATCAGATCTATCCAGCTGTGCAGTTTAGATCCAGATTCCAGCTCAGACCAGGAAAACAAAAACGATCAGGGATCAATTGGATGATCAGAATGGAGCAGAGCAGAGAACTTCTTTTCTGTCACAAATGCCCCATTTTTCAAACAGCATTTTTTTCGTCTGCTCCTGATTCACAGTGATATGAATAAAGATACACTCAGAAATGCAAAAACTCCATTTTTATCAGTGAGTCTTTAAGAACTTTCAGAACACACTGGAGATTATGTTTTGGTACCTTAATAACACATAGGAGAGCAATTTGAAGAAACACTTTTCTTCGTAAAACCTCAACATAAACAATGTGTACGAATGTCAGTCTGAAAATCCAGTCAAATCTCTGAAATGCCAACCTTCAGTCAACCTTCTGAAACCACAGAGAGAACCGTAAGCATTGGTTCGGTCCTCTCCATCATGCCATTTTGTATGATTTCATCTGGAAATGTGAAAGGAAAGCTGAGCCATTGCAGCGAGACAGCGACCAGACTAACAGATTAGCCAAAGTACAGACTAGAAACTGTCAGGTGTTGTCTCGCGGCCACAAAGTGAGTAATGAGAGTGTTGTAGACGGAGAATAAAGTGTGCGAGTGCACACAGGTGACCGACCTGAAGATGAGATCAGAGGCTCCTAAAAGCAGCGCTGCGACAAAATCGTGGAAAACTAAACAGAAACTAATAATAAGCATTTAGGTCGTAACTATGTGTCACTGTAACATTGTGAGGTTTTGGTGGCACAGATGCAAACCAGAGCATAGATGTGATGGATGGAGGTCTAATCCTGCAAGTCTTCAGGCACAGAAAACCTCAGTGGATCCAAAAAACCCAATGAAAAAAGAATGAATGTTGTTTATTCCTGTGGAATGCGTTTCCCACCGCCGCGCCCTCCCTCACCGCTCACTTTGTTTCTCACGCTGCTGCAGCTAGAACCTGCTAATGTGTCCTGAGAAGGCAATAAGGGGCTGCAGCTTCCCTTATGGAGATTACATAAAGCCAACCACTGCTCCTGCAAAGCTGATTAAAGAAAACTCGTCCCAGGCAGGTCGGTGTGGCTGCAGCCAAGCATAAACGTGTCAAACAACAGAACAGCTTCTCTGGGGGAAAAATCCACTGGGCTTTAGAAATCCCGTTACAGGGTCAGTGCACTCATCAGATGATAATAGTTCTGTGAATGAATGATCACCTATGTGTTCTTACATTAGACACAATGATCTGATGGTCAGACTGAGAAAAAACATTGGAGTCTGTTTTCTGCATGAGGGCTCCCAGACGCCGTCAGGTTTCCACGTCTGCTTTCAGTACCCCCCCACCCCCCACCCCACCCGTGTTCATCTGGAATTAGATTGAAGCGACAGGTCTGTGTTGGAGTGGGTCTGTGTGAACATGGAGTGAGGGCATCCACTGACTGACTGCCTGCCTCAGAGGGCAGATGGTGACCTCCGGCTTGGTTTGTAGATGCGGTTATGGTCACTAAGAAAACAAACTACAGCTATTCATATCTGTGAGCTTTTCTCTGCTTCAGTGTTTCAGCTTTTACTTTGAAAGAGCTTTCAGTGCTTCTCAGTGAAGCTCATTAACTTAAGTGAACTTCACAAATGACAGAAACTATTGAGGGCAGACAGACAGACAGAAAGAAAACCCATTCAGTTGGCTTATACTAAGCCTGTTGAAATGTAAATAAACAATATGAAATATATTCAATTTCGCAGAACGTGCGTTTGACACTTTCAATGTAGATATATGAAAATGTATGCAGTAGGAATACTCCGATTTAATTTCCCCACAATTTGGTTTAATGGTGTAAAATAGGGTTCGGTTTTAAAAAGAGAATTATAGCATCTCTAACCCTGGTACTATCCTATGACCCCCCCCCCCCCCCCCTTTCCATTGACATGTTCTCCCTACCATGATAAAGGTGGAGAGGATTTCATGTCATCCATGGACACCACTGAAGATCACAAATCATTGAAGAAGAAAGGTTCAGAGCTCTGTCTAGTGGGTCTAGATGACCCCACTGTCTAGTGGGTCTAGATGACCCCACTCCCAATGTCAAAGTGCCTAGGATAGCACAAGGGTTATTAGAGATATAGAGAGAATATATATTATATGTTCTACATATAGTTTTTTTTTGCAAACGACAAAGATTTTTTTGTTGTTGTAATAAATAGGATAGATATACTGTAAAAACAGTACTGTTAAACTGATAGTTGGAATCAACAGCATGTGGTCTCTCATCTGGAATATTCTATCCATCCCTCCATCCGTCCTTCCATTCATCTATCCATTCATCCAGTCCTCCATCCATCTATTCATCCCTCCATCCATCCATCCATATATTCATCCATCCATCTTCAAAATCCGCTGGATCCCTTTTAAGGGTCATGGGGTTGCCGGAGCCAACTCAGCTACTGTTGGGTGAAGGCAGCGTTCACCGTGAACAGGTCACCAGTCTATTACCACACACACAATCACATGCACACCTAAGGGCAATTTAGAAATACCCATCCATCTTGAAATAATTTTAAAAAGTAAAAGAGAGAGACCTGACTTGGCTGCCATTTTTCAGCCAATACTCCCTCCTCAGTTTGTGAGCCCTGCAGGGATGGATGGATAGCTGGGTGGGTGGATGAATGTGTAGCACTTTTGATACACATCTCATAGAGGAGATTGTGTTTCATGTTTATGAATAACAATACACCAAAAAGGCATTTGGAGTGAAAATAATTTTACAGCTGAAACATATCCGATGACATGTACATACATTCAGGTATAGGAGGGTATTTTGTTTTTTTCTCTTTGATAGTCAGTTCGTCTACAGAAAGGTAAGGAGTCTGTATGAGCGAGCTAGAAATGCAAGCATTGAGATGAATGGAGGAATTTGCCACCTGCCACGAAATGCATGAATGTAATATACATGGGGGGGGTGTAATCAGGAAATAACTGGAAATATAAAATAAGATGACAAAGAAGGACTCTGGTCAGGCTGTTCTTCCTGTTCTCTGAGAGGACAATGGAGAACAAAGATGTTTTTGATGCTCTCTGAGGAGCAGTCTGCAGCGAGCGAACCCGAATTAGAAGTCTTAATATTAGAAACCAGTCGTAGACTGAGCTAAGACAACACACGCTGATTTCCTTTCTAGTGCCACTCCTGTCGAAGCTGCATTAGGGCAGAGCAGCGGGACTCAGGGAGGGGTCTGAATGGACGTCCTGCCAGATAAAACAAGGAGATCCGTTGAGATGAGGATGTTTGGATGTTTGTCACGACTGACTCACTGCAAACATCTGAGGACATTGATCCACCCATGTTTCCATTTGATGCAACTGTTTCTGTAGTTTCCACAACTTTTTGGTGTAGATTTCGTCTGTTCACCTGAGAGGAGGCAGCAGCTTTTCAAATATTTCCCTTCACTTCACAGTAAAATAGAAAGCCAGTGGATCTGATCTGGTGACTCTTGTAACCATTGGGTTTCTCTGCTGCACAAAGTCTTTTAGGTTTCCTTTCATCAGTCATGTGCCCGGCGGTCTGTCAGCCACTAAAGCTGCATTTTTATTGCCTCTTTACTGAAAATTCACCCCGAGACTCCAACTCCAGAGAGGAATGCCGCCTTCCAGAGGCTCCTCACACTAAACCAACTGTGTTGTCTATGATGCCAGCCTCGTGTCTCTTCTTGTCTCCAGAATGCTTCGATTGCATCACACACCACATGGTTCAGCAGGCAGGAAGGATGAAATGCATCGCCGCCGTGTGTGTGTGTGTGTGTGTGAAGGCTGCTTTTCAGTGTTCTGTTGTTCATTGGTTACAAAAGTTTCACTGCCACGAAGAAATAAAGTAAAAAAGGATTTAGAGTTTGTTGTGTTGAGCACATGTGTGTGTTTGTGTGTGTGTGAGTCACCATGTTGTGATGCTTTGAGGAAGTGAAACTCCGTGACTGTCACCGTTTTCTGATGAAACCCATTCCTTTTGTTGCGCGAACGCCTGATGGCTGAAGCTCCCTTTGCTGGTCGGGGGTTCAAATCCCAGACATGGTTATTGTGCGTCTGCCTTAAATGTGAACCTACTGTATGTGCTGTTTGGACTCCAGGAGCGTACCTGGTGCCCTACCTGGTCCTGCTGGTACTGATTGGCATCCCACTGTTCTTCCTGGAGCTGGCAGTGGGGCAGCGGATCCGCAGGGGCAGCATAGGGGTCTGGAACTACATCAGCCCCCGGCTGGGGGGCATCGGCTTTGCCAGCTGTGTTGTAAGTCAGAGACTGCAATTTATCTGTTTGTTCAACTTAAATTAAAAAAAAAAGTTGACAGTTTTACTAATAAAATATAAACTTTTTGTTTTTACACAGAGACACTTGTGCACACACTGAATTCTACCCTGCAGGACTAAAAAATACATGTTAAACAGACAATTTGTTATTTAAATATTATTCCGTATCAGTTTTAACATCAGGACATCTTAAACCTATTAAGCTGCTATTAGAAAAGATTAAATATATTGCTTCCTTAACCCTTTATAACCATTCCTATCATACAAAACGTGTTTCTGCGACTCCTCTCTCATTTGCCCGATCCCTTAAAAACACCATTACATTAAGCTTGGTCCCTGCAGTTCATCATCATTCCACTAGTAGAAGGGCCGTTCCTGCTCATTTCTAAATGGCTGCTTCCATTAAAATCTCAAAAACACTTTTAGCGGGAAAACGTTTGGCTCATTTTTAAGGCTTTATGATGAGAATATCTCACCTATTGGTATTTATTTGTTTGAATGCCTTATTGCCGTATTTAAAAAAACCAAAATGTGTTGAATTCTTTATAATACAGCTACACTAACGTGGATCAAGTTTGAGACAGTGGGTAAATAAGGGGCTTGTCAATGTCAAGTAATGGCAATATTTTTTGCAACCAACAATGCTGTGAGCCAAACTTACTAAATGTCCCAGTGTATCATAATTGATACCATCTATATCTCATAATCAAAACATAATGCACAATTATTTGTATGGATTTCATTAAAGGGTTTAAAAAACATCTTAATTCCGAGGAGTTTCAAATTTCGGTCAATTCTTTGATGGTTTGTCCTTTTAGCTTTAAGATCCTCCTTCAAAAGAGTTCATTTAGAACATTTGGTTGGTTAGAACATTGGTTTTTTAAATCCTTCTGAAATGTGAGGCGTTTTGTGCTGTGCTAAGGTTGTGGGATTGATCTTTCCAGTTTTTTATAATGTTTGAGTTGTGTGTGTTGGGCAGCAGTGAAGGCGCCTCTCTTGTCCTTCAGGTGTGCTTCTTCGTGGCTCTTTACTACAATGTCATCATCAGTTGGAGTCTCTTCTACTTCTCCCAGTCCTTCCAACAACCTCTGCCTTGGCATGAATGTCCTCTTGTCAAGAACAAGACCAGTACATGTAAGACGTTGGGAGCCAATCCCTCCGGCTGTTTGTTTGTTTGTTTGTTTGTTTGTTTGTTTGTTTGTTGTCTTTTGTTTGTCCAAAGGTTCTTGACTGCTGTGCTTCTGCTCACAGATGTGGTGCCAGAGTGTGAGAAAAGCTCAGCCACCACGTACTACTGGTACCGTGACGCCCTGGATATCTCTGACAGCATCTCTGAGGGTGGGGGGCTCAACTGGAAGATGACGCTGTGCCTGCTGGCCGCCTGGTCCATGGTTTGTCTCGCCATGATCAAGGGAATCCAGTCTTCTGGGAAGGTACGTTGTCTCTTCAGAAGACGAATTCACAGAAACTTGCTGTTGACTGTATAAGAGAACTGGACTGAGTGACTCCTCCCCCCTGACATTTCAAACAGGAAGTACCTGCTGGTTCCAAGAAGCCAAAATCCCATAGACCTCTATAGAGAAACAAACAGCTGTTACTCAGTCATTCTTTTGGTCAGAATAACTATTATTACACTGATACCTTTTTTTTAAAACATGTTCTTGATCAGATTTTGTTTTTTTGAATTTTTTCTGTGGTGCCAGTTATAAACTGACCAATCAGATGCCTCATTAGGGGTGTGGCCTTCCAACAAGCTAACCCCCTGATTAGCAAGAGTGGTTGGCATAGAAACGATGACTCAGATCGCCTTGGACCAATCACTGCTTACTGACATTGTCTGGCTCCAAGATGGCGACCTCGGTATCACGAAAAAAAATGGCGACTGAATTGACTTCATTTTGGTTGGAGTCCCCCTCGCCCGGTCCAGTTCTCGTCTACAGACGATGGGTGAAAATGAGAAAAGAAGTTCTGCCCTCCTGTCAAATCTGTCAAATTGGATGAGGCTCCTCCCCAAAAGCAAATCGAGACACTGGCTTGTACTAGAACAAAACTAAAGGCCTACTGGAAAAAATCAGCTCTTTAGCTCCAAGGAGCTGCGAGTGACTTTGGTTTTCTCTTGTGATCCAGTTTCCGCTGAAACTGTGAGCTCATGTGATCCTCTGATGGATCACAGCTCAGCTTAAGTTCACTTTGTGGAACAGAGATGGGAGCAGCGTGACTCTCCTACACATGGATTATTCGGCTGGCTAAAGGCAGACCTTTTGCTTCCAAATGATGATCTCTTTGTACAGGTGATCATTACCATCACATCATCTCCTGGTGTCACACGGCGAGCATTAGCAGTGCGCCCTGGGGTCAGAGTCACGCCGCGGCTTAAACCAGAACAGCATGAACCTTTGAAGGTTCCTCAAAGAGGCTTTCAGCAATACAAGCATTTTGATTTGGAAGCGTTCGGTGTGTTCTGTTCAAGGTTTGGATTTAGTGACTGACCTCCAATAAGGCGCGTTGGCAGATACATCCGCGGTTAGGAGTCTGACGCCCAACACTGGCATCTTTCTGAAGTTTAGGAGGAAGAAAAACTCCTCATCTTCTGGGCGCTCGCTGTAGTGAAACACGTGTGGCGTGACGATGGCGTTCCATTGGCTGTTCCGCTGTCAATGTGTCGATGTTCTTTACGGCAACGACGACAATTGGTTGCTGAAAATAAAAATAAAAAACAAATTCAAATAAAATGTACAATTTTGTTTATTTATTTTAATGTCCGTTTGTTGACCGCGATTGGACTGTTGGGCCACTCCTGATTTCGAGCGCTGCCATCATACCTGAAAGTCTGACATCACCGCAAGATCCAGACCTTTTCACCTCACGCTCACGCCACTGGCACCAGTTTAGACGTTGGGTGTTTTCTGATGTATGTGAGGAATGTCAAATCTGGATCAAACCCAAGGTGGCTGTTCCAACTGAAGCCACAGCGGCGTGCCTTGTTTGGTGTTCACCCTGCTTGATCTCTTTTCATACCGCTGCTCGCCACAATCACAGCTAGTGTCTTTCGTGTCCGCCTCATCAGAGCGCTTTACTTTTTATCACCACGTCTGCCGCGGCAGTGCTTTTTGACTGCTTTCAACAAATAATGCCCCATGAACCAGCAGGTCCAGGGCTGCACGATATGAGGGAAACTGCCGATGTTAGTGATGAATACTGCGATGATGAGATAACATGAAAAAAATAGCAAAACAACCAAAAACCTCATTTCCATTTCACTGCAACAGTTTAAAATGTAAACTCCAAACGTAGGCTCCATCCGATTGGTCAAATGCATAAATGGATTTATTTGATTTGTTAAATACAAAATTGTTTTAGCACATTTAAGGTAACCATTTATTACACCTTTGGCCGTCTGAGCTTTACACAGTTTGATATCGCGATAACCATACGTTTGTGATTCACTGTGCAGGCCTAAATGGGACCCTGACCTGTCCTAAAAGTGTACATTTGATTCTAACATCGTTTCATCATTCACATTTCAAAACACAGAACAGATCTGGAACAACCACAGCAGACCAACTTTTTACAGAGGAGTGTCACTTTTTATTATTTGCGACATTTTCAGGATCTTTTAGCTGTCGTATTGTCTTTTTTATGCTCTCTGAAGCTAAAATCTTGCTTTAGCTTCATTCTAAACCCAAGAGAGACAACAATGAGAACAAACACGCCAGTTACGGAGGATTCCATGAATTGGGAAAGGCCTGAATAGATGGTTATTCCATTAAATAATGTTTGGGTGACAGTGGATTCTCAGTGATTATAGTTTTCATTTTGTGCCCTGATGTGTTTTTTACCAGAGGCGAAGCTAGGGGGGGGACAAGGGGCAAACACCCCCCCCCCCCAGCAAAAAGCTTTGCCCCCTAATTTTTGAGTCAAAATCATCATTATTGACAAAGTTGAAATAATCATGAATGCCAGCTTCTTTAAGCAAAAACAACTAAAGGAACATTTTAAGGGAAATTTTAGCTCCTGAAATTATTTACTTTAGTAATAAAACAGTTTGTTTCATTTCTATTCGTTCTTCTGCCCCCCCTCCAGCCCCCCTATATGAAATGTTCTAGCTCCTGTTTAATCTAAGATCTTCTGAGTGTCCGAGCAGTGGAGGGGTCTGCCGTGGTCATTCCCTCTGGGAGCCTCGTGCTTCAACTGACTGTCAATGTACAGTCTGGGACAGATGGCCGCCCTGCAGACCCCCCACCCACCACCACCGCATGAGGACGGCTCTTTTCAGGCGGACTGTCCCGCTCCGGAGCGTGCGGCTTGGAGTCTCTTTGAAGTCCAGCCGGCACAGGCCCGTACAAAAGAATATTAATGCCCTCCCAACACACGCAGAGGCCCGGTCCAAGGCGGGACCGCCACCAGCTTTTCTGTCACACGTGTGTGTGTGTGGGTGTGTGTGTGTGTGTGGGTTGGCATGAAAAGGAAGATGTGGTTGCCATAGTTATACGCGCCCTCAGCACTTGGCTGGATTCCCAAGATTGTGGTAAAAAAGAAAGAAGAGAGGGGAGGCTTTTCTTACAAAAACGCTGAATTTATCGCTACTATTTAGAAAAAAACTATTTTAAAATGAATATTTAAGGTTTAGATTTGAGACTTTTCCAGTGTGTGGATGACGAAGGGAAAATACGCATCTGCCTGTCATCGCGGGCAAAGCTTCAGTTCTGGATCCGCTCTGAACAACAAAGCCGCTCTCAGAGGCTGACCTTTCTGAGGGCTGCTTTTAGGCATTTGGTTGTTAAAGTCCCTATTTGGAGAAATAAAAGTTCAAAAAAATGTGCAGAATGTTCTTCTCTGAATGGCCTAAAGCTGAGGAAAAGCTGAAAACCAAATGAGCACGCTCACTCAAGCACTTTATTTTAATTAAAGAAAGAACAAAAAGAGATTTTTGTTTAGTAGAAAAACCCAAATTACTCACAGCGTTTTAGAATTACAGCCTCAACCTAATAAACATTGACAGATGTCCTTTTTTCTGGGCAGACTATCATTTAAAGTCAAACAGAAACATTATGTGGCCTCCTTCAGAGCTGCACGCGGACCACCAGGCCAAACGGCACCCTCCTCTACATCTAGCTGTGGTTGGGAGGCGCGAGTCACGCCTACACCCTTTTCTCACTGTGTGCACCCCCCCGCCGAGCCCGTCAGACCAGAACTGGCTTTCCGAATTAGAATGTGTTAACTACGGTGGCCCTGAAGGGCAAATCACACCAACCAGTCATTCAGCGTAAAAAGCTTTTAAGGATCACGACAATTAATCAAGCAACTAGTTCAAGTAAACAGCAGGACATTTGAGAAGTCCATAGAAAAATCAAGGAAACTAAATTAAAATGAAACATTTTCTGGTTAAGCCAAACCAGAAAAACCAAAACAAAAGGGATTTCCACAAATCAAAATGAGAAAAGAAACACAATGACAAACCAGAAAAGGTAGGTGCCAACGGACATCGCTGATTGGATGATGCCGTTTGTCCATCATTCCGACAGAACAGTGTTTGGCATGATGCAGTACTGATATCAGCGTATGCACCCATAGTAAACAAACCTTTTCCAGTTTCTCTTGTGTTTTGTTTTTTACATTTCAGTAAGATTTCTGGAAATTACTCTTGTTTCCTTTTTAATTTGTTTCATTTTTTTGGAATTAAGTTTTTTGCAATTTTGTTTGGTCTTCTAAATTGTAATGTAGGTTTTATTTGTTATTTTTGTGGTTGTGATCTTAAATTTGGTACATTGAGTACCATGTTTAAGATCATCCAGCTCAGTGGCCTTGTGGTTAGTGTCCACCCTGTAACTGGAAGGTTGCGGGTTCAAACCCAGGCTGAGTCACAGCAAGGACTTTAAAAATGTGACACTCAGCATTAAGGGGCTGGCTTGGGGGGGTTAATCCACCAAATGATTCCTGAGTGCAGCTCCCTGCTCCCCCAGGGGGATGGGTCAAATGTGGAAAACAAACAGATAGTGGGACTTTGAGTCATTTGTTGGTGGGATCTTCACTTCAGGGCCACCGTAGTTAGAACATTTTGAGGCAACTTTAAAATACGGTTGGAATAGAATTGAATAAAAAGGGGAAATTAACTTAAATATCAAATGAAATGTTAAAATATTACTAAAGGAAGGAATAACTTCAATCAAAGAAAACGCAACAACCAGGAATGGTCTCTTGGTATTGGAGGCTTTGTGTGTGTGTGTGTGTGTGTGTGTGTGTAGTGATGAAAAGCTCTGTCCTGCTTCCAGGTGATGTACTTCAGCTCCCTGTTTCCATACGTTGTGCTGATTTGCTTCCTGGCCAGAGCTCTGCTCCTGAAGGGCTCCGTGGACGGGATCCGACACATGTTCACCCCAAAGGTAAGATCGCCGCCCATCCATCCGTCAAAACGCTTTGTTTACTGAGTCAGCTCTGAGGACATCAGGTCACTGAAAGTGAGCAGGACTTGGGAAGAAAGATCAGGATTAGCGCTGATTTCCGTCCACTGCTCCTCTGAAAGTCAGAAGACTGAGGCTGCGCTGTGATTGGCTGGCTCCCCAGCAGCAGGTGGCCAATGGGACTAGAGGCCACAGAATCCTGTCACCATGGAAACAGGACTCACCGAGTCTCTATGTAACAAGCCAGCCGAAGATGCTGTCTGTCTGGTGTCAGCTTCTCCTGGCTGACTGACAGCTTCTGATTTCTAACGGCCTCCATCTTTGTGTTCTTGGCAACATGGAGAGCTGCTGGAAGGAGAACACGTCAATCCTGGTCCTTTTATGCTTTTTATTAATCCTGCCACCACCCCTTATTTCTGCTTAACTAAAAGTGTAAACAGAAACACACAGGAGGGATGAACACGCATGTAAGATTCTACCATACAGCCGTCCCCAACCTTCTCCAGGCCACGGATTGGCTGAATTATGTGTGTCTGATTTTTTTAGTTCTAGCTTCCAATTTGCATTAATTTTGGAGTTAAAGTTTATCTTATAAAATAAATCTCTGCAGCTGCTTTAAACTTTATTTGCACACTAGATTTCATGTAGGAACCATGAGAATAAGATCTAGACTTTCTCCTTAACCATAACAGTTTAAAATGAACTTCAACCTCGTCTGATTTTAAATGTGTGACTGATAAACCAAAAAAAAGTCACTAAAACTGGTCGTTTTTAAATATAATAATAAACGGGAATCCACCGTTTGAACAACTTTATTAGCAGCACCATCGTGACATCAGACAGTCGACACAAAATCTGTCAGTTGGATCAAACGCTCTGTGCTTTTGCTGAGGCATTTGATTGGTCTGTTTACAACTGAAATCACTTGAACTACAGTAAAATGGTTAAAAAAATGGGATTATCGAGAACATGTAGACAAAGTATCAGATCAAGAATGGTTATTGACCAATAAGGTGTTTGAAGATGGATGGATGGTAGCAGTACAGTTCGGCTTGGAGCACGTTTTCAGGGATCTCCAGCTTTCAACTTGGACGAATACAATGGATCAGTGAAAACGTTAAAGCACCATTTTCCGTTCTGCCCCCACCAGCTGGAGATCATGCTGGAGGCCAAGGTTTGGCGAGAAGCAGCCACGCAGGTCTTCTTCGCCTTGGGTCTCGGCTTCGGCGGCGTCATCGCCTTCTCCAGCTACAACAAGCGAGACAACAACTGCCACTTTGACGCCGTCTTGGTGTCGTTCATCAACTTCTTCACCTCCGTGCTGGCCACCTTGGTGGTGTTTGCTGTGCTGGGCTTCAAAGCCAACATCATGAACAGCAAATGCGTTGCTCTGTGAGTGCGCCGGCAGCAAACGCCCACTTTGACGCCGCCGCTGCAGCGACGTAACCCTTTTTGTCTGTTCTTTGAAAAGGAACACCAATAAAATCGTGGCGTTGTTGGGAGACGGCATCGACGCCACGCTCATCCCCCGTCACATAAACCTGACGCAGGTCAGTCAGGTGACGGCTGAGGACTACCATCAGATGATCAACATCATCAAGGGCGTGAAGGAAGACGAGTTCCAGAAACTGGGGCTGGAATCCTGCACCATCGAAGATGAGCTGAACAAGGTTCAATAATTAAAGAACAAGAACACTGCGTTCCAAATTATTATGCAAAGTGTCTTAAAGATCTTTTTTTTGTTTAACTGGTGAATTTGTCTGGAGGCTCTTTGGATCATTGATATCAAGCTCAGACATCTGTGGTCATTAATTTGGAACGCGGTGTACCAGATGTTTTCTGGTTTTGCCTCCATGAGTTCTGGCATGAAGATGAACGAGCTCAGATTACAATCAGTAACTTTCCTCTGACTTATTTCCCCGACAGGCAGTCCAGGGCACGGGCTTGGCCTTTATCGCCTTCACAGAAGCCATGACCCACTTTCCTGCTTCGCCGTTCTGGTCCGTCATGTTTTTCCTCATGCTGGTTAACCTTGGACTCGGCAGCATGTTCGGCACCATTGAGGGAATCCTCACTCCTCTGATTGATGCGTTCAAAGTCCGCAAAGAGCTTCTGACAGGTGAGGCGTGCACGTTCCTGGCTGAGGTACAGACTGTTCTGAGGCCTCGATTGTGTGGAGAAGAAGCCAGAATGTGGTCAAAACAAGCCCCCGCTTGTCTCCTGCAGTGGGGTGCTGCGTGCTGGCCTTCTCCATCGGCCTCCTGTTTGTCCAGCGCTCAGGGAACTACTTCGTGACCATGTTTGACGATTACTCCGCCACTTTGCCTCTGCTCATCGTCGTCGTGTTGGAGAACATTGCCGTCGCTTGGGTCTACGGGATTGACAAGTAAGCAAGCGGGCCTCGGCAGCCGGCTGGGCTCCCACCTTGTAAAAAGTGATGAAGAAACCAAAGTTGTGGGCATCCAGGTGCTGTCTGTTGACGCACTCGTCTGTCGGGTTTGCAGATTCTTTGAAGACCTGAAGGAGATGCTGGGATTCGCTCCGTACCGTTTCTACTATTACATGTGGAAGTACGTCACGCCCATCCTGCTGCTGGTGCTCCTGTGCGCCAGCTTCATCCAGCTGATCATGACGCCGCCCAGCTACAACGCCTGGATCCAGGAAGAGGTGAGACCGGATCAGCGGGGGGGGGTTCTTGGTAGATGTGCATGAGTGTAAATAGAGAATTCATGAAATGAGGTCAGAAAACACTCTTACTGTAGAATCCTATGTTAAGGAAAACATTCTTGCCATATTTTCTGAAAATAAGGTTAGTTTGCCTTTAAAAGCTTCAATGATAAGATTATTTTTCTTTCACCACAGAAATTAAGGCTTTTTTTATGAAACAAGAAACTTTTTACTTTCTTGAGATTCAGTTTTTGTAGTGAGTCAGGGGTCTGCAACCTGGGGCTCCAGAGCCACATGGGGCCCTTTTCTTCCTTCACTGCAGCTGGTTAAAAAATGGTTAAAAAATAATGGCTATGTAGTTTAATTTGTTTTAATAGGTCTACATACGGGTTTTTTTCACATATGTTGAGGTTTTTAACATCTCAGGATGCTGAGAAAGATGACAGTAAAAGATTGAATCTACTGTCAGAATAGTTTATTTTCAGAATCAGCTTAAAGACCTCAGAGGAAAATAGTGTATTTGGTGTTTTTTGTTTGTTCTTGCAGCATTTTTTAAATGATGGAGGAAAAATATTACAAAAATTAGGATGAAACAAAACTCCATATGTGAGTATTTATTTATTCAAATTAGAGTGAATCAGATGAAAAAAAGTCATTTGTTTGGCGTAGAAGCTGGAGCACAGGCTCTCTGCTCCATTCTGATCATCCACCGTCAGACCAACAGATCCATGAGCGTCTGTGTTTTCCTGGTCTGAGCTGGAATCTGGATCAGAACTGGACTGGCTCTGGTACTGATCACCATTTTTGTTGCAGCGCTAATGTTAGGTTGAGGGTGTGAGGGGCTGTAAGCTAGCTGGAGAGAGTGTACACAAACAGACGATGGGAAGTGGGGCTGGGCTTGCTTTGCACCAACAGCCCCGCCCACAACTCAGAGCTGAATTTCTAATGAACTCCTGTTGCTCTGCAGAAACTATGTCCTAGAAGATGACAAACTGGTTTTTGGATTGTGTTTCAAAGTAGCATCATCAGAATAAAAAGATTATTTTGAAAATAGATCAAAAGATGATCAGAGTGGAGCACATATTCTTATCTCTAGTTGCTGTTCTGAGGCAAAGTTCTTAAAGTATAAAAATACATGCATTACAATTATAATCTGCTGCAGTGGGGGACTCCCCCGTAAAGAAAGGGTGCATTTTATTTTGAAAGGAACTTATGTGGTGCTGCTCATTGTAACTATAACAAAGCTCGATCTTCTAAATGAATGGCCTAATGGTCACACAAACATAAAGTATATTCTTCTAAACGCTGAGGGGGGGCTTGATTGTAAGAATCTATTTATAGAAATCTATAAGTCAGATAAAAAACAGAAGAAAGCTTCTGTGATGAACAAACGCTGTTTTCGCATCTCTTCCCTCCAGGCCGTAGAGAAGACCCTCTACTTTCCCCCATGGGGCATTGGGGTCTGCATCTCCCTGGTGGTGATGGCCATCACGCCCGTGCCCGTCGTCTTCTGCCTGCGCTACTTCAACATAGTGGACGAGGGCGGCGACGGCCTCGCCGCCGTCTCCTACAAGAAGGCCCGCATCATCAAGGAGAGCGGCCGGCCAGAGGACGACGACGACGCCAGCCTGATCCACGGCAAGTCTCCCAGCGAGGCGCCTTCGCCGATGCCGGGGGGCAGCATCTACCGCAAGCAGAGCGGCGGCGGGGGCACCGAGGGAGACACCGCGCCCAACGGCCGCTATGGCATCGGGTACCTGATGCCCAGCACGCCCGACACGCCCGAGTCGGACTCTTAGACCCCTCGTGGTTGCAAGTCAGCTGCCCCCCCACAGCGTTTAGTCAGCCGTATCATCATTGAATCGTCTTTTTTGCACTGTGTATCTCTGTCGATATAGTAGCTGCTCTGTATTTGTTGCCTCTGAACCTTTTGTGGATGTTTATCATAAAGTAAGAATGACCAGGCTCCGCCCCCACCCACCCACCCTGTAACCCCTCCTCCTTTGGAACAAAGGCATCCCAGTTCAACAAGAACACGCAGAGGAGTCAGTCGAGGAGACATTGGCGGTGTTAAGAAGTCCTGCCGGTGACGGAAGCGGAGGCCGTCGTGGACGCCGCACCGCCGACACTCGCCGGCTTTCTCTTGGCCCAGATAAAAACAGACAGGCCTTGAAATTCCACTCCCATGATTGTTCCAGACAAAAGTGTGCCTAAGTCATTTCTATGTGTTTCTAGAAACGCCACCGACGTCTCTTTGCAGTATTCTGTAAATACAACCCAAATACCACAAGTATGTCCACCTTGGTGGTTTGGATTTCAGAGCAGTGATGTAGAGGTTCAGAAGTGCTTCAACTGGCGTCATCTTGTTTTTGTTTTATTTTTTACTAACGTGCTGTCAAAGCGGAAGGACTGAGTCCTTCTTGTAAATAACTTTTTCCATGAAATGGCTTCAAATGCTACGTCTTTTTCCCCAACGAATTCAAGATTAAAGAGAGTCAACAGCCTCAGTCACGCTTTGTTTTAATTCAGTGGAGTTTTCCCTGTGCTCAGTTTTTCTTTACTTCACACAATTTACAAAAGTGCTTTTCATTTTATTTATTTTTTTAATACCTGAAAATATTTCATTTTGAAAAGCCAAAAAAACCCAGTAAACCAATGCGGGTAAAACAAAAACAAATAGCTTTTCCTGACTGCTTCTGTTCAGATGGCTGTGGAAACGTGTCGTCACACGTGTGGAGGGACTGGGATCCGTGGTCAAAACACACATACATGAATAAATAATGGATGTCTCATTTGGTTTTCTGGGCTCAGTCTCTGAAGGGTCAGCATAGCGGTTCAGGCGTCCGCTTTGACCACATGTGTCACATTGGAAACATCCGCTGATTGTCATCAAGCTAAAATATTTCTCTGCAGCATCAAAAACAAGAGTTTCTAGACTGAGTTGGAGCTGATTGGACTTTTTCTCCTTAGTGCTTGGATTTCGGGATCTATGTGTGGAAAAAGTGCTGTTTGCCCAAAACATCCTCTTCTGGGGGAACGGAGGCGCCGATGCTCTGGACAGTTGATCCCTTTTGGTCGACTCTTCTGGAATAGAGAAGAAAAGAGGAATTTCTGGAGCTGCGATCTCATCAGCGCGTCCAATAAAAAGTCTCAGGATTCCGCTTCAAAACTCTCACGCGTCACTTTACAAGTTTCTATGGTGACTAGCAATAAGTACCTGCTGCGGTGAAACATCAACATGTTTTTTTGTCTTTGTTTCGTACACTAATATGAATATTGCTGCTGATTTAGCGTTTGGATGATCCCTCCCTGCCTTCAAAGTCTGAACTTACCTTTGTCACGCAGAGAAAGCATTGGCTGCTGGGTAATATTAAGGATTAAGATAAAAAAAAAAACGTTACATACACGTTTTGTCACCAGACACAGAAAATCTTCTCGTTTTTTTGCCTGATGACTGCAGTTTGTACGACATCAAACTAAAGGAACTGCGTCACATTTAGGATCTCCTAAACATGCAGTTTGGTGGACGTCTACATAAAAAGAAGAAGAAAATAAAGCACCCAGCAGCTTAGTCTGTTTTAGCAGCTCTAACAAGCCGCTCAGATGAAAGCGGTGCTTTTGACATGTTCTAGTGATGGTTTTCTGAGGATGGAGGACATTTATGAAGAATATTCCAAATAAAATGTCATTTCTGAGTATTTATTTATTTATTTAAATCGTTGTGAGTCAGGAGCAGTCAAAAAAATGCTGTTGGGAAAAAATCTAATTGGTGACGTAGAAAATGAGCTGGGTGGGTGTCCAGCTTCCTGCTCTGCTCCATTCTGATCATCCACGGTCAGACCAACAGATCCATGAACGTCTTTGTTTTCCTGGTCTGAGCTGGAATCTGGATCAGAACTGGACGGATGGATTATTCCAATATTCCTCACCATTTTTGTTTGAGAGGGGCTGTAAGCTAGTGGGAGAGAGTGTAAACAGATGGATGATGGGAAGTAGTGGCGGGCTCTGCTAATAGTCCAGCCCTCAACTCAGAGCTGTAATGTTGTTATAAACTGTTGCTCTGCAGAAACTGTTTTAGAAAACCACACAGGTTTTTGTTTTATTTTGGCTAAAAACAGCAAAATCATAATGAAAAAGTCAGTGGGAAGGCTTTCCAATAGATCAAAGGATGATGGGAGTCACAGTTTGACCGGTTTTATTGAATAGAAAGCCTCCAAACCTGCAGGCTCAGGACTGATGGAGCTGCTCTCTCATTCTCACCGCGGTGCGCTCCCTCTTCTCACAGTGCTTCTTCAGGTCTTTGACCTCCGCCGGCAGCTTGCTGCTCCACACCATCAGCACAGCCTCCTCATCTGAGGGCAAACGGACACACAGGCTCAGGCGCTGGTCGTGCAGATCCCACAGCTGTCTGCGGAAACGCCATCATACTGACTCTTGTCTTGTGGGAGTCTCCGTCCCAAAACCAGCACCGCATTCTTCCAGATCAGCGGCTCTGCTGAGGCAAAAACAAGCATGTCACTGCAGGAAAACGTAACCTGTTCAAGAACAAACTACAGGGGAAAACGTGCAGAGTGGACGCAGACACGCAGACATCAAGAAAAAGACAGAAGCCTGAATGCATAACCAGCAAACAGAGGCAGGTGCTGCGTATCTGTGTTTGCTTGTGTCTGTTCTCACACTCTGCTGCTGCTTTCACGCTCCACAGGATCAGACCTGTTCTGCAGCTCACGCTGTTCCAGCACCGCTTAACCGCGGCCACAATCCGCTTCTCGTTTGCCATTAACAGACTCAACCACCTGGCAGCATAAAACTAAACCAACCAGAGAAGTTCAAGACCCACTCTGATGAAAAAGGGGGTTCTTCTCATGCTCTTTATGGCAGAAAAGTAAGAATAAAATAGCATTCCTACGTGTTTCTTGATTCAAATCGCTGTGAATCAGGAGCAGACAAAAAGATGCAGTTGGAAAAAGAGCTTATTAGAAAATAGGCTGGGCGGCCCGCACGGTCTCTGCTCCACCCCGCGGTGAGGTGGGGAGGTTGTTGGTGCGGAGCAAACCCCGCCCACAACTTCAAGGTAAACTTCTACTGAACTCCTGCGGCTCTGCAGAAACTTGTGAACAACACAGGTTTTTAGATTTGGGCTAAAACCGGCATCATCCTGATTAAAAGACCTCTGGGAACGCTTAGAACACAGACCAACAGATGATGGGAGTGGGACCTGGAGGCTTTGGGATCAACAGACAATGTTGGATGTGACGACCAGCAGGACGGCCCAACAACAAAGAACAAATGTGGAAAACGCACGGATGAACGCAGAGGTGATGGAGCGGACCGAGTCGCAGCCCAGCGCCGCCACCCACAGAGGCTGGTGTTTGGGGAGCTCCAGCAGCAGCAGATGGCCCCCCCTAGTGCCGATCCAGAGAGCCGCGTCGCTTTGCAGCAGCAGAGCCTTCACTGTGGCCCAGGGGGGTGAGGCGTCAGAGGGGCGTCCGCGCCTGCCGCCCGAGTCATGCCTGCAGGGGGGGTAGAGTCACAGCGCATGCGTGGAAACACAGATTCACTGTAACCAACAGCGAGGAAGATGCTGCTGCGCGTGTGTGTGTGTGTGTGCGTGTGTGTGTGTGTGTGTGTGTGCGTGTGTGTGTGTGTGTGTGTGTGCGTGTGTGTGTGCGTGTGTGTGTGTGCGTGTGTGTGTGTGCGTGTGTGTGTGCGTGCGTGTATGTGCGTGCGTGTGTGTGTGCGTGCGTGTGTGTGTGCGTGCGTGTATGTGTGTGTGTACCGAATGATGTGAGAACAGTCGATGCTCTCCATCAGCTTCTCACTCCTCTTATCCCAAACTTCAACAGTCGACGCTCCGGCTTTACTCAGGTACACGTTTTTGTCCACAACCATGCGAGACACACACGCCTCGCCACTCAGAGGCGGCGGCTGCCTGCAGGGCGACACCACCATGACATCACTTCCTGCTCTTTTGTTTGAGCTTCAGCTTGAACACTAGGGTGGCTAAAGATGTAATGAAGTTAAATGTAAGACTTTTTAAAGACTACTTTAAGGCCGTATGTACAAAGAAAACAAACTCCTTGTCATGTCTATCAAACACACATGAAAACACTAAACTATGTAAATTCAAATATTACAAATCCCACATTTTCAATGCTCTTCTGATAGTTATTCCTAATAGTTAAACCACAAAATGTTGTGGCAACAAAGTTCAAGACCCATCCACCCAGAAGTGAAGACAGTTTCATGCTTTTTGTGCTCTCCTTTGACATTCTAAGGATCCTGAGGAAGGTCACTCACTGCAGGACACTGTTGGCTCTGGTGTCGATGGACCTGGAGACATCGTAGTCCACGGAAAAGCACAGGATCTTGGTCCCACAGCCGGCCCACAGAGCTCTGGAGTCAGAGGAGTGCAGAGACGGGCCCAAACACATGAGCGGTGTGTTGACGGTTCCCACAGTGAGGGTTTTGACGGGCTGCCCGTTTGTTTGCTGCAAGGAGCACAAGAGGACAGTGAAGACCTGCTTGCCAATGCAGCACATTTCTGAGTCCAGACTCAATGAAAAGAGGTTTGGTTTTTACCAGGAGCACAGAGTCCTCATAAACACTGAGAATCCCATCTGCTGTGCCAACCAGCAAGTAGCTTTGTCTTTGGCTAAAAATACAGAAAAAAAAGGTAAAAGTGAACAAACTTTCACTTAGTTTTCATTTTTTTTTCACTGGAAGGCAGTATGTTTGTATTTACAGAGACTGTCAAACGTAGAGTACACATCAACCACATGATCGTAGCCCTTGTTCTATCCTAGGCACGTTAACATTGGGAGTGGGGTCATCTAGAGCAGTGTTTTTCAACCACTGTGCCGCAGCACACTAGTGTGCCGTGGGAAATTGTCCTCATTAACTGATCTAGAAACATTTTCCATCTCCAGGATTTCAGCTCTGTGTTCATCCAAACAAACCCTGATAAAACACTGAGTAGTTAAGAATATGAAATATCCTAAAAATATTTTTTCTTTGTGATTCTATTAAAGACACTTTAATAAGAATGACGGTCCCCCGCGGTACAGTTATAGCTGCAGCTATAACTGTGTAAGGAAAAGTCCCGCCCCTTTAACTGTCTCCACCAATCATTCTTGAAGGCTTAATCACATGTCATCAGTCTGACCAATCAGAAGTGGTTAAAGTATTCACTTCCTTGTTTCGATTTAACGCAAAAAAAAGTCTCTGTTCTAAGAAAAATACCAGCTAAAGCTCGTCTTTAGCGGTGTAGCTTTCCACAGAATCTGTTATCAGACCGTGGAACAAGTGAACAAAACCATGAAGCTCAAAGACGCGGGTCTTTCCGCGGTCACCGGATTATCGGCACTACATCTCCCATGATGCATTAAAGTGACTGTTTTAGCGGACAATGAGTCTCTCCTCTTAACGTCTTAAAACAATGAACACACATCAAACAGTTTTTGAATCTTTTGACTTAATTTTTAATACATGTTTTAGAAAAAAAACAGCTGCAGCTTCCAGCTTTTTCTGCAACAATAATCACAAAAATGCACGTGAGATTGCAGAGGAGCTGTAGATCAAAACAGACTATGAGCTTGTTCTTTTTTTTTATTTATCTTTTTTTTGGGATGCTGGTGTGCCGCGGAATTTTTGTCAAGGTTCAAGTGTGCCGTGGCTCAAAAAAGGTTGAAAAACACTGATCTAGACCCACTAGACAGAGCTCTGAACCTTTGTTCTTCAATGATTTGTGATCTTCACTGGTGTCCATGGATTACATGAAATCCTCTCCACCTTTATCCACCTTTGTCATGGTAGGAGAACACCTCAATGGAAGGGGGGGGGGGGGTGTCATAGGATAGCACAAGGGTAAAGAGGAGCAGCTGCTCAGTTTGTCATTGACTTGTTTGGAAAACCGTTCAGTGTCTTCATGAAAAATGAAGACATTAGGAAACAAATCTCTTAAGAAGGAAAAAACACTCGTAAAAATTAGAATTTTGTTGTGACAAGAAGTTTATAATATTTAGATTTTATAGATTGGAATCCAAAACGTGAGCTGGTATTAAGATTGAAAGACAAATGTTGGACAGAATGGTCTCCATGTATGTAGCTGTGTGACCTATTTCCAGTTAAAACGACGACCGCTGAGTTACTTCTGCTTGCAATTTACTGCATATAGCAATTTCCCCAAAACAGAGAACAAGTCTGTGTATGAATCGATTGTTGTTTGTTTGTTTATTTATTTTTTGCATTGTTTGTTTACACATTGACATTAAAAAGGAGGTGTGCTATCCAAGAAAGAAGAGGACAGCATAACAAGCTGCCGTTGCTGCGTCCCTGAATGTGCAGCTTCAGCTAAATGTAAAGATTCCACTCTGATTCTGGGATGTGTGCGTACAGAAGCATGTCGGGTGTGCTCTGCTAAATTCAAAGTGTTTCCACACATGGGAAAGTACTGATGGCTTGATCATTTTGTGTGTGTTGTCCGCTGTGATGCACCTGGCAGTAAAAGAAAGCCTACCGTCCCTCCATCCAAATGGTATAGATGAGTACAATCAATTTGTTTTAGTTTGAAACCATTTTATAATGGTATAGCTCAATTCTGGTACATGGTCTGTCCGTCCTGGGGGAGGATCCCTCCTTCATGTGGACACCCCTGAGTTAGCGTCCTTACTGAGAAGGAGGGTCTACGGACAGAGACGTCCAGTTTAGTTTAGTCTGTTTCTTTAGTTCAGTTTAGAATTTTCCTATTGAATTCTATGTATTCATGATCCTTCTGATTTTATGTTTACTTTTCGGTACGAAGCCCACCGAGACGGCTGTTGTTGTGACTTTGGGCTGTACAAATAAAGTTGAACTGAATTGAATTTGATTGAGAACTTGCCTCAGACAGATCGATCATTGGATGGTAGGAATAGAAATCCATTCTCTGGTTAAGTCATTCAACTGTTACAACCCCAGGAATCTCCTGCTTCTCCACCCTTTCTTTGTTTATACTAATAAGAAGAGAAACAGAACCTCTGACCTCTGACCTTTGGAACATTTGCACATATAGAAAACCACCGTACTTCACATTATTCCTAACAGACACTTACGTGCAACAAGGGTGAGCGTGGAAGTATAAGGAGGTGACGGCATCAGTGACACCCTGCAGGTAGTGCCATGAGGAAAGGTCTTCGGTGCTGATCACCAGCAAGGAGCCCGACTGTGTGCCGGCAACCAGCCAATGACAGGCCTCGTTTGGGATGCGGACCATCACAAGGGACAAGACCGGGCTGGAGTCCACCTCCTGTTTCAAAGGAAAAAACAGAAGGTGTTACAAACAAATGCAAGCTAGTAAAAAAGGAAATTTATGGGAAAGAGAAAGAGAAAAAGACCCCAAAAGGCTACTCTGTTTTGACACAGCCTCACTGGCAGAGCAGCTGCTACACCTCCCTCAGTCTCTCCTTCTGCTCTTGCCACCTTTTGACAAAACCCTTTTTTCAAAATGGGGACTTGTGTGTGGGTATGATCACCATAGCAACCATTTTAGGCTTGGGTTTCCTCAAACATAAAAGTGATGACCAGGTCTACGTACAATTTAAAAGAGCACAGGTGAAGTTTGTGTTAGCCACGCCCACATTCCTAATATGGTCATATCATATGCTCTATGGTTTTGTTCAGTTTGAGCTTGTAGCTAGTGTTTTGCATTTTCACAGTAGTCTGGTAAAAAATGTGCGAGCAACAGAGGAACGCCACTTTTGCCCCTTACTGAAAATGGGTCAAAGGGCGGGACGGCCGTCGACCTCTGATTAGAGGATTGCAGGTTCGATTCCCGCCATATATCGAAGTGTCCTTGGGCAAGACACTGAACCCCACCTTGCCTCTGGAGGAAGGTTGGCGCCAGCGTTCGGCAGCGGGGCGTGAATGGGTTTGTGACTGTAAAGCACTTTGAGCCTTCGGGGAAGGTCGGAAGCGCTATACAAGTATTCAAGTACAAGTATACGCCACAAAAGGAATTTTCACCAGGTACTAGGTGCCAATTTGGGTGAGAAATGTGTGTCAGGGGTCAAAGTTTTGCTCGAAGGCTCAGTAAGAAAGCAGAATGGTGAAAACAATCAGGACTGCTGTGGGACAGAACAGATGTGGCCCCGGGCCTGGATTTGGGAGGGTGTCAGTACCTGCGTCATGACCGAGCTGCTGTCAAGGCCCACAGCGGTGATGAAGCCCCGCCTCTGCGTGCTGCTGCCCCCACCAAGCCAGGCCGTGTGGCTGCTTTCAGGTCCCTCGGCGCTGCCGGAGCTGGCAGCGATGCATTCGGCTCTGAGCAGCCGGGGGTCCTGGACCTCCATCATGAGACACAGCATTTCCCCTGAATTCAGCCGCTCAAACGCCTGCACCCAGGAAAGGCGATCCAGACCCCACAGAAGCATAAAGTGATCCTCATGAATATTGATTTTGAGCTTAGATACTTTTGTGTGCTGATGCTGCACACATTTGTTTCCTATTGTTATAATGCTCCCCATAAACAAAAAGGTATTTCTGCATTTGGAGTTATGGGTATAAACAAATCCACTTGTCGAGCTCTTTGGTTTATACACCTCTCATCTGTATTCAGAGGAAATAAAGAGCGGTGTGTCAGTCACTGGTTGCACCGTTGAAAAAGCTGTTTGGTCTTTAATGTTCATCATAGAAACAGAATGTAAAAACACAAATCCAGGAAATCACATTGTCTTCTTTTTTCAAGATTTTTGTTTTTGTAAAATGGAGCAGAAAATACGTGTTTGGTCTGTAGCTGAGGTTCACCTCAATACTTTGTAATGTAGCTCTAGTTAGTACTGACAGAGGTCAAAGGTTACTCATAGATTCTCTATTGAATCCAAAGATGGGCTAGAACTCTACAGAACTCGGAACCCCCTTTTGCGTAGACACTCCCTTGTTGCTTGGACAAAGTGTTGGGGCGTCCAGCCATTTTCCTGCTAAATGTTCCCACTGATGGAGGGGGGGTTTTAGCCCAAATTCTCTCCACACATAGCTCCACTTACACAATCCTTGATAAAGATCAGCCATACTTGCCCCCAGCCTCACAGCATGATGTTTCCACCTCCGTGGGGTTCTTAGGATGTAACTTCTTCCTTCTTCCAATATGGTGAGGTGTGTTTATCCCAAAGAATTCCATTTTGGTCTCATCTGACCACATGACCTTCCCCCATCCTCCTCTAGATCATCCAGACGTTCTCTGGAGAACTTTAGACAGGCCTGGAAAAGCTCTGGTTGGGGACCTATGGAGCTCAGTCTGTTACCATAGCAACCGCTGTAACTGTAGCCCCATCTCTCTTCAGGTCATTGACCGGTTCCTAGTCGTTCTGGGCTGTTTCCTCACAGTTCTCAAGATCATTTGGTCCACCAGGGGAGATCCTGCATGGAGTTCCAGCTGGAGGGTGGTCGTCAGAGATGTTTCATTTCTGTCATTCTCTAAGATTTGCTCCAGCATCTGATCTCTCCTCATCAAGCTGTTCGTTTAGCGTCGATGAGGTTAGGGATCCAGATAACCAGTTTAAGCCGGTAGGATCAATACAGGTGGAGGACCGAAAAGCTTCTTCAAGTACAAGTTACAGGTCTGTGAGGGACAGAATCATTGTTTGCAGGAGATACATTCGTTTGTTGTGCTTGTATGCTCCCACCCCTTTTTACAACACTTTAGAATGTTTATATTTCTATTTACAGGTTTTTCTTTCCTCAGAACAATTAAATTACCTTTTGTAGAGCACCTATGCAGACGGGACACTAGCTTTTTTGTTTTTATTGATCATTTCTAGCCTTATAAAGCTTCATCAGTGACTTCTTTTTTTAATACATGTAAACTATCGCTTTTTTTTAAACCTTCATCTAACTGGCTCTATAAACACACGCCACAAATGGATGAGCACCTTTTCTTTTTGTAGTACGAATGCTCTGCTTTTGGAAGTTTTTACTTTGAACCCCCGTCTCTGTCCTTGGACATTTGCTTTATGTTGAAGTCTTGGTAAATGAAGGAAGCTCCAGCCCTCACCTGAGCAGAAGTGGGTCTGTCCTGTGGGTTTTCCCTCAGACAGTCCTCCATTAGAGCCTGAAAGCCGGGCCACGGGGGGCACCCGTAATGCTGGACTGGATCTGTTGTTGAAGAATTTTAACATCCGGGTTCATCACTTTCATCAAATAAATGAATGCAGACACATTAGCCAAATATGTGTCAACATCCAGGCCTCAGACACCTTTTCTGAGTCGTTTCTATTTCAAACCGATTCTTTTTCTCATGAGGACTCAGTCACTAAAGCTTACAGCTCTGAAAAAAGTATGCTGGAAGCTCAGAGTCAATTTAAAATAACAAATCTGAGACTAACGTCTAAATAATGTTATCACCTGGCAGTTTTCCTTGAACTGCGACTTCATCAAACTCGCTAGGAAACTTCATGCCATCTGAGATTCTCTCGCCGCAGGTCAGAAGGTCGTAGAGCAGCAGACCCAGTGAGAACACATCAGCCTGCTGGTTGTAGACTGCGTTACCGCGAGCCACTTCCGGTGCTCGGAAACCTGCCACGTGAACACAATAAAAGGTTTTCTGCCGCACCAGGAACATCTCCAGCTGCCAGTGAGGGCTGGCCTGACCTGGCGTGCCCTCTGAGCTCCTCACTCCCATGCTGCAGCAGTACTGGGCGATGCCGTAGTCTGTGATTTTGACGATGATCTCGGAGTCGGTCTTCAGGTTGAACAGCAGGACGTTGTGAGGCTTTAAATCCCGATAGATGATCATGGCTGAGTGAAGGTACCTGATCACAAAGGTCAAACTGTGACGGCTCATTCTGTACGTGTTCAAATCAGTCATTAAAGACCCGCTCCAATCCTCTTTTCATCTGTTGGAAAAAGTCCTTCTCTGTCAGGCAAAGGCTGAGAAGACCAACTGTTCTACCTGAGCCCGTCTGCCACCTGCAGGGAGATCCTGTGCTGCAGCTTTCGGCTGAGGCTGCCGTTCTGGTGTTCGAAGAGGGCATCCAGAGAGCCTCGCAGGGCCAGCTCCATCACCAGGACCTGAGGGGCCGAGCCCGCTGCCAGCAGGCCCACCAGGCTGGGGTGTCGGAGGCGACCCAACACCGCCAGCTCCTTTAAAAACACGCAAGACATTTGTACTGATGACCATACGGAACCCCGTCGGTGGAGAACAGAGATGAGAAATATCTGAAGCATTTCACAAACAGACGAGCATCGCTCTTTTGATCTATTTTTAAAACGTTTCTAGGGGAAAAAATCAAAATAAATTATTATTATGCAGTTTTTAGCCAAAATCTAAAAACCTGTGTCATTCTCTTGGCCGTATTACTGCAAAAAGGCAGTCAGTCGTTTGAAGGAGTAAGCCAACCCCCGCTTCCCATCACCCATCTCTTCACAATCTCTCTTCCGCTAGCTAACATTAGCGCTGCAACAAACTGGGGAGCAATATCGGAGCCATCCAGTCGTTCCAGTTTCCTGCTCAGACGAGGAAAACAAAGACGTTCATGGATCTGCAAGTGGGGAGGGCAGATTGGGGACCTGGGGAGGGCAGATCGGCAGTGGCGCCTCCAGAAATGTTTCATGGGGGTGGCCAGTAGGGGGCCACATTAAATCTTGGGGTGGCACACAAAAACCATGAGCTATATTTTTAAAATTCATTCTACCAAACGTAGTAAAACAACCTTTAGAAAACCAACAGAAAGATAAATGCCTACTGATATTTTGTAGAACATGAACGTATAGTAGATACTACTAGTATAATAACTAATAGATACTAGTAGATACCATTAGTAGATACTACTACTGATATATATTTATTTATTGTGTTTATATTTCATGCTTAGGTGTGTCTGCTTGGGCTGTTCGGCTCTTGACTGGGAGATATCTATAGTGAACAAAACGTGAAATCTGTTGTTCTGAAATAATAATAAAACTATCCTTCCATGGTAATCATTAATTATATCTGTTGACATTCCTATTCAGACTAATAATCATGAAACATTTTTATTATTAGGGCAACATAATTCTAACTTCACCAGTTGGTCCAGGAACAGGTGGAGCTCCTGCTTATGCTGAGTTCTGCTTTGTTTCTCTGACCAATGATGCTGACTGTCCCTCCTCTGATGCCGTCTCATCTTTGTCTTCCTCATTCTCTTCTGTCATTCATGCTGCTCTGTCTTATCTTCCTCCTCCTCACTACTCCTCTGTTGCTCTCCTACCATCTCTTTCTCTCCTTCTGCTGGACTTTTCTTCTTAAAATAAGAATAGATGTTGAATTTCTCTTTATTCTCTGAAAATTGACAGACACAAGCATCAACTAATGACTATAGGTAACCCTGTGGAAACAAAAACACATCAAAATGTTGCGGTAACACAACAACCAGTGCTTAAATAGTGCCATGAAATGAGTGGCGCGTGTGACAGGGACAAATAGACCCACGGAAAATATTTAACAGGAAAAGAAACGTAGCATTTTGGGATGTGTGATTGTGTGTGTGTGTGTGTGTGTGTGTGTGTACGTGCGTGCTGAAACCGGTGCTCGCGCGATGCAGAAGGAGAGGGGGGAGAGCGTGTGAGTGTGTGGAGCACATTCACGCGCGGTCAGTCGCCGTTTTGGACTTAAGGAAAAAGTCATAAAGAAAGTTCATCTTTAGTGACTGAGACTGGTTCTTTTGTCTGAGCGGACGGGAGGCTCTGAGGGTTCGAACGCGGAAGTGAACCCCGCGTCTTCTTCATTCTGCGTCCAGCGGCTCGTCTGTAGATGTCTGCGGCAGGGAGGGGAGGGGGTGGGGGCCGGTTTAGGTTATCAGAGCGACTTGCCGCCTGCTTGCTGGCTGTGCATTTGGGATGAAACGCACAACTGATGCTACCACAGTTTATAGTGGCTAGTGGGGTGGCCGTGGGGTGGGAGAGGGGTGGCCGTGGCCACCCCTCTCCCACCCCCTGGTGGCGCCACTGCAGATCAGGGAGCTTGTGCAATGCACATGCGCTACTGTGCTGTTGTGACATCACAATGCAGGGCTCCAGACTAACTGTTTTCACCAGGAGCACAGTGGCCCCTAACTGAAAATTTTAGGGGCACAACCAGAAAATTTAGGGGCGCATACCGTAAATCAACATGCAAACCAAATCTACTAATTTCCCCTGTATTACTAATAAATACTTTAATAATAGATGCAGAAATTACAATGTGCTGTTTCAAATTCAGTGTCACATTTTATTCTGCACTTTTGAAGATGCAACAACAGGTAAACTGACAGAACCATCACTGTCATGACAGTACAAATAGTAAAGAAAATGGATGGAAATTTATCTTTGTGACACCAAATGGGTGCAGCCAAGATGTACAATAAGCGTGTTTTAGATCACCCAGGTCGACGCAACGCTGCGCAGATCACCTGGTGTGAGACATATATTTGTTTTTGCTCCAACATCACCTGTCAATCATCACAAAAATGTCACCAGAAAGGGGCGGGATCAAGGCCCCAACCTGAGCGAACACAGCTGGAAATTTAGTACTGAACTGACTGAAAGCTGCCCTGATGACTACAAAACAATGCATTATGGGACATGTGTCCTGATGGTTTTTGTAGTTGAGTGATCAATTAAAATAATTTAAAATACCTATTGATTAAAAAAGGCTACATACATTACAAAACATTAAAATAATCATAAAATATATAATAACACAGATCACACTAAGGGGGAGAGGAATATTAAAACTAAATTGAATGTTAAGGACAACTCCAACGTCCTGTTGTCCTTCAGTCTCGCTGCAGATCCCCCCCCCCCCCCGCCAGGTCTCCCCAACGATCCAGGCGAGGTGCCGGTTCATCTCAAGCACGTCTATCGTTGCATTTTCCCCACGTTTTTTCAGTGTGTCTAAAACTAATGTTTTTGCTCGAGTGTGTTTAATGTCCAAGCTCCCTTAGCTGTCACGCATGTAGGTGTGGGACATTTATTCTCCTCAGCTGACCCGACTCCCGCGGAAGCGGTGGACTGCCCTAACAGTCGTGCATAAACCGTTTGATGCGCCGCCGTAACCGTAACCAAAACTTAACCTTCCTCCGGGTCTGTGTGACCCAGAGAAAAGTTCAGCACGGACTGCATGTATGTAGAAAATTACGAGCGAATAAATACATTCTAAAAAGGAAAGTAAGGAACTCATTAATGTGGTCCGGGGAGGGAGGGGGCTGTCAGGTGTCCTGCTTTCAAGCCCTGTCATTGTCCCGCCCCCAAGAGTCATATACCCCGCTGTGATTGGTTGGTCAGCTCCGTGCACAACAATGAAAAAGTGTCATTCATACAAACTGACGGGCTGCAGTAACATTAAGGCGGGGGCCGCAAAATATCATCTTGGGGGCTGCAAATAGCCCGCGGGCCGCGAGTTTGAGACCCCTGCTGTACACTCTGTCACTGGTACACTAGCCGCAGGTTGGAAGAATGAATCAATAGTTCACTTACTCATAGCTCAGACGCACATGTCAGGTTGTGATGATATTTGTCTCCATTTCCTTCCCACAGATGTTTACGCGCGCTCGATTGTCTCTAGGCCCCTCCCCCTCCACGCATTTTAGCCACTTACAGCGGCTTTCCTTATTCTTCTCACACGCAGTGGCCGCCTCACAGACGGGCATCACGCGAGTGTGTGCTCGCGTTTCATGAGTATGTGCGCGAGTGTGTGTGTCTGCCTGCGTGCGTGTGCGCTCGCGTCTCATTGATTATTTAATTGATCATTGACGTGCCCCTTCCACGTTTAATGTATAAAAAAAAATACGTAGGGTGGGGGAGGCACATTTACGGGTCGCGCATGTGCGACTGGATGTAAAATTCAGTCGCACACTCAAATTTTGGTCGCAAAATGCGACCAATTGGTCGCAGTCTGGAGCCCTGCCATGCCTCCATAATTCAAACAGAGCATCTTTGCGACGGTTTGATTTAAAAGGAGAAATAATCAGAAATGCAAAAAGGAAATGATTTCTTATTACATTTGTTCTCTTTCATAAGAAAAATGCCACAAGTACATGTTAAAAACTCAAAAACCATGATTTTCATTGCAGTATAAGTCTTGTTCCTCTTCTTGTGAAAAACCGGGGCCCTCTTGAGTTCAACCTCAGGAAAGTTTTGATATAAGATCAAAAACAAAGCAACAAAATAATTCAGAAAATCTTTTTTTTTTCATTTGCTAATAAGCAAGTAACAATGACGAAAAACCTCTCAGTTTGGTGCAGTGTAATAAAACCAAACATTTGTGTTCAATGTAGCACAATATGTCTTTGATGCTTAAGGTAAACATACTGGTACGCAGAAGTGCTGCACCGATCCCACGATAACATGTGTGGTAACACGGTAACAGACCGTTAGAACCTAGAACTGACATCCCTGGTGAAAATGGAGAATTGAAAACGCATTTGGTCCACATTTTTCCAGAGTATTACCTGTCTCAGCAGCCTGTAGACATAAAGCTCTGACGCATGTTTGTTGAAAATCTTCACAGCAACTTCTTCATTTTTGTAGACGCCACGATAAACTGTTCCAAACCCTCCATCCCCTAAGAGGAAAAAACGAGCAAAACGGATTTACAAACCTGGGCTGACTAAAGCAGAAGGAAGGTCTTCACTTCCATACCCAGCCTGTTCTCTTTGGACAGGTCTACTTCCAGCTCCTCACGGTCCAGCATGGTTCCTGCCGGCTGGTCACTCAGCACCAGGTCCGGGGCGATCAGTGAGATGGCAACCGTGCAACCTGGATCCTCTGGGTTCACCAGCAGAAAATCTGGAGGTGATGAAGACATAGGTGAAGATTTCTGATCACTTTAAAAAGGTCAGCTGAGTATTTTAGAACTAAAAGAAGTCAAAGAGTTGATGGTCTGGAGGGAACTGCACTGTGTACCGTTATCGGAGTATCTGAAAAGATCCTCCAGCAGAATCTTGCTGGGCTGTTGTCCGTCGTGGAAGCTGTACACCGCCCACCTCTTGATCAGAGCCTCTCCGTTGCCGTGCATGTCAGTGTTGAGCAGACCAGGAAACCATTCCTCCAGCACCGAGTCGGTGTGATCCACCACCTGACCCAGTAACACCCGGCCTGCAGCAGCCCAGGAAGTTCATGTGATGCTGTGTGTCAAGGCTTTGAACAGCCTAAGGTGAAACATTTATGACCTGCAGCAAAACTGCAAGGGCTTGCTTGTTTTCTCGAGCCCTCACTCTTACTGCCCCTCCCAGTGAAAATACCCTCCCACATGCTCAAAACCCACCAAACTTTGCAGGCACCTGTATCTGATTCAAAGATCCCATTGAACAGGTGAATGAGGATGCGTTTGTCTCATGGGGCTCAAAGACTTTTTAGATAACCACTAACGAAACCAAAACACACGTCGGGGTTATTTACAAGGAAGTATGAAATTATTACGGGATGGTCACAGAATCTAGAACTTAGTGACCCTTTTGTGGCAAAGTGTACACTTTGGCCATACTTTACACCTTTACACACCACCAGCTCAAGTCTACAACCACAGTTTTGCTGACCTTTGACCTTCATCTTGAGTTATCAGAAAAAAATTCCCCTTTAGGACCCTCTACACCAGGGGTGTCAAACATACGGCCCACCAGGTGGTTTAGTCCGGCCCACACATGAAGAGTAAAAACCATAAGGATGTTTAAAAAAGAAAGCAAGTTTCTAGTCCATTCCTGTGGCGAGTTATGATTTTTTAAAGAAATAGCCGAAATGCGCAATTCCGCCACTAGGGGGAGCAAAGGAAAAGCAAAGCAGGTGAAACCGCATATCTGCACGTGCCAAAAGTGAAACCTAACGGCTCTGTCTCTGGGTAAGGTGCAGTTTGTTTCCCTATGAGCCTTACTGCTGTTATCTTGCTATAAGGATGATCAGTAGTGACGCCCTAATGACCAAAATGCTGTCAAAAAGTGAAGTGGAGTGAGGAGCTTTCCAGGAAAATGGACGGTTTTCTTTTCTTTCACGAAGGTGAATGCATAACCCGAATGCTTTGTATGTCATCTACAGGTTGCAGTGCTCAAAGAATATAACATTCAGCCCCACTAAGAGACTCACCATAAAAAAAGTTTCTGAATTGCTTCAGTGTCAGATGTAAAATATTTCATCTGTGTAAAATTGAATAGACCAACTTTTTCATAATTGAATTTAATTTTATTGGAGATCCATTGGTCCCAAGTGATTAAGGTAGTATGTTGGTTGAGGCATTATTTCAAATTGAGTAAAAAAACTAAAACAAAGCTGTTATTTTGCCTTTACGTTACCGGTCCGGCCCACTTGAGATCAGACGGGCTGAATTTGGCCCCCGAGCCAAAATGAGTTTGACACCCCTGCTCTACACATTGAAACTCCTCCTGGGGATTTGGATCTATCAGCTCCTAACTACTGGAGCAGCATTGGGAAGACACTTGGGAAAAAATGTTGGATTTCAAATTTGTAGATTTTGAACAGCGTTAGCTTGGAAAATTCGCAAAAGTAGCGTCTCCCTGTTGCTTGCACGGTTTTTACTGTGCCAAAATTCAAGACATGAATCCCTGGTTTAAGCAGAACCAAACAATATCCCTTGTGCTATCTTAGATGACCCCACCCTTCCATTGAGGTGTTCTCCCTACCATGACAAAGGTGGATAAAGGTGGAAACATTTCATGTAATCCATTGAACCAGTGAAGATCACAAATCATTGAAGAACAAAGGTTCAGAGCTCTGTCTAGTGGGTCTAGATGACCCAACTCCCAACGGTAAAGTCCCTAGGATAGCACAAGGGATATGACATATGATATGAACCTATTAGGAATGTGGGCGTGGTTAACAAAAACCTCAGTGGCCAAGTAAAGCTAAGCATTTACTTTTGTTGATTCTTCTGAAACCTACATAGACCTGTTTGTCCCCCCCAGGCGACCCAAAACTAAAACGGCTGTTATGGAGCTGTTGGTTTTACAACAGCAGAGGCGCCATTTTGAAAAAAGTGTGTTTTTGATGAATTTGTTAGGAGCAGCTGTGACAGGGGTGGCAGGGGCAGAGTGTTAGCGGGCGTACATATACAACGCCCCTCCTGGCTCTAAGTTCCATCAAAACGTCTCCTTTGATTTCACTTGAAAGCTGATTCTTACCTTTTCGCGACATGGGAACAGTTATTCTGACGAAGCTCGAGGGACTTCCCTCCTCTGAAGCAGCTTCCACCAGACAATATGCGTCAGGAGACCAGTTCAGGTAAACGCCTCTCCTCCAGTAGATCCGGTTGGGTCGCAGCATTTTGTCTGCGTAAAAGGGGGGGGGCACTCGTCTCACACACCAGCATGCCGAGCGTGGATGAACGGGGGATCGTGGTTCAGGTTACCTTGTCCACAAAGCAAATATGAGGACACCTCCAGGAGCCGGCAGATCTGACGAGACCAGTAATCCATGGGAAAGTATGGCATCTCATAGAGACGTACAACAACCTCGGAGTTCTCACAGTGAGGCAGCTCTATGACCGGTCTGTGCTTGGACAAACTGCGCATAGTGGGGTGGGTGGGTAGAAAACAGCGATCCCCCTGTGGTTATCATGGACTGGAGTGTGTTCTCTAGAAACGCTGTGAAGATCTGAGCTTACCTGCTAGGTACCAGCAGTTGGTCTTCCCCTAGAGGAAGAGCAATCTGGAACTTCTCCAACAGCTTGACAAACTGCACCAGGTGGCTCTTCGGGAAACATTTGCTCTCGGAGAGAAACCTTTCCATCACAGAGCGCTGAACAATTCCTTTGGGTTGCTCTCGGAGACCGCAGCTCTTTAAAGTCATTTTCTGCACAGATGAGACATGCGTGAGTCTGACATTTCTCATCTTTTTGTGGCAAAACACCCCTGAAGCAGCAAGGACAGACCACTGTGCGTCAGTTTTCAGCAGAGATCTCAGCTCGCTGCCTTAGCCTTTTGTTGTAGGGACACACTGATCGGTCTACCTGAGAGAGGATGTTGCACAGCCACTGCGGGTCGATGAAGTAGAGCTCTTGAAGGCGGAGTCCAGGATCATTAAAGTGCAACAAAATCCCTACAGACAAAAAATACATCATTTTCAGCATACAAAACAGCCTCAATGGAAATATGCAAGAACTAGAGTTTGACATAATTTCATTATTTCATGTCTACATTACCGTGGTAGTTTGATCACAACCTAATAGTCTTCTGACCCGAATTAAAGTAGGAGTATAGTAATATTAAGGCTTCAGACTGTTGAAGACCCACTCTGGTGTTTTAAACATGTTTTTGTGGCATTAAGCTCAAAGTTGCTTTTCTGAGTTTTCTTTTTAAACAAATCGTTGTGAATCTGGAGCAGATGAAAAATGCCGTTTGGCGAGCCACAAGCCCCCTGCGCCGCTCCATTCTGATCCATCCACCTGCAGAAAAATAAATCCATGTACGTCTTTGTTTTCCTCATCTGAGCTGGAATCCAAATCTAAACATCGCTCACCGTTTTTGTTGCACCACTAATGTTAAATTGGGGCTGTGAGGTGGTAGGAGAGACTGTAAACATGGAGCTCTCAGTTATGGGTTAGGGGAAGGGGTTGACGCCCCCCCCCCACAACTCAGGGACGAATTTCTAAAGATTTTCATCAGAGTGGGTCTGTAAGCTTTAATATAGGGGCAGAAATCAAACTGAAATGTCATTTTTCTCACTGCTCCTTTCCAGTCATGGAGATGTAGGACCTCTGTTGTATTGAAAGTGTTCATCGTACTGTGGTACTCTTCATAAATACAATGAACAAGCAGAACAAGAGCAAGGTGAAGTAAATGCTTAGATACGCTTAAGCTGATTGCAAGCTGTTACACGGTTGAATAGTGAGGGCTTTACTTAGCACACTTTGGGGCAGCTTTTTTACCGTCCAATCACAGAGTTACACACAAAGGTCTGTCGGAAACAACAGAAGTGAACTGGCCAGCCAGAAGCAGAACCTGCTTGTTTTTCTGAAGCTGCGTGCACAAAGGCATGCAGTGAACGCGTGTTCTCCAACACGCTTTTAGCACATGGTGTTCACACTGGACTACCCTATTGCCAAATGTAGACAAATCTTCCTCCAGGCTTTTTCTTTCACAGCTCTATTCCGATAAATGAAAAATGTCATTTTTAATTTCTCCTTCATGATCAATGGTACTTCTGCGTTTTGAAAAAGAGACCTCCATACGTCTTTACGAAGTCAGAGTCCCTGATTGGTCAATGTTCAACTGGTTTAGCTGTTGAAGCGTTTCAGATTGCTGCGTGTTTTGTATGTGGGAAAACTGACTTAAAGACTTGTGTAGCGAAGCGTGAGCACCAAAGTTTGGAATGCAGGTGCTTGAAACATGCTTTTACTTTGGAATTGGTCACTCAAACGTGCGTTTCCGCGCCCGGTGTGATAGTAGCATGTGACACACGTGACGTAATGATGGAAGTGGTTTACACGAGAGGTTAATAATATGAAGTTGAGTGTCTCATACCCTTGACCTTTATTTATGGTCAAGTCAGTTGCTACCTTCTGATTGTAAAAGGAAACTTTTGGTAAATGTGCCAAATTTCTTCCGTGCGGAAAAGGGTATTTGCAAAGGAAAGGATAATTCCAGACAAAGCAGGAGCATCTTCCAGGGTCCACTTCTACTGACCGACTTCACTGAGGAAATGAACGGCGTGAGGAAGCTCCGCCTCCTCCAGCTGCAGCTGACACTCTTGGATGAGCTGGAGGAGCTGGTAGCGCCTGAGGACGGGGAACTCTGGCGAGATTCTGGTCCTCTCCAGAAGAACTCTCCGCTCCAGCTCCACATAGCTGTCTGGTACCAGCTGGCCCATGACAAGCTGGCCTTGGATCTGTGTGTAAAACATTAGCAGGGTTGAGGTAGACTTGATGTGAAATCTTCAAGCCTGTGTTTGCGTTACTCCACCTTAAAGCTGGTGACCTCCCTGGTGATAGCCTTGCGGAGATTGGCAATGGAGTCGGAGTCCTCACAGAAGTAGCCCATGTGATGATCCCTGATTGCTGGAAAGCCCTGGTGGCTCAGCAGCTCTGCCCTGGTTTTCTTCAGACAGTCCTGGAAGTGCAGCTCATCGCTCACGTCTGCATGAGTGCCCACGAGGATGACCGGAGACAGCGGTGCTACCGCCTGAAGTAAACAGACGAGAGCAGCGAGAGTCTGACCTGAAGGAACACATCGTTGTGTACAACCCAAAGTCATGCACCCTAACGTGGTCCGTACCTTAATAGTAAAGAGCCAGGGTTTGAGAGCCTCCACCTGACTGGCTCCTTTACTGAGGTTGTACACCACCAAGTACACAGCCCTGGATGTGAGGAAGTGAAGATGGGAGCCACTGAACTCTTCCCCCCCTGTTAAAGATGGAAAGGGACTCCTGACTGGCCTTCCAAAGCAAAGTTACCCTCAACTTGAGCAGGTTTTCTGACCTGTGAAGTCCCAAACGTTCAGCACCATTTTCTTCTTCTCCCGGTCCTTGATGGTCCAGTCTAAGACGTTAATGCCAGCAGCATTCTGATTGGAGTTCAACTGGCGCTTCTGCTTCATCAGTTGATGGATCAGCGTGGTCTTCCCGCTGCCGGGATTCCCCACCACTATGAGCTTCATTCTGTGGTACGGCACCGCCTTCTTTAGTCGCTGCTGCAGGGACCTGGAAAACAATTCCAGAAACAGGGTGCAAGTCTGACTCCACTGAATTCTGTTCAAGATGTCATGAAGCCAAACATCTATCATCACCCAAGAGATGATACAAAAGAAATGGGACATTTTGCCAACGAAAATGACTCAGTTCCCACCAGCAGAGAGGACGTTTCAGCACTCAGATGAACCTTTAGCTCAGTGGAGGCGGAGCTTGAGACTGAAGCTACAGTCATCTCTCCCACAGCAACGTGCATTCAGGCAACCGTTTTCAATGAAAAGCCTATGTAAACCTGCATAGGTGCGCGTTTCAGGTCTCTGAGTTCAAAACTTTTAAAGGTTTTAAGTCAATTTTCAGGCTCTACATCGAAATGCGTGGCCACTGAAAAAGCGTTGAAAGTTAACAGGCTAAACTTTGACCAATCAGGGACTTGGATTTGGCAGTGTCGTTTGGATGACATCCCCTTTAATTCACAGAAGCACCAACCATTTCAGAATTGATCATGGAGGAGAAATGAATATAATTGTGGTTTGTGTTCGGCTGGAATTCTACGACACCAAGTCTTTCCTTTATCGGATTAGAGCTGTGAAAGAAAAAGCCTGGAGCAAGATTCACCAGATTGGCACATTTCGCGCACAGCCTCTTCCAACTGTAAGTACATGTGCTAGTATCAGACAGCGAGAGTCCAGTGTGAACGCCATCTGCTGAACGTGCGTTTAGTGCGTTCTCACATGCACGGTGTGAACGTAGCATTATTTCCATGCACCCGTACAGGGTGTTGAACTGTAACGGCTGCTGCAGGCTTTTGAAATATCCAGGTTTGAGGAGGGTTGTAGAGAGGATCACTGCATCATAAGGGGACTGCAGATGCTCCTGGATGGGTATGGAGTGTGCTTTGAAAAGTATGTGTAAGAATAATGTAAGTTACACACACTCATAACATGTGGGTGATGCTGTTGCACAGTGTCTCAATGCCACAGTCTAGTCATTGGTGAAGTGCAAGTACTCTCTCCTTGCTGACCATAAATGCTGCACAGGTGATACGTGCATGCCCATAGCATGTGGGCACACACATTCTGAACGTCAAATTTCCTCTTTTCTGACACAGAGACTGCAGACAACAAGCACACGTATCTTGTTAACAGCACTAAAGGGCCCCTTGCACAGTAAGGGTGTTAGAACAAATCGTTTCAGTGATATATCGCGATAGTTCATTTGGCAATACCTGATGCTCTCAGGACGATATTTATTTAATGATTTATGAGCGTCCGTCAGCGTCTGACTCTTGTTTTTCACTTAAACCTCTGTTGCTAGTTGGTAGCAGAGCCCACTGAGTTTCTTTGAGGAGTTCTACACCACACAAAACTGCAAGATCTCAGCGAGAAGCAGCTAGTTTTGTTTTTATGAGACATGCACTACTTAGATTTGACTTAGAATGGGTACTGAACCCAAACTGTGCCATGTTGCTGCCAGTATCATATCAAATCGTGGATTGCGGTGATTTGTAGCGGCTCAGATAAGAACGAGTGAAGCACGGCAGCTGCACAGCGGTTAATGCACGGAGCATCGGACAAAATGCTGTCAACAAACGGACCAAAGTTCTGCAGAACCTCACAGCAATAGATTCTGGTTCAGTGACCTCATGGATCAGAGTGATGTGTGAAAAAAGGACAGCATCGTGGCGATGACCGTTACTAGTTTACTTCAGCGTGTGAGAAAACGTGGCTGCAGCGGTGCAGAGCAAACTGTGATGTAAGCAAAGCACCTTTGCCACATTAAAGCGGGGCGGCTGTGGTGCAGTGGTAGGGCGGTCAACCCATGATCGTAAGATTGCAGGTTCGACTCCCGGCTTGCACCCCCGTGAGTCGAAGTGTCCTTGGGCAAGACACTGAAACCCACCTTGCCTCTGGTGGCAGGCGGGTGCCTGTGTTTGGCAACGGAGCGGCCACAGTGTGCGAATGTGTGTGTGTAAATGTGTGTGTGAAGAATGTGTGTGTGAATGTGTGTGTGACTGGGTGAATGGGACTGTGACTGTAAAGCACTTTGTCCTTGTAGGTAGAAAAGCGCTACACAAGCATACGCCATAAGACATATTGAAAATCAGGTAGTGTTTTTTTAAGTCATACTTTAAAAAAGAAAAGAAAAAGTGTTCCAGTACAATATCGGGAAATGTATCATATCGCCAGTACACACCCCTATAGCGCAGGGTTTGGGGGGGTTGAAAAAAGGAAAAATCCTGCATCTCACCTACTCCCCCTACTTAACCTTTCATCCTATGACCTGTCTGTCCTAACACGCCTATGCGAGTCATTTGTGTTTGTGTTTGTAAAGTTGGTGAAAGCATTCACATTTCTGCTGAAACTTCTGTTTGTCGCAGATTTGATACAGAGATTAATTGGAGTTATCTATACTGTTAACATCCAAAAGGTTTCTTTCTATTAACGCATGGCTTGTGTCATTGAGGTTAGCAGGGAGCCCCAACCTGATTATGTCTTTGGTTTTGTTGCCGATGAGTTTGAAGTCCAGCTGCAGCCGCAGGCCGTCCAGCGGCAGGTCCCAAAGTTTGCTCAGCTTTCCCATCTCATCTGGGAAGGACCGCAGGCCTGAGTTGTGACTCACATCCAGAGAAGTGAGGCCGTCCAACAACCCAATCTCTGCAGGAACCTGCATGCAGACGACATCAGAGACAGGCCAGCGGAACTCGCTCACTCAGGTCAGGAAGCTTTTCCTCACCTCTGAGAGTTTGTTGTCACTCAGGTGGAGTTTCTCCAGTCTGGCCCATCTGTAAACAGGTCCACTCAGATTCAGGCTCTGGATGAAGTTCTGACTAAAAATAAGTTCTCGAATGTTGCTGGACGCCCAGAGGCTTGGCCCAGGCAGGAAATCAATGGTGTTGGCCCGCATGTCTAGAGACCGCAAACTAGACAGAATGAAAGAAGCCATAAGTGCCGGAGAAAAATGAGACGTAGTAAAAGCAGCGGTCATGCGAGAGCGAAGGGAAAGTAAAAGTCTCACACGGGGAGGTCGAGGACGCTTGCAGGAACCTGACTGAATTTGTTGTTTGCCAGTTTCACTGTTGTGATCTTGATGGGCAGCTGAGACAGGTGACCTGGAAGAGACGGCTAACATTGTAGGACTTCATCACGTCAAAAAAAGGATCAATGTGGCGCCTGAGATAAAGTACTCTCCAAATAATGTTTAAACATTTCTAACCTTTATGTTTTGCTGGGTAAAAGTGAGACTTTCACAAAGATCAGTCTGGATTAATACATTCTCAGGATTACAAAAACTTTTTAAACAAAAGTTGCTACAGTTATTATCAGTAAATATTGTATTGGAGGGTTGGTAGTACATAAGTTATCTATTACATAAAACATATCTATCTATCTATCTATCTATCTCTCTATCTATCTATCTATAGAACTCCTGGTTGACAGAACAGTCGCTCAAGACTGCAGGTCACGACACACCAACCTGTGCACAGCCTGGATTGATTACAAGAAGGCCTATGACTCAATGCCACACACATGGATCACTGAATGCTTGGAGCTGTACAACATCAACAGGACTCTAAGAGCCTTCATAAGAAACTCAATGAAGCTGTGGAAAACCACCCTTGAAGCCAATGGGAAACCACTTGCACAAGTGTCCATCAAATGTGGGATATACCAAGGTGATGCTCTGTCCCCACTGCTGTTCTGCATAGGTCTGAACCCCCTCAGCCAAATAATCAACAAGACTGGCTATGGATACCGACTCAGAAATGGGGCCAACATCAGTCACCTCCTCTACATGGATGACATCAAGCTATATGCTAAGAACGAGCGTGACATTGACTCCCTGATCCACACCAGCAGGATCTACAGTAATGACATTGGGATGTCATTCGGGCTCGAGAAATGCAGCCGGATGGTGACAAAGAGAGGCAAGGTAGTCCACACAGGGGGGGTCTCACTCCCAGAAGGAACAATAGCAGACATTGAGGACAGTTACAAGTACCTTGGAATTCCCCAGGCAAATGGCAACCTGGAGCAGGCAACAAGGAAAGCTGCAACAGCTAAGTACCTTCAACGAGTAAGGCAAGTCCTGAAAAGCCAGCTCAATGGCAAGAACAAGACCCGGGCAATAAACAGCTATGCACTGCCAGTTATCAGATACCCTGCAGGAATAATAAGATGGCCAAAGGAAGAGATACAGACCATGGATGTTAAAACACGGAAGCTCCTCACCATGCATGGAGGGTTCCATCCCAAATCCAGCACTCTGAGACTGTATGCTAGCCGCAAGGAAGGAGGCCGAGGACTAGTGAGCGTAGAAGCCACTATCCAGGATGAAACATCCAAGATGCATGAATACATCAAGCTCAAGGCCCCAACTGACAGTGTGCTCAGTGAATGTCTCAGGCAATGGAGAGCAGAGGATACAGTGCTGGAGGACAGATCCTCATGGGAGGACAAACCCCTCCATGGTATGTACCACCGGACCATAACTGAAGTGGCTGATATCAAGAAGTCCTACCAATGGCTAGAAAGGGCTGGCCTACAAGACAGCACTGAAGCGCTCATCCTGGCAGCTCAGGAACAAGCCCTGAGCACCAGCGCAATGGAGGCTCAGATCTACCACACCAGACAAGACCCAAGGTGTAGATCTACCACACCAGACCAGACCCAAGGTGTAGGCTGTGCAAAGAGGCGCCTGAAACAATCCAGCACATAACTGCAGGGTGTAAGATGCTGGCAGGTAAAGCATACATGGAGCGCCACAATCAAGTGGCTGGAATAATATACAGGAACATGTGTGCAGAATATGGACTGGAAACCCCAAGGTCAAAATGGGAAACACCTCCGAAGGTGGTAGAGAATGAGAGGGCAAAGATCCTGTGGGACTTCCAGATCCAGACTGATAGGATGGCAATGGAGAACCAACCAGACATCGTAGTGGTGGATAAAGAACAGAGGAAAGCCGTTGTGGTGGATGTGGCAGTGCCAAGCGATGGGAACATCAGGAAGAAGGAACGTTAGAAGTACCAGGGACTCAGAGAATCCCCATTGTAGGATTAATAAAGTATCATTTAATTCAATTCTATAAGGTAAGCAAGTCCAGAAGATATTACCAGATGGAAAATTGCCACAGCTTTTAGATCATTTTTCAAAGAAAGATCAGTGTTATTTGCAGGTTTTCAGTCCGACGTTCTCTTCATTACTCACCGATTTTATTCATGGAGACATTCAAATGTTCCAGTTTGCAACAGTTGCTTAAGAAGTCTGGACAGATGTTGTCCACACTGTTCCTGCTCACATCCAGTAGTTTGATCTCTGGCAGACACAGAGGTACGCACAGCTCCGTTATGCAGTTGCTAAAAAAATAAAAAAAAAGGGTTTATATTTGTATTTCGTATTGTATTGTGTGTGTTTGTGTTCTTTTTTACACCATTAGCAGGGGACTACAGATGAAAACAAGCCTTTGGCTAATTCTGTTTTTTTTTCCAACCTTTTGTAATCACGTGTCTTTGTCTTTTATTTTACTCTCCCTCTTAAATAAACTGTTATTATTGCTATTTAAACGTCCTTTCTGTGTCTACAGCTGTACCTCACTATGACACAGTTCACCTTTCACAGGCTTGCCGTTTTGCACTTTTGAACACGTTTCTGTGTTCTGCCTTGTGATTGGATGTAGACCTTGTCAATCAATCTCCTCCGTGTCTTGTCCCCCATGCAGAACGCCTGCAGTTCACCATAGATCGTGGGTTGCAATCAGATCTCTGTTTTTAATAACTGGACTTAATTTTCTATGAAGATTTGAACTTTGAGAGTTTAAACATGAACAAATTGTGGAAAAGTTCTGGGTTTCACAGCCTTAAAACATCTGTAATAATTTTTTTTTATTTAAAAAATGTATTTTCTTTTTGTTTTGTTTTTTAAATCTATGCATATTTATCATTTCTGTAAAAAGTTTGATAAATCTGTGTACATTCTTTATTGCTTTGACTACAATTCTTGAAATCATTCAAATGAAATCACATCAATTTCTGGCGCTTTCTTATAAGAAAAAAATACTGCGTTTGAACCAAACAGCAGCATTTTGAAATCTGTTCTTTCAGAGTGAGTTTTCCATTGTGTTAAACGCAAAACAGCCTACCCTTCCAGAAACAGCTCCTCCAGCTTCTGCATGCTGCAGCCCAGCTCCAGAGGGAAAGTGGAGATCTTGTTAAAAGAGAGGTTGAGGTGCTTCAGAGCCGGACAGGTGACGGCAGGGTCAAAGCTGAGTGTGGGGCCGATGCAGTTGCGAGAGACGTTGAGCGTGCTCAAAGAGGGCAGAGACAGCAGCCCCTCCGGCAGCGACTTTAACTGGTTCCCCTGCAAGTCCAGTCGGGTCAGACTTCTCAAATTCTGCATGGAATCACCAAGACAAGCAGGTTTTCAAAGGCTCTGCTTCACGTGGTTTTGACCTGGCAGAGACTGTGTTCACACTGGTTTACTGCTTTACTTGGCAGATGGTGGAGGGGAATTCGGTCAGATTGTTGTGACAGAGGTCCAGGCGGAGAAGAAACCCCAGCTGCTGCTGGACAAAGCTGTCCTCTGCCAGACAGGACAGAGAGTCCAGCTCATTCCCTGTCAGGTCCAGCAGGCGGATCCGCTCCCTCTCTTTGAGCAGAACAGCAGAACTCTCCCCAGACCCCCAAACTGAGAAAGTCACAGCAGGACACCATGAGTAGGTGATATTTACTGCACTTCCTCTGGATCTGGACGACTGATGCTGCTAAAAAAGCTTATCAAGATTTTTCAACCATTTACAGTACTTTGCTAGGGCGCGTCAAAGAACAGCAACACGACCATTGTGGATTTTCAAAAGAACATTTACAGAACTCGGATTGCTGCAGCAAACGGTAATGGAACACCTGGCGGCTTCAACAAACCAACATGGCTTTATGGAACGGTTGTAAGTTAAAAATAATGATATAAAAGACATAAACTACTAAATCAACATGTCCCTCCTTTTTTCTGAAGGAACAGAAAGAGTAATGTAACATTGGAAATTCAAAATAAAGGAAAAAATCTTCTGATCATTGAAAATGTTGAATGAATCCAAAGTTACCTCTATGGCTGGATCCAGACCTGCCATACCTCCTGTGGGTGAGCTCGCTGCTTTCATACTCCGTTTGACCGCTCTGGTCGCACCAAAATGCATAACGACACGTTAACAGAACTCAATCTGAACAACATAAATCTCAATAAAATGAGATTCAAATGTGGAGAAACGGGAAAATAAAAGTCTCTTTTCAAACATAAAAGACCTAGAGTCCTACTGAGCTTTCACCTCTGCGCTGGCGTGTCTTCGACGTCCCGGCTTCCTCTTGAAAGGCTCCCCCCTCAGCTCCTCTGTTGAATGATTACATGACTTTAGAGCAAGAGCAGCTGACAGGGAGTCACTTCCTAATAAAAGGAGAACAAATGATTTGTTTAAATGTCTCTATGGAAACCTTAGAGGATACTAAAAAGAGAGATCCATCAAGTTTTCCACTGGCATAAAAACACAAAAACATTCAAGAGCATCATTACTCAAGGAAGTGTGGAAGAAGGCTGAAACTTTACAGAAGTTTCTCCAATTTTGTGAAAGTGGACATTTGAATGATTCACTGATGTGGAGCATTTAAACCTGCAACAAATATCATTATATTGTGACAAACAACCAATAATCCTCCTTTGAACCTGCAACTGTTGCAACCCAGTGGGTTAGAGATGCTTTACAAACACTCGAAAAACCATCATCAATGAGTACTGACACAAAAGATTACAGGATTACAGTCCCATTCTGACCGTCTCCTGATCTATTGTATAAGCATTCCCACTGATCTGATAATTAGGATTATGCTGTTTTTAGCAGCATTTTTAGACACGATCCTTTTCAAACTGCATTCTTTTGTCTGCTTCTCTTTCACAACAATTTGAATCATAGAAATACTCAGAAATGCAGTTTTAAGCTCAATTTTCTCCATATAAGTCCTCCATCGTCGGGAAAAATGCTACAAGAACATGTTAAAAACACTAAAAACTCCATTTGTATTGGAGTGGGTCTTTAATATGACAATGAACAAGCCTCATGGTGGTTTTTTACATTTGGAAAGAGATGACTACATGTTGAGGATCTGAGCCTGATAGATCCACTGGACATGGCCCTGCGACAGACTGGCGATCTGTTCAGGGTGAATCCCGCTGTGTCCCAACAGTAACTGGGTTGGCTCCAGCAGCTAGTGATCCTGAGAGGATCCGCGGGTTCTGGTGATAGATGGACGGGTCTAAATCAAACCCATATCCTGATTGCTTCCTAAGTTTATGTCCCTAACATAAAACGTGTAAGCTGGGCAGAGCTTTCTGGGAAAAGAAAGGCCAACACTGAGAAGTCTTTGCTTTTCATACCATTTATAATGTTTGCTTTTCAGCTTCCTCTGACTCATTTCAGCTCTGCTTACCATCACTCTCCAGGTCATCGTTAAAAAATAAGCAGTCCTCCGTGGAGACAGCGCTGAAGCTGGAGTCATCACTCTCGTCGGAGATGTAACCAGAGGTCAGACACTGGTCAGACATGAGTCTGGAAAAGCAGCTGAGGCTCTTAGATCTCTGGAAGGACTGAATAACCCTTGCCAAACCGATGCCTTTACCTAAAAGACAGACAATCAACAACAAAGCGGATTGTCAGAGATTCTGAGGTGACAGACTACACTAATTTGTCCAAAAACAAAGACAGTATACTCCAGTCCTCACTGTTGTTGCTGCGTAGACTAAAGCTTCTGCCTCTGTCTGCCAGCAGGGGGCTCAGCCACGCAGCTTCTAGGCGACCCAGCCGGAGGCCGCCCAGACAAAGGGCACCGTTATTAACATCCAAACCGAGACGGCCCAGCAGCTGGATGACCGTGGAGCTGTCGGCCCTCTTCACGCTCACAGCCAGCGCCCTGCGGACGTGCTGCTCATGGGCGCCATGGCTGAGCAGGAGCTCCACCAGTTCCAAAGGTCCACCCCTCTCACAAACCTGGAGATTCATCGATGTTACTGTTAGTTCACCAAATGGCCACTGGCTGGCATGTTACGCCACCAAGTCAGTCTCCATCCTCCAATCTATAGAGGTCCCACTTAATGACTAAAGTCTAGCTCTACAACCACTTTTCATGTCTGTATTTGGATGAACAGGGGGGCAACAAAGGATTTCCAGTCACAGATTCTGCTAAGTAAAAAGTTCAAATATAAGCTGGGTCCTAAGAGACAGAATGTGACAAAAGAACTCCAGGAAACCACTTTGTATAATTTATAAATAATTTGTTTGTGAAATGGTGAAAACATAAATATGTATCTCCTACAAACAAGCCAGAATGGTGTCCCTAACAGACCTGTTTCTTTCTTCTATCTTCCTCTGGTGACCTGTATTGAGCTCACCTATTTGAACTGGTTATCTGTATAAACCACACCAGTCCACACCCTTCAACAGTCAAAGTGTAAACTCTCCACCATGACGAAGACCAAAGTGGTCTATGTCTACATGAGCTTCAATGCACGCTGGTTTTTCCCAGAGACTTCCAGGAACTTTCTAGGGATCTTGGTTTTGGAATTGTAGATTCAGACAGAATTATAAAATGGCAAATTGCTTATATAGTAAAGTATGTAGCAAGTAGTGAAGGAATTCTAGATGCTCTAGAGTAGTCTTACTAGGGGAAGTTTTGAACAACTTTTTGGGTGGTTTGTCCCAAGTTTCCACTCTCTTCCAGAAAGTCCGGTGTTTGCTTATGCCAGAGTAGTTTCAAAAGGACTTCAAACAGGACCAATGCAACTATTGGATCAACAATGTTTGATCTATCTTATACAATTCGCAGGAATGTCCTTCCATTATGATAAACACTAACGGGTAACAAAACCTATCATCAATGTTTCCATCATGTTTGAAATTCATAATGTTGGGACTATACACTGTTTAATTCTGCTGATGCACAGCTTGACATGTGACTTTTAATAAAAACACTAAAAAGATGAGTTTTCACTGATTTAGCATCAACTTTAGAATTGTTGCTTGAATAGAAGGAAACTTCTACTCTCAAAACTTGAGAGTATGGGAGAATGGGATTCTCAGAACAAACAACTTTGTGCAACTATAACCTGCCTCAAATGACTTTGTCATCTTACCAGAAACCAGAAGGTTTAAAGTGTTGATTGTTTCTGGTTCTGAACCCATGCGGTCACTACCCAGTAATTTCACTACAACGTCCACAAACCCTGCAAATGTTTGTCAAACTATTAGGAAAGATAACAGCTAGCAGATCATGACTGTTCTGGCCTCTCACCTGGTAAATGAGAGACTCGCCTTTGGTCTTCTTGTTGATATCAGCGCCCATCTCAATCAGACACTCGGCCATCACGGTGTCCCCGTCCGTGCAGGCTTTTTCCAGCATGCTGTAGTGAAGCTCAGGGTTGCTCCACATCTTGGACAGAGCCAAACACACCGACTTCCACAGCTGAAGCAGCAACGGAAAACAGAGCCAGGAGTTTAGCACTTTGGAATGAAGACTAAGCTTAAGAGGCACAGAAAGGCTGAATAACAAAGAGGGAATATGACAGTAGAATTTGTTGAGAAGGAATTTCCTGTGCAGGATGATCACACATGCACAAACCACTCACCGCAGTGGCGCTCTGATCGGTTTCCTTTCTGAGCTGTTGGAAAAGCTCTCGGTCAAAGTCTCGTTTTTGCAGCTCAGCAGCAGCATCTGAGCAGGCGTCCAGCATCCTGACAGCCACCTGAAAACTCTGCAGCACAGAAGAAATGCGGCAGGCTCGTCTACAGGGAATCACCAATGGAGCATACCACTGTGGTAAGTGTATTGTGGAGTGTTTGTAGAATAATTGAAGTTACACACACTTATGATGTACCAGTGATGCTGCTGTACGGTGTCCTTATGCAGCACTCTAGTCGTTGGTGAGATGGGCATACTGGCCCCTTATTCAACACGTGTAAACACTAAACTCATGTGGTGTAAAGGTGATATATAAGTGCCATAGGACGCCCATAGGGTGGCCACACAAACTACACTCTTATTGTCTAATTTCTTTACACTTATCACATGAACATCACTCACAGGCTGCCTATGTAGTGCACAGGGTTTGGGGTTGAAAACATGACAAATCTGTACAAGTGCCCACGTCTCACCCACTTCACCCTTACTTAACCCTTGTCCTATCCTATGGGGTCCAGATGACCCGATCCTTACATTGACGTGTTCTCCCTACCATGACAAAGGTGGATAAAGGTGGAGAGGATTTCATGTAATCCATGGACACCAGTGAAGATCACAAATCATTGAAGAACAAAGGTTCAGAGCTCTGTCTAGTGGGTCTAGATGACCCAACTCCCAATGTTAACGTGCCTAGGTTAGCACAAGGGTTACATACATTCACGGTAACCCTAAAACTTGTTTGTGACATGCTACATGATAGCCATGTTAGAAGCGCTAGATGTATTACCATATTAAAGGGGCTATTTCATGCAAAATCGACTTTTTTGAAGTATATTATAATGTTAATTCTTCACTAAAACAGCCCCAAAGAGGTATTTTGATCTGTTCATGCATTTCTCACATTGTGACAACATAAAAAGTGAGAACAGCCCCTTCCAGGAAGAGTCTGCTCCCCCAGCACCAGCCCCAGGCTAACACACACACACACACACACACACACACACACACACACACACACACACACACACACACACACACACACACACACACACACACACACACACACACACACACAGTTACTCCATGGAGCTGGAGGTGATCAGCAAAATGCTTTCATTTTATGTCCACAACATGCACATCAACCTTTGCAAAAGTTTGAACGTTTTTGTTTTTTGTGGGAGAAACTCAGACACGCTGCAGAGGCCGGCTCTCGGATGACGTCATGAAATGGGCGGCACCCAGTAGGAGCGAAAGAGATCGAGTCAACTTAATTCCAGATTGGAAAAATGAGCTGTGAAAATAACTCATATTTCAATAAAAATATCTTTCTTAAGTGTGCCAAAGGTACTATATGATAATATACATTTTACTTCGAAAGACTTAAAAATAGCATGATAGGCCTTTTAACAATACCTGTAACGTTATTGTGAGTATGCTAACTCCCAACCTCATTGTAACAGGTAAAAAAAAAACAGTCCAATACCGCTGCGTGTTAGCAGTGTTAGCGTATTCACAATGACACACAACTAAACATTCTGATAGAGGGCCGTGTACCTCTCAAAATCGCTTCGACATTATTAAAAACAACCAGAATGAATGCATTTATAAGGAACTCTTAATTGTGAGGTGGACTGTCGTTTTCTGAAATAAATGAAGGCTTTTAGGTGCGGAAAATATGGTAAAAGTAAGAAAGTAAAAACACTGAGACAGAATGTGGTTGTTGATACAGGCTGGCATTTGTGCGGTCCACCTTCAGCAGCATCTCAGAGTCTTGTCTGAACTGAGTCAGCGATGTGAGCACAACACAGGCCAGAACGGGCAGAATCATCCTGGACAGCTTCTTCTTGAACACGAGGTAGTTAAGCAGGGTCAGACCCCAGTAGTGTATCTCTAAGGAAAAAAGGAAACCGTTCCATCAAACTCATCAAAAAAGAACTTTAATCATTTCATTTTCATAGCTACTACACACTGAACATGTGAGGGAAATATTTAGGTAAAAAGTGATCATTTTATGTTACTGTCAAGTAATGATGCAGTCAAAAAGGTCAAAAGAGGTCAAAAACAATAAAGAGAGATGACTCCAGCAGCAGCTTTGGCTCCTTTTTTTCATCAGACTGTCACTGCAGACCCACAATGACAGTAATAACGCACGTGGAAAATGTCTACTCTGCCAGATTGAGAACAATGTTTATGGGGTCAAATCAGGATCAGCTCAAGTGAATCAGATTGGGAATTGGAAAAAAGACATCTTTGAAAAAAAAACTGAACATTTGAAAACAAGTTTAAACCCAACACATTGTAAACATAGAAAAGAGTCAAACTTTATTGATCCTACCAAGGCGAAATTACCTTTTTATTAACATCTCCTTTTGTTGTTGCCAAGCAACAACAGCTGATCATATAAACAACGCACTTCGGAGACTGCTTTAGATCCAGAAAGTGGTGGAAAATGGTCCAAAAGGGAGTAGCAGGCATGCCACTGCACTCAATGTATATATATAGAAAAATGGAAGAAAAAAATGATATATTTTAGATATAGATATATTTTAAAAATTTTTAAAAATGGACACCTGACAGCATAAACCTAAAGCTGTCACCAAATGAAAAAAGATGTCCCAGACTTTGTGAGAGCTTTATCAGTACTGTAGAGCAGTGGTCCCCAACCACCGGGCCGCGGACCGGTACCGGGCCGCGGGACACTTGGCACCGGGCCGCGGAGCGGTACCGAACCGCGGGAAATTTTGGCACCGGAACGCACAGAAAGAAAAAATAATTTCCATTTTATTGTTTTTTTCCCCCCGAAAAAAACGTTTTATTTTGAAAAGTGACCGGATTCTCTCTGTTCCATCCGCCACACTTAACGCACGTCAAACTCGCGACACCAAACATCAGGTGATAAACCCCATTAAAATTAAACCCAAACAACCACAATGAGCAAAAAACAAACTTCTTTGACAAGGGGAATATTATTATTATTATTATTACTAAAGAGAAAATACCACCCCCGGTCCACGGTAAATGTGTCTTGCGTTGCACCTCAACCCCCCCCCCCCCACACACACACACACACCCCCACCGGTCCGCGGTAGACGTGTCTTGCGTTGTACCGGTCCACGGTGACAAAAAGGTTGGGGACCACTGCTGTAGAGGCAGAAGACGCACACATTATTTTTCATTTGGAAACTAGTTTTCAGTTAATGTTTTTTTTTTTTTCACCTTTGTAGTATTTCTTCAAATATAAAATCTGAATATATATTTTTAATTAGGTTATTTTTTTTCAAATTTACAATATTTCTTTCAAGTTTACAACATGTTTTCAAAAATGTGACTTTTTGTTTTTTGAAATTTTATTTTATTTTCACTTTACGTCGATCCTGATTTGACCCCATGAATGACCTTTTAGTTTCTGAACAGACTGAACTGCATACCTCTGTCCTCTGGGAACATCTGTAGTGTATGCAGCACTGTGTCTATCGCCCCCTGCTGGCACAACAGGTCCACTGCACCGGAGCAGTCAGCCAAAGCAGACAGCAATTTCAAACCGCTCTTCTGTATGGCCGGACAGCTAATGAACTACGAAGAATAATGGGTTTTTTGTTAGGTTTAAAAGGAAGACAGACATTGAATAGACTGTTCTATTAAAGTAGTTTATTTGTTGCTGTTTATCAATGTGAAATTTCATGATTGAAAAAAAGCTGAGTTCTAGATCTCAATGACCAAATGTCTTCAACATCCACACTGACAAATATATGTTTAGGAAATATAGTTTGAACAATAAGCAGACTATTATGATTGACATTCAAGAGAAAGATTTCCTTAAATCCAATATTTCTACAGCACTACCTCTAAGGAGGTGTATAGTATACTGCATCCATCTCTCACAGAATATATGTTCATGTAAAAATGTCATCTGAAGCAATAAAGTCAAGAAGATGGAAATGAATGTCCTTGTTTTCCTACTCGGTTGAGGACCTCCAGGTAATGAGTGTGAGCCCCTTCCACCACCAGCTGGTTTTTCAGCACTCTCAGAGACACGTCCGCCATGTCTGGATCCTGCACAGAGATGCCGTGCTCCCTCAGACTCCTGTCTGCACACACCAGAGAAGGGAACGCGAGGACAAAGATGTGAGAAAAAGAGGCTTCTCGGATGTCAACGGCTAATCTAATCCCACGCACCCTTCTGATCAGAGCAGATGTTGATGTTAAACAATCATGAAAAAAAGGCTGCAACACAAGCTCCACATTCTTCTACTGAGCATAAGACACGATTGTGTCATCGTGTCTATTTTCAATATTATTCAAGACAATGTAACACATTGTACATTGTAACAGGGATTTAGAGAAGACCAGTCAGAAGGAATTAATCCCGGAAAAAAATCCTGTTTGTAGAAAATATCTGTAAATTCTGTTTGAGTATGTTCTCTGTGTTTTAAAGGCAGGACTCTTTCTGAAAAGTTAATTCAATGTTTCGCTCCAAAGACCAAATCAGTTCCCTTTCAGTATTGAGATGCTGTTGCTGTCTGTGTGGCACTGAAAAAGTTACCGCTCTATGTCTGTACCCAAAGAGGATTCTTCCTACAGTACAGAGGACTCCACAGGGACCTACACACAAATGCAGAGCAGTAATTCAATTCTATTTCATTTGTAGAGCCTAAAGTCACAACAACAGTCATCTCAATGGGCTTCATATCGGTAATTGAAAAAGTTAAACATATATTCAAAAGGATCATAAATACGTAGAATTCAATAGGAAAATACTAAATTGAACTAACAAACAGACTCAACTAAACTGGCATCTCTGCCCTTAGACCCCCCTTCACGGTGAGGAAAAAACCCTAAAAAAATGGATTCCGTTTAGGTAAAAACAGTACTATGGGGCGCTAAGTTCATTGTGTTTTAATGTCACTAAATAAAATTCTATCAGTGAAAAAGCTGCATGCATGGGGTGTGCGGGTGATGCATAGGTGCCCTAATTTCTAAAGGTGGGGGGCACACACTCACTAACAAGGTCTTTGTACAACATGCACCTACTTCACCCACACTGACCCGTGGCTGTTGTTCAAGCGTTCACTACTGCCTGTCGCCCGCAGCATTCCCATATGAAAACATGTACTGAACAGTTTCCCTTTCCAGTCTCACCTGACCTTAAAATTATGCAGGTCACCTATGTGCCCCAAACAGGTTTTACGCCTGCAGACATCCCATATCCACCACTAAGAGCAGCTGGGGACTGAGGGTGTAGCATACAGATGTCTCTGCAGTTGATTTTAGGAGCTAACTAAGGGAGACCCTCAGTGGTACCTGGACAAAGGAAGACCAGACTGGCCTTCAGCGCCTCCAGCTGAACGTCTGGCTGGAAGTTGTGCTCCCTCATGGTGCTGAGGATCTGACCCATGACCATGTTCAGCTCATCCAGACTCGCAGTCCTACGAAAACACAGGCAGCTCAATTCAAAGGTTCATGTTGTGCAGCGCTCACCAGTTAACAAAGCCAACGCAAATAACATTTGGAAGAGTTTTGACATTTTAATTCCTCCCAAAGTCAAACAAAAAAAAAGGTAAACTAGATGCTGGTGGTTTTTCTAAACCCAGTGACCTCTGCTGGGTGGCATAACAAACTACCAACAGCACTCACATTCATACCTAGGAACAATCTAGTCTCAATGAGTCTGTGAAGCATGTTCTAGGACCCACGTATGCACGAGGGGAACATGCAAACTTCACACAGAGCAGAGCCTGCTGGCATTTGAACCAAGTTCATCTGGATGCATTAGAAAACGTTTAGGTGGGAGAAGCCTGTTTGAAATTTAGGTCAGCAGCTAGATTTTTTCAGGCTTCTTCTGAACATGAGTAACCCTTTGAGGCCATGCTGTCTCTCACATACATGTAATCCTAGGCACACAGGGTTTTCCTGCAGAGAGAGACACCTGTACATTGTTTCCACTCTTTATTGCGGTTCATCTTTCGTGGTCTGTTTGCCGAGTCTGTTTTTTAACAGCTTACTGTGTTCTGCATTCTGATTGGCTGTTGACCTTGTCAATCAATGTCCTCTGCACTCTGCTGCACAGGGTGCCTTCAGCTTGATAGAGTTACATCAATCTTTGATCGTGATCAGATCTTTGTCTTCATTTTACAATACTGGACGGATTTTTCTACAAAAGTTTGAGCTTTGAGAGTTTAAACAAGAGAGAAAAATGTGAAAATGTTCACGTCGGTCTGAAAAAACGAGGGAACACTGTGCATGTTCAAAAAAACAAAAACAAACATTCTTAAACAAGAAAAAAAAAGTCAATCTAAGTTGCTGCAGCGGTGGAACCAAAAAAGCTGGCTTCATCAGAAATCCTCACGGCAAAGAAGACGACAGATAAATAGATGAAGCAGTCAAAGCTATGCTGATCGGTTTTTTAAGCGTTCGAAAACAAGAAGCACTTTGTCAAGCAGCTGTCATTGCTAAGAAATAGAATTTTCCTTCTGTGTTTTAAAAGAATTGACAGTGATTTCACAGAATCAGGTGGAGTGTAAGGATTCATTGATTCATGGATTTCTATTTACTATGATCCAACCTGATCGATCATTCTGAGGGAGGCAAATTGACCGAAACCCTTAAACATTTGTTTCAAATGAGATAAATCAATAATCAGTATTGGAAAATACCATTTATAAAGGGTAGGTTTATTTTACAACAAGCAAAGTGCATCACTGTTGAAAAAACCCACTTGTGATGTCATTATAAACGGATCAGTCCATCATTCCAGTCCAATGTGTGGAAACATTTTGAATAAAGTCATGTGACCGTCCAGTGTCTAGAATGTTCTAAGAATGCTCCCTTTGGATTCTTTGGATGTGGAAAACCAAACTTTAGGAAACTAAAATGTGAATGGATTTGACATTCATTCTTGTTTACGTGGACACATATTTAATCTACACTTGATTATCTGGAAGAAATCCAAGAATGTGGAAAACGTCAGCTGAACTGTTCAGCAGCAGCAGGTATTTTTCTCTGAGTCCCACTGCTTGAAGTTTAGAATAAAGTTGTCCTGGATCCATTCTAGGTCAGTCAATCCGATCGTTCAAAATGAGCAAATATCACCTATGAATCGTATCAGCAACCACAAATGATGATTTCAATTGAATCTTTGCTAAAATTAATCATTACACTCCTAATAAAGGAGGATTTTCTCAATGATCTGTTGAAAGAACCATGAATGTCAATGATCAAAACACCTACATTTTTGCACCACATTATTATTATTATTTGCTATTTTGACTGTTTCCTGTCACTTCCCTTGACCACCTCTGTGCACAGGAATTAGAGTCCGCCTTTGTTTAAACTTCTACATCAAGACATGAGACATTCTAAAGCCAGCAATAAAAGGGTTTGTTCCAACCTTCCATGAAAGAGAAGCTTTAACAGCTTGAAGGCAGCTATGGAAACGTCAGCTGAATGTAAATGTCTCTTCATCGTCTCCACCAAATTAACATGGAGGCCACTGGAGAGCAGCAGAGGGCTCATTCTACCTGCAAGCAGAGCAGAAATGATCTGAGACCACAGCAAATGCAGCAGAAGATACGATTCAGGACAGTGTTATCACTCAGAGATCCTTTAGACCACATGGGTCAAACTCATATAATTGGCCCACAAGATCATATCAAATGTGCATTAGAGCTGGCCCGCAGTATATACTGTACTGCTCATACTACAAATCCCACAATGCTTTGCTAGTATGTTGCCGGGTAATCAAAACCGGCAAGCGCTCCCTTTTTCTGTTGACAGCCACGCTCCAGTCACATCAGACAAATTAACTTCACCCCCCACAAAAACGGCCCATGACTTGACTTTACTGCTCAATTTTGGCCCACTGTGAATTTGAGTTTGACACCCCTCCTTTAGAGTGACCCTTCTTAAGATTTGTTGCTCCGTGTTTGTTCGATGCAGCTCTATTCAAAGAAAACCTCCTTATTGTGTTGCTACGCCTCCATTAAAGCATAAAACAAGAAACATGCAAGAGTGCCAAAACAATTCTATTTAAGTGTTACCCCTGCAGCCTGAGGGTGACTATGTTCCACAGGGAACTAACTCACCGTTGTTAGAGACCAGCGTGGCGAGAGCGCTGGCAGCAGCTATAAACACTCTGGGAGAGGATGAATGAAACAACATGGCTGCCATCAGCTGTCTGTGAACAGGCGTCCTTGAAAGACAAACATGTTTTTTTTAGCGATCAAACAAGGTCAACTTTGTGTTTTGACGATTGACTGTATATGAGAACTGGACTGAGTGACCCCTGAGTGACCCCTTTCCCCCGCATTCCAAACAAGAAGGTTCCAAGAAGCCAAAATCCCACAGACTTCTTTAGAGAAATAATCAGCTGTTCGTCCGTCATTCTATTGGTCAGAATAATTGTTCTTTGTTTAACATGTTCTTACTAATCCATTTATGTCATTTTGTTCTGTAATGCAAGTTATTCAAGTTACAAACCGGCCAATCAGGTGCCTAAATAAAAGTAGGTCCTGTCACGTCGAGTGAACCATTTGACAGATTTTGTGTAGCCCGCTTTCGAGTAGTAGGGGTGTGGCCTTCCAACAAGCTCACTCTTGACTGGCAAGAGTGGTTACTATAGAAACAAATGAGTTGGACCGACTCTGACCAACCTCTAGCTAACTCATGATGTCTGGCTCCAACATGGCGGCGTCCCTATCGTGAAAAAATGGCGACTGAATTGACTTCATTTGGTTGGAGCCACAAGTAAGCCATTTTTCTTATTGGTGACATCACGCTCACTCTGTCCAGTTCTCATGTACAGTCAACGGTTTTGACGAAGTGGTCAACATCTTTGCTTGTCTGTGCACCTGTCATCCAGCTTGTCCTCTGAATGGCTGACAGGAGCTCTGTGCAGGAGCAGGTGATGAATGGCCCAACATGCAGCTTCCTGAAGCAGCAGAGGGGAGAAGCTGAATAGAAATGTTATCAACCAAATTCAAAGCTAGAGGACGCTAGTCTGACCAGAACCGAGGGCTCAGAAGCATGGCGCTCCAGAGCTGTGCGGCAGTCCTCCATCCAGCCCAGACCCATGTCCTCCACCTCTCCGGTCCCCCTGTTCTCTTCCGGCTCCCCTTCCTCCAGACTCTGCTCAGCCACTTCTTTGTTGTGCACGATGGTTGAAGCTGCCACAGGATAAAAGCATCGTTTTATTGATGGGAAACAGTATGTCTGCAGCTCAAGGTCTGATCTCATCAGCTGACTAAACCGTTGGTCAAAACCAGCAGTCATGGATTTATGACTCCTGTACACTCTCAACCAAGCAGACGTATATTTTACAAGTATTCAAAAACTCTCCACAAACTCCACAAACTGCAGCTTTTATTTTGTTTGCTATTTTGAATTCACTTTTTTATTAGTTTTCTGTTCCATTTTCTGATACAAGAACAACACTGAAACAGTCTGACATGACACAAAACACAAACACCAAAGGAGGAAAAACTAATAATAATGAATGAAAAAAGGGTACTGTTTAACAAATAACACACTCCCAGTTGAATGATGAAAGCTACACAAGGTTGCTCTGCGACACAAGTTTATATGAGACCAAAACCAGAGTAGTGAGACATTAACAGTCATACACCTACTGTAGTTTTTATATATTTTTAGGCTTTGTTGGATTTATTTAGCTTTGAGGCTTTTTTTATTTGGAGTGTAATGGCTTAAGGTTATGAGCAGTGACTGGAGCAAGTGAGTGTGACATCATCCCTAGACAACCTCAGTACGCAGTGATTGGTCCGAGTTGGTCTTGCTCAACGTTTCTATGGCAACCTCTTGCCACCCTCACCAACCCAGAGTGAGATTATTTGAAGGCCACGCCCCTACCACTTGAAAGCGTGCCACACGAAACCTGTGGATGGTTTGACATGAGAGACCCTTCTTTCATCAAGGCCTCTGATTGGTCAGTTTTGAACTGGAATAACTGGCACCACAGAAAAAATGTCATTATCAAGAACATGTTAAAAAATATATCAGATGGTTCTTCTGATACATGACCAAGAGAATGACTGAGTAACAGCTGCTTATTTCTCTATAGAAGTCTATGGGATTTTGGTTCCCTGTAGCCACTGGGTACTTCCTGTTGTCGTATTCTTGAGGAAGCAGGTGTTTTTTGACTTTTTTCTACTTGTGTACCTCAATAACCTTATTTGTCCACCTACACTTTGGGTGGGATGACCCGTTTACGTTCTCATGTATGTTGATGGTACTTTAAAAGGGCTCAAACAGAAAACAACTAATATTTTTGGAACAATTCAGATTCCTTACAAAACAAACAAAACACAATAATCCATCATCTTTTGGGACTGTAATTGTGTTGATCAAAACTCAGTCAGCTGGTTTCCAGTTAGTGGGGATCTGGCGTTGCTGTGGACTCAGTGGGCTAAGAGAACCTCCCTGAGGCTAAAGACGGTCTGCTGCTAGAAGGTGAAGTTTTCACTGAACATCTCTTTTTTTTTTTGGGGGGGGGGGGGGGGGGGGGGGGCTCCGTCTTTTGCCTGTCACTTCATCCCCCATCACTGTGTTTGGGATTTTTTGGCTGCACTGGGATTACAGCTACACTTGCTGGTTTATGGTAAGCAGGTGTCTGTCACTGCTCACCACTGACGTCACTGACAGCTGCAGTAAATGCAGACGTGTTGTTGTTTTTTCCATCCAGCTAATAGTTGTTAAATCTTCTCTTCTCTGAACTGCCCCTCCAAATAGTGTAACCTTTCTTTATGGTGAGTCTGATAGTGGTGCTGAATGTTATATTGGTTGAGCACTGCCACCTGTTGATGACACACCAAGCATGCAGGTTTTGCCTTTAGCTCCGTGAACAAATACAACTCTTTACATTTTTCCTGGAAAGCTCGGCACTTCCACCTCTTTCTCTTTTTGACAACATTTCGGTCATTAGGGTGTCTATGGCGTTTCATCGCTGCCATAAATTGAAGGAGTGCAAAGACAACTGAGCCTTGCAACCGCTAAAACACAATTTTTACCGAGCGACCTCGCGTTTTACAACTGCATGCCTGCAATCCTGACTGAGCCGTGATCCTTCGTGCCTCACTTCCCCTTTGCGCGCTCGCTGGGTTTGCGCGCAGTGTTAAGGGGGCGTTTTTGTCACTTGGGGGTGGTAACCTTTCTGGTTGGTCTGAAATTTTTAATTGTGATAGTCAAAGAGCCACACCACGCACTGACCTGCTAGACACACACACAAACACACAATTAAAGCCTTATTATTTCCCACAACACACTCCTCTCCTTACAATACAACAGCACCAGATGAAACGGCGCCGTTTCAGTTATGGGTGTTTTTTTCTGTATTTAACGTTAAAACATACCGGTGAAACATGCATGCTAGTGTGTGTTTAAAAAGGCAGCGAGCGCAAAACTGATTTGGTTGTGATTTTTTCTTTCCAGTCATGAATCAGCATCCAAAAATCCATCAAAGTCCTCGTCTTCTGTACCTGAAATGAACAGCTGGGCTACATTTCTATCAAACACGCCAGCTTCCCTTTAGTCATTGTGTCTCTTTACATTTCCAGGGTTTCTAAAACAAAGTTGTTCTGCATCATGCACATATCTGCACCGTTGTACTATGGGGGGGGGGGGTTCTTTCACATCCTCACCTCTCCGTACCGTTCTCATGCTGTTCTCTTCTAGGTCCTCTTTACCAAGGTCACACAACAACACATTAGGGCCGCTCTGTACATTTTGGAGACAACTTAAGACTTTTAAGTCCGCCTAATGGTCGTGAAAGTACGGTATATAGAAACTATGATAAGAGGCAGAGAGCCGCCTGCAGCTCAAGAGCCGCCTGTTAGTAACCCCCCACTCTAATAAATGAATTACCCACCTCGCCGGGTTTGACATGCAATTTTCGGCCAGTCAGATCAACCAGAAAAGTTACCGCCCCCAAGTGACAAAATCGCCCCCTTGACACCCAGGCGAGCGCGCAAAGGGGAAGAGAGGCGCAGGATCACCGCCCAGTTAGGATTGCAGGTGTGCAGTTGTAAAATGCGCAGTCGCTCAGTTAGAATAGCGCCTGCGCGGTTGTAAGGATCACTCACTCAGTTCCTGAATCCACCCGCTCAGTTGTCTTTGCGCTCCTTCAATTAATGGCAGCGACGAAACGCCATAGGTGTCACTACTGGTCATTCTCATCCAACATAACAGTGTGAGGCTGGCGGGGAACTAAACTGCATCTTACCCAGACGCAGAGCTGTTAGGTTTCGCTTTGGCACGTGCAGAGATAAGCTGTTTCACCTGTGCTGCTTTTCCTTTGCTCCCCCTAGTGGCGGAATTGTGAATTTTGGTTATTTCTTTAAAAAATCATAACTCTCCACAGGGATGAACTAGAAATGTGTTTTCTAGGGATGGGTATCGTTAAGGTTTTAACGGTACTACTACTCTTATCAATACTGCTTATCGATGCGGTATTTTAACGGTACTCTTATCGATACTTTTTGAGGACGAAAAATAAATAAATAAATAAATAACAAATTAAGAACATGAAGTGTTTTATTTCCTCATTGTGCAACAACACTGTTATTTTTAACAAAACATTTTACTTTATACATGAGAATGTTCCACACAGGATATTTATTTAATTATTTCATCTAATTATATTTATTCTATGAGCGTGATGTTTCCTTTGATCTTTTGTCCATTTTTCACAACCTTGAATAGACTTTTCTGTCTGTCAAACACCAGAGTTAGGATTAAGTGAGATGATGGAAACAAATTCACTTTGATGCAGACTCCTTTCTATTGATTTATTTTTCTTTAAATCCAGTAAACCCAATAAATTATATTAATTTCACGGATAACAACTATCATTAGTTATTAATTATTATTAAGTATTAGGAAGCAGCTGATAGTTTGTCGCAGGTCTGGAATCATAAGCGGTGAATCTAAGCCCCGCCTCTCTACCTGTTTGTTGTTTGGTCTGCGTATATAGACAGACAGAACTCTCCTCTTCAATGAGAATACTGAAATTAATATCAGCATTTTTTAACGGAAATTGACTGACTTGGTGAGTTAAATATGGCAGATAACGCTTGTATCTTGTGGGACACACAAAAAAAAGAAAAAGTAACTTCTCCAGAACCGATAGCAGAACCGTTCAGGTCAGATCTTAATGATACTGCGGTCTGGAAGAATGTGGCCCCGGGGCTGGTTCAATACCGGGGCACGGTACCCATCCCTAGTGCTTTCTTTTTAAAACATCCTTAAAATGTTTACTCTTCATGAGTGGGCCGGATTAAACCATCTGGTGGTATGTTTGACCCCCCTGGACTAGAGTGTGATGTAAGGACACAGTACAACAGCATCACCCATACGCAGTAAGTGTGTGTAACTTACGTTATCCTTACGACGCACTGCAATGGTATGTTTCATTTACATGACTCTTAAGATGGCCACACGGGCATCAGGGGAACAGCAAAACACACCTGAGCTCCTCTTAAGATGTGCAGATATAGAAAGGCTCTTGTCTACGACCCTTCATGGGCCCGGACAACCCAAACATCCACAGCACCCGTTCGGGTCTACATGACTACTGCTTTAGGAAAATGTAAGATAATTCATTTATTTATACATTGGTGTGAAAGCTGCAGTGTGTCGAGTGAGATGCAGTTTTTATTTCATCGTTTTTTCCATCTGCGTTCTTACTGAGATCAGCCAGGCAGGAGAGGGCGGCGGCCTGCAGCACGGCGTTGTCGGGGAACCTCTGGCAGGCTCTTACTGTCACTCTCTGGACGCCATTGATGACTAAGATGTTGTAATAACTCTCTGCAAGAAACAAGCACACTCTGGAGGCCTCTGCTGGACGTGGCAGTCCTTATCGGTTCAAAAAGTTGTTATCGGTTATTCAAACACTGTAATCTCAAGCTGTCAACAAAAAGTAGCAAATCAAAAGCTATGTATTGACAGCTGAATGTTTGTTTGCATTTCTTTTATTTGCAATTCAATTAAACAAGCACAGTATTTCAATTTGGAAGCAAAAAATAACGCAAATTAAACCAAATGTCAAATGTTGTTAAACCAGATCCAGCATGAGGAAATGTGTAACCTAACCTCCCGCCGCCCTGCTCCTGCTTCTTCGCTTGTTTTCTAACCTGAAGTAAACCTCCGGAAGAGGCAGCAGGCCGCCTCCTGCAGCTCCTCCACTTCGGGAAAAGCGTCCATGGCAGCGATTACCGCGCTGTAACACCGAGTGCCTCCCGACATTAACACTTCCACGTTACTGGCTGGAAAAAAGCAGAAATGGGAACTTAGTGAGAGTGTCTCAGTTCTGCAAAGTCAATGTTTATTACGGCCAAACGACACCATTCAAAAGAAAGGGAGAGTTGATCATGACAAGAGCATGAGCTGTGTCAAAAGAATCAACCACAGCCTGGAAAACAATACGGTTTTAAACAAAGACGCACTGACAGAAATAAGGAAAGGCAATTAAACAAGGCCTGGAATCCCCCCCCCCCCTTAGCATGCAAAATCTCACAGTAAAAAAACTTTCCAATGTTAAATTCTAATTTTTTCATTTTTCATACCTAGAACAATCAGCTAATCAGCAACATTGAAAGAGAAGGTTACCAGACTTATTTTGAAATATTAAAATCAGTAAATATTTGCTACAAATAACAAAAACTTGACAGCTGCTCAGTAAAATTGGGACAATAAAACAGCCTAAATGCTTTGGCCCTGATGTTTATGATGTGAATCTGGAAGGGGGTCTTCAAGCAACAGAAAAATGTCATTTAATCCCTAACAGGTGCTGAATGTCACAGTTAGAAAACCTATTCTTGTAATACTAATACTTAGTTGAAATCATTTACTTTTTCATTATTCTTCAATCTATGATTTCAAGTAAACGAGTAATATTAAGTACTAGGGATGAATGAATTGTGGGGTGAGTGAATGTGTGCAGACCTACTGCATTCCAGTATGTTTACGCCGGAAGTGTCCAACATGTTTGCAAACAGGATTTTTTTTTATCATGACATTAAACCATGAGCAAACTGAAAATTTTTTTTTAATTATTATGTCTTTATTAGCTCATTTAAAAAAGGATTTTTCTGAATTTTGACATTGTTGTTTTATAATACACAAATCATAATTAGAACCGAGACAAAACCATGACCCCCCAAAGAAGATCAAGTTTTGAACCGAACTGTGGGAAAAGTGAACAGTTGCATCCCTATTAGGCAAGCATTAAAGAAGCTTGTGCATTCTGCCCACATGCATAAACACAAAGACTGCTGTGTTTCCCTCTCTTTTGATTGATTTACATGAAATAAAACAGTTTCATTAGTTCAAAGTGAAACCCTCTTCAGTTGTTGTCTGTATTATTGTAATTGTCATCTAAAGCCTTGAAAACTCACAGCAGAAGCCTTAAAACACCTAAACTAAGACAATGTTCACAGAAAAGATCCAAAATGATTCCGTAACCACTTTATATTTACATTCAGCTTTTTGGGTACAGCTTGTGTTGCTGATTCTGGACACATTTGAAGTATTTCATTGAAGTGTTTTACTGTTGGTTTGACTTGTTAGGATACGTTTGGATTGTTTCGAACCATGACTGGAACTTTAGTGTATTTTCAATGAGGTTGTGTTTTTATTTGGATCTTTTGTGTCTTGTGCTGTTGATTCATGGATGATCAACCTGTCCACTGCATTCAAGAAAGCTTCAGGAAAAGATTGTTTTACATATGAAAGACTTTTGCTGTTTCTGACTTAATTTATAGAAATGTTCCAGACTCGTTTTTTAAGAAAGATTAGGATGTATTTGGATTGTACCGGTGCAAGCCAGAGGCAGAAGCACTTTCATGGCCTGCAGGAGCACCCCTGGCCTTCCTGGAAACCTTTGAAGAGCTGAAAGAACGACATCATGGTCCTGGTTCTCCACAAACTCCACAAGATGAGCAGCACTGACTGAGAACACAAACACAAGAATGACAAATTAGGAAGTGTTCCTAAACCTGACAGAAAAAAAGGTACTCAGTGCAGTTCTCAGATGCATTTAAAGTGCCAGGAGCAGTGATGAGTTCAGTGTCTCGCCCTAGGACACTTCCACACAAGCTGGGAACTGAACCTGCAATCAGAGGTCAACCGCTCTCTCTCTCTTTCTTTACCACAGCTGCCCCCATAACATCGACAGCCTTGACCTTTGCACTTTCCTTTAAAGCCAGTTTCCAACACTCTGGTTTGTTCACCTGTGTTCAGCAGCCGCTGCAAAACTCCACAGCCATGAAAGTGAACTTCATGGCTGGTAGGAAAAGTCTTCATCGCCTGGACCACCAAGCTAAAGACATCCTCCTCCTCCTCCTCCAGCAGCAACATGGGAATCACATCTATTCAGGAACAGAGGAAGAAAGCATCGGGCAAGTAAACACAGTTTGATCAAACACTGAAGAACTAAAACCTTAGTCAGCTTTAGAAAATAGAAAGCAGGGCAAACGAGTCCCACTCCAACATTTGACCATTTCTGTCACAGCAGCGGGTCTGGTGCCGGTGCACACCTGATGTGAGCAGCAAAGCCAGCGCCCGAAGTCCAACCATGGTCACATGCCAGTCTGTGCTGTGCTGAGAGAGCACCTTCAGGATCTGCCTGGAAAACACAGCAGCAGCACAATCAGCATCTGGGCTCCAAGCACACAGCTGCAGCACACGACAACAGCTTCTTTCGGAAAATGTTGGATGTTTTGGCAATCAACATTAGTTTGCGACAAATGGATGATACTTGCTGGAGCAAACTGGAAACACACACTGGGCTTTGAATAGTTAAGATAAAAGCTGGTTGTAATTCAGCCACGTGGAAATTGTAAATGGTTCCACTGCAAAAAACGTTACGCAAATAAGTCACGCCTTTTGCTGAAGTTTCCAGCTAAAGTGTGAAAGTCTGTTACCTTTAGAGCTTACTTGTGCTTTTGTTTTTACTGCCACCGTCTCCTCTAAGCATGTCACAACTTCAGCTTCAAAATCATTTCTTTGCGCGACCTTTTAACACAAGCCTTTCATTATTATGGGAAGATTGGGGCACTAGGACACTTACTGGTGCACAGGCAGGACCTCCCAGTCTCTGGCAGCCTGCAGTGGCCTGGTTAGCTGCCCCAGTGTGCCGGGGCATATTTCTATCAGCTGGCAGAACAATGACAAGCCCACCTGCAGCAACGAAAACTTTACTTCCACTTCAAATACGCATAAAACACATTAGGGAAACACAATAATAGAAAGATCAAATCAATTAAATTGAACTCTTTCAGAAAGTGAAGCTGTACATGGTCTAAACCAGTGACGTGCAGTCAGGGGAGGCAGGTGAGGCTGTGCCTCACCTGTCATTATGGGAAGAAAAGAGAAAAAGTAAATTCATTTATTATATTTAATCAGTAATTTGTGCTTTGCAGTCATTTTCCATTTAAATGTACCATTTTTGGGTGTTTTTTCTTTTCAAAATCGCTGAATTTCCGCATTTGCCGTTCAGATACTAAGAAGTGACGTGCGATGAGGCACCAGCCCGCTGAGCCTCACCTTGGATTGCGCAATACCTATGCAATCAGACGGTACTGCTGTCTCTCTGTATGTCGGTTCAATCACTTGTACTATATGAGCTGAGTTTACATAATTTAGCAGATGTATATGATGTACAGTGTTTGTTTTTATAAATAACTGTATGTGAGGGACGTGTTTCTTGTGCTGAGCGCTAAACGCCGGCCAAAAAGCCGCTGGGTGAGGCCAGAAGTTCTCGTGCCTCATGTTAGGGGGCGCCGGTGAGCCCTGAGATTATGACGCTAAAAATAATAGAAGAAGTGATAGCAAGCGGCAAGTCATTTTCTTCAGAAGGAGCGGATTATGGACTTTATTTACAAGTAAAGGTAAGACGATAATAACGTTTGTTGCTTTAGAAACGTTTTTTAGACAAATAACTTCTGTACTGTACTGTCAAATAATAATTTTTAATAATCAATGTGAGCAGAAGGCTTGAAATCGCGGAGATTAGCCCCGCCCACCGCGACCCGAGTGATTAGATGAAACGGGAGAAAATGTAAAATTATTATGAAAAAAATACAAAGTACAGTGGGACAAATAGTGACTCAGGTGTTGCAGCCGCTGCATCCTGACTTCTGAAGCCGCGGTGCAGCTGTGTTTGTTCGGGAGAAGAAGACAGTGATAGGCAGTTGTTGTCGCTCTTTTTTCTGCTTTGCAAAAAGATCCTTATACACTGACATGCCACCATCAAGAGAATTTGCTGTTTTACGTACGTGCACATATTAAACTGCAACGTTATTGACGCACAGGTAGAGAAGAAGCGGAGTGATTTTTTTAGCCAATCAGAATGCAGAACACAATGCACGATGCAAATCCGTGAAGTACCGAAACCGTGAAAAGTAAACCGTGTTATAGCAAGGGATCACTGTATATGGAAAAAAAACATGTTGAAATGATATTTTAAACAAAACACGTTAACTGTTGTCAATCAAATGGTGAATAAGTTACTCAGTATGGTTCATATGTTTGTAAATATGACTGATGACGTCAGTGCCTCACCAGCCATTAACCTCAGCGCACGTCACTGGTCTAAACCATGAGTGCCTACCCAATCGGACTTTCAGTTTGTTGTAATCTCAGTGTGTCACCTGCGATAAGTTTGAGTAAACAGCGGTCACAATTCCCTACTGGCATGTCGGATAAGGCCAATACAAGTCGCTTTTGCATTTTATTTAAGATGCAAAGCAGCACTGAAACTCGGACAGATACACACCGCTTCCCGCACACTACAGACCACAGCTGCACCAACTGCCACAGAGTCCGGACAGCTAGTGTGGGTCAGACTAGCGGGGTGTCTTCAATCATGCTAATGACTGACAGGTCAATCACTTTGAACATTTTCTCCAGTATTTTTCTTATTTTTTAAGATCATTATCTGCTAAAAAGAGAGAAAGAGCCTGAACTGGTTTTATGTGTGCAGTTTGTGGCTAAAATTATCTCAACATTGTAAACATCAAATTTGGAGAGGACACCTGTCTTGAATTTAAAGTGGAATTGAAAGATGTTCCACTTTAAAACATAGAAGGAAGGAAAACATACACACATGGACAATTGTTGGTATCCTTCAGTTAGTGACACTCACAATGGTCTAAAAAAATAACTTAAATCTGATAGAAATAGTAATAAATAAAAATTCTATAAAAATGAATGAAAGTCAAACAGAATTATTTTAAAAACTACAATCTTAAATCAAAGCTGGACTAAAATGATGGCACCCCAAGAACGACGATGGAGACGATCCATGGTGTGTCCACTAATTACCATCACAGGTGTCCACAATCTTGTCATCGGTCAGTGGGTCTATGTAAAGGGCTACAGGTGGTCAGTGGGTCTATGTAAAGGGCTACAGGTGGTCAGTGGGTCTATGTAAAGGGCTACAGGTGGTCAGTGGGTCTATGTAAAGGGCTACAGGTGGTCAGTGGGTCTATGTAAAGGGCTACAGGTAGTCCCTGCGCTGTTTGGTGACATGGTGTGTACCACACTCAACATGGACCAGTGGAAGCAAAGGAAGAGGCGTCCCCAGAGATTGGAAAGGAAGTTTTTCACAACCATGTCCAAGGTGAGAGCTAGAAGACCATCTCAAGCAACTTGATGTTTCTGAGACCACAGCTGCACATACTGTTCAGAAGTTTAAGATCCATAGGACTGTAGTAAACCCCCTTGTATGTGGGCACAGGAGGAAAACCGATGATGGCTAATACGAATGGTAATGAAAGAGCCCAGAAAAACTTCTACAGAGATTAAAGGTTAATTTAAAGACCCACTCTAATGGAAATAACGTTTTTGGTGTTTTTAATGTGTTCTTGTAGCATTTTTCTGATGATGGTAGCCCCAAAACTATTAAGAGATTCTGGAGAGAAATCTATTGGTGTGTGTCAGAAAGCTTGGTTTCAGTCATGGGTCCTGCACCAGGACAATAACCCAAAACAGATGGCTAAAAACACCCAAGTAGGGCTAAGAGGAAAAAGTTAGATCAGTATTTCCCAACCCTGGTCCTCAGGTAACACTGTCCACCCTTTTCTTTCAACCCTACTCTACTCAAAGAAGACCTGCCTTTGCTGACGGCCATTATCAGGGAAACACTGCGTTAGACTATTCTAAAGTGGCCCTCTGTAAGCCCTGTCCTCAATCCTATAAAGTATCTTTGAAAGGGGCTGAAACATCCTGTCTGGAAAAAGCACTGGAGCAGTTTACTCACAAGGAGAGGGACAAAATGCCTGTTAACAGGTATAAGAGTCTGCTTGACAGTTACAGGAATCGTTTGATCGCAGCTATTGCCTCAAATGGTTTAAAATATTGGATTACAGGTACACATTTTATTTCTGTAAATCATCCTGTAAAGGCGTGGTTGTAAAGCCATGTCTGACTTTTATTGGTTACTTTTTATTATTACTTTTCTCAAATTCAAATTTCTTTGACCATTGTGAGTTTTTCTTTCATTAACAGATGGGTACCAAAACTGTTGAATGTAGAGCTTAGACTAGTTATGGATACCAGATGATTAAAAACTGCAGTTGATTTGATGGGGAAAGGCCTTGCATTACCTGCTGGACTCTCCTGCTGCTGATGTATGTGGACAGCACAACCATAAGAGGTGCGTGCACTTCTTTGTCTTTAAAGAGTTCGGCTGCTGCAATAAAACAAAGGGAAGCGTGGATGAGAGAGCAGGGCCTGACAAGGAGGAGGTAACACCGTGGAGGCAAATTCAGTCCAATCCATCACAAGTAAAGAACCCACAAAGTAGTTTATGGATTAAAAAAGAAAAATGAAAAATGAACTGCCTATTCTGGAATGAACTTTGTTTGAAATGAAAAGTTTAGAGGATGTAGAAGTAACTAAAATGTCTGTTGATTGGTCCCTTTTGTTGTTTAAGTAAAAATTAACATTTTCCTGTGGCATGTTTCTGATGATGGAGGACATGTATAAAGAAAATAAGTTCAAATTGCATTTCTGAGTAGTTCATGACTCGGTCATAAACTAAAGTCCCACTCTGATCATCTTTTGATCTCTTTTCAAAGCGTTCCGAGTGGTCTTTTATTTATAATTGTGCCGTTTTTAGCTAAATTCAAAATATTTGTCCTTTTCTAGAACATAGTTTCTGCAGAGCAGCAGGATTTCATTCGATATTTGCTTCTGAGTTATGGGTGGGACAGTTGCAGAGCAACCCCGCCCCCTCTTCCCATTGCCCATCTGTTCACAATCCCTCCCACTAGCCTACAGACCCTCACAACCCCAATCGATGCAACAAACAGGCGAGCAACATTGCTGGGCAATATCCAGCCGTACAGTTCTGACCGAGATTCCAGCTCAGTTTGAGAAAACACAGACGTACGTGGATCTGTTTGTCTGCAAGTGGATGATCTGAATGGAGCAGAGCAGGAAGCGTGTGCCCCCCTCCCCCAGTGTATTACATCCACATCACAAATGCTATGTTTCAAATAGCATTTTGTCCTCTACTCCCAATTTACAAAAATACTCACATCTATATGTCCTCCATCATGAGAAAAAATGCCACAGGAACACCCAAACCATCGCATATATGACCTTAAAATTCCGATGGAGCCATTTGAAGGCAGACTGGATATTAGTGGTTGTACTTGCAGCTGTGATCTGCATGACAGCCTGTGTTTCAGGGGAACGTCTCTGAGTCAAAATGATGGCATCAGCAGGACCACTGGTTGGAGAGCAGCTCTGTTTTTTGGGTGTCGGCTTGACCTGAAACTGGAAGGTTAAGAGATGAACTAAAAGACACACGTTTTGCCTGCATGCCCTGGAGCATTACAGGTTCAGAATGGGGGGGTTGGATGCCCTTCAGGTGGTTCCGGGGCAAAGCTGAGCAAAGTTGACTCAGTCGAATGTGTGAACGTTGGAGGCACTATCAGTTTAAAGCAGTCCTGCTTTGTTTTTGTCTACTCGTGACAGTGGCATTGTGCCGTTACCATGGAAATGAAGTTTCAACAGGGATTAAGTCATTTTGAAAACGACTATTATTTTGAAATTATTGTAGGGAAATATTTTCCAAATAGATTTCAAAATAAAACCACTGCATCTGAGATCAGAAACAAAAATAAAATAAAATAAAATAAAAACATGCAGACTTTTCAGGGACATTCAAGTATTTGAATATCCTGTAAATGTGGATTTATTTTGTTTTTGTGAGTTTTCATATGTTGTTGGGGGGGTTTCCTCCTACCGGAGTCCTCGAGCGCCAAGGAGAGCAGATCCTGGATGATCTGGATCAGCGTGGACCTCAGCCTGTCCTCCTGAGGAGACTTCAGCCTCACCACAAGTTTCTTCAACCGTTCTTCTAGTTCCTCCTGGTCCACCATGCTCCCGAAAGTCTCCCGCAAGCGGCGCGCGTGGTGCGTCGATTGAGGTCAGTCGGTGTCCCCGGAGAAGAGCTCGCGCTCACCGCAGACGTTAGCTAAGCCGCTCCATGCTCCTGCAGCGACAGTGAGCCGAGCCGAGCCGGGCCGGGCCGGGCGGGGAAGCTGTCCCTGAGTTCCAGCCCTGACCTCATTGACGTCCTCGAACCACTTTCTCTGAGAGAAGAACGTGTTCCTCCTCGGGGAATCCGAAAGACCGCGGTTCCTCTCTCTTCACAGGCGACTTCCTGTTTCCACGCGCTTCAATCATATGACTCGAGTCAGAAAAACACTTCCCGTTCACACGCAGGAGACTGGCAGCTGTCCCACTGTGACTGTCCCACTGTGACTGTCCCACTGTGACTGTCCCACTGTGACTGTCCCGGTCCGCCCCGGTCCGTTCCGGTCCGCCCTCCTCACGACGCCTGAAAGCCGCGCTCACGTCCGCTCATCGGTGGACTTCACTGACTTACTGTCGGTAAAATGGTCAATTTAGCAAAGAAAACTCAATAAAAAAGACTTTACACTGAATGACGATGCGGTTTCTTTTATTCTTATTTTAGGCCAATGAAATAACCATCACCCTTTTCCCGGACAGTAATCCCTCCTCCGCTAAACAGATGCTAGATTTACTAAATAACTCTCCGTTTTCTTTTCGTTACCCGAGCAGTAAACTTTTATGGCTGCGCACTTACGCCCGTCTTTACGGTAATAGTGAACGGCCCGTCAGGGTCCAGTGAAAAACCCTGTGCAGGTCCCAACGTGGAAATACATTCATTTAGTCTTATACCAATTATTGAAATAGCATTTGACAAGTATGTTTTAAAACAGAGTATTAGGGCCACAATAATGAATAAAAATAGCCTAAAGAAATATACGAGAATAAAGTCATAAATGTATTAGAAAAAAAAATCACATTTTTTAGTGTAAAGTTGTAAAAAAAGAAAACAGAGAGAAAAGCGAAAATTTAAAGACAATAGTCATAAAACCACTAGAAAGAAAGTAAAAAATGATGAAAATAGTCGTAGAATTACATGAAAAAAGTAAAAAAATTTAACAAAAGTAAAGTCATGCACTTATGAGAAAAAAAATCAATATTTGACTAAAAGAAAGCTGTAAATTTATTAGAAAAGGGCTAAGCTTCATGAGCATAAAGCCCTGCTTTTAAAATAAAAAAGACAACATTTTATGAAAATAAAGTTGTGCAATAAAGCAATGAAATTAGAACCGAAAGTCACCATTAAACAAAAATAAATGTGCAATAACGACCAAGTAGTCATACAATTACAGAAAGTCATAATTTTACAAGGAAGGTGTAATTTTTTTTAATTACATTTAGCTTTTCAAATGTCAAAGACAATTTAGGATTTTTTTATTTTATTCGTGTAAAATTTTGACTTTTTTCTTCTAATTTTATGACTTTATTCTCGTAAGATGTTTAACTTTTTTTTAACCTTTATTCATCCTAACACTGTCATATCAACTACATTAGGAACCCCAGTTTATCACAGCACAATACGCTTAAATCAATCATCAATGAACATTTGTATATCTGCAATTATACCAACCAGCAGAAGATCAGCAGCTAAATGCAAAGAGTTTATTTCAAAATCGTAATTAGCATTTTAACAAACAAATGTGTTTTTTTTATTCTGTGTGGTAATAATAGAAAACAGCATGACAAAATAGGAATTAAATATTTCAAACATGAATCATTTAGAACATGTTGAGGAAATGTCGGGGTCAAAGATCACACAATTCAAGAATAAAAACAAGTCAGTGAGAGTCAGACGAGTCAACCAAAGTCAGCTCGGTGACTCCCTTCTCAAAGTTTTAAGATACCTTTAAAAGTTCATTTGAGGTATGCTGCACAGAAGCCCCAGAATTAGGATGTCATAAATGATCCTTCCCCACGCAGGCTCTGTGTTCCTGGATGGATTTTGACTGCCTTTCCTTCTCACAGACAACCTGGATCTGTGGGGTGTCATTGACCATATCTGTTTTGTTTGATGAAGCCTTTGAAGATTAAAATGCGATAGAAAAAGATCCAATCAGGCACAGGTATCATCTCCTTTGCTAAACAGCTTTCACTGCATTGAAGCTACTCTCTCTGAGCCCTCAGTGACAGCTGGTTATGTGTGATAGCAGTTCTTTGTGTTTATGTTCCTAGGTTGAGTCTTTGGGAATGAAACCCTGGGACTTTGCTACACCTTCGCTCATGGCTCATGGCTCACAGCTCACGGCTCACGGCTCACGGCTCACGGCTCACGGCTCACGGCTCACGGCTCACGGCTCACGGCTCACGGCTCACGGCTCACGGCTCACGGCTCATGGCCTGACTGTGACAGTTTACTGCACTTCAAAAACAAGAAATCTTCTTTATTTCCCAAAAGGTGGATGAACACTCTTTCTACGGACTCTAGGACACAATTGTAGTCCTAACATTTGCCTGATACCCTTTCCACCACTAGATCCTGATAGTCTTTAAGACATCTAATAATTGAAGACCAGTTCCCGGCTGTACTTTCTCATTTGACATCAGCCCCATTTTTAATGATAACATCTTTTTTTAATTTGTTATATCATTTACAAATGCACTATAACTATTATTAAAAAAATATAAATGAAGAAGTAACTAAAAAATGTAAAACAGCTAAACTAACAAAAACATATTGAAAAGACTATACCGTAAATTAAAATATGAAACAATCTTAAAACTACCTAAACTATTTTAACAACACACAAAATCTAAAGAAATTCGATGTGGAAGGTTTGGTCACACTTTAGATGAAGTGCTGCAAAACATTCAAAAAAGTTCAAAAACAGTCAAAGTTAGTTAATACATACGTTAAGCTTGTAAGTAGTTTAGTACTGTGGACTTTGAAGACTTTACATGTCAATAAATCTTATTAACACTATCAGGTATTTGCAAGACATCTATAATGCTAATAAATATCCTACTAGCATCTTACACATTGATAATTTCTATTAATTTGTGAAGTTAGTTAATAAAACCCATTAACCCTATCCTACAGGTTTAAGATGACCACTGACGTGTTCTCCCTACCATGATCAAGGTGGAGAGGATTTCATGTAATCCATGGACACCAGTGAAGATCACAAATCATTGAAGAACAAATGTTCAGAGCTCTGTCTAGTGGGTCTAGATGACCCCACTAGACAGCGTTAAAGTGCCTAGGATCGCACAAGGATTAAGCTTATTAACACTTAGGCTTGTGTTAGACATAAATAATGCTAATAAATGTCTTACTAGAACCCCAAACAATAATAATACTTATAATACTGTTAACCAAGGTTATTAAGCTTATTAACACTATCAAATTTGTTAGGCATGTATAATGCCACTAAATGTATCATTAGCATCTTATAATTATCCTACTAATGCTTATAAATGTGTTAACTAAGTAATTTATTTAACCTTATTAGACGTATTGTACTAATAAATGTTTTAGTAATACCCTATCTTGTTAGGGAATCTTAATATAAAGTGTTACCTATAATTCCATTGATTTTATTAAAAATATTGAAAAGGATCAAATTTGGGCGTTGAAGGCATTTTTTAATCCAGTTGATTTCAAATGTATAATTCAAATCAGAAAAATGTATGAGCTCATACCCTCCTTTACATGAGGGGGCATAAAGTTGTTCTTTCTGGGGATAGCGACGTCTATTTTTCCATACAAAGTTAACTAAGAGGTTGTTTTTTTCTTTGGAAGTTGAATCAGGGACAAATAAAAATAAGGCAGGATAAATTACTCTTGAGATCCCTTCCGCTTTAGTCAAGAGGATCCTGCCAAAAATAGATAGATCTCATTGAAGCCACATATTCATAACATCCTGCATTTTTCTTATTCTCAAGGAGAAGTGTTGCTTCTGTCTGGATTTAATGTCTTTAGTTATACTATTAGTTATACTATGCCTTATCTGTAACTACATCTGTAATAGAGATACTATGAATTTTTTCAGATTTTTACTTTTTTAATACCTAAGATTTCACAATTTCTCTAAGTGAAGATGTAATCCGGAATCTGTTAAAAAGGCATTAATTGTGCTTATAGCAAGGTCAATTTGGTTTCTCTCTTTTAAGAATTATGCAGTAACATCTGCAAAATGTGTTATTTTGATTTCTTTCTGAAATATACAGAAACCTAATAAGTTTGGACATTTTTTTAATTCTTAATGAAAGTAGTTCTGCAACATTTAGAAAGAAAACAGGAGAAATTGGGCATCCTTGATCTATTTATAGAGAATCTTTTTGGATGTATTAGGAAACAGAAAAAGAAGTATAGCTGCTAATGTCTTTATAAAACATTTTAACTATAGATAGGAAATTTTCCCCAAAGCCACATAACTTTAATGCATTATAGAGAAAGGGATGTTCTACAGCAGGGGGGTCAAACTCATTTTTACAGAGGACCACATCAGCATAGTGGCTGTCCTCAAAAGGCCAGATAGAACTTATACATGTAACTAAATGTTATGAAAAATAAACATAACTACTCCTTAAGGTTAAATAACTCATTATTTATTTATTCTAACTTTTTAAATTGACAATTAAAGTTGCATAGAAAATGCTTGCTTGTTACTCTAGCATAAATCCTTTCAAATTCTGTCCGCTTATTAAATCCCACATAACTCAATTAGTGAAGGATCAAATTGTCCAAGTGAATAAAGAAAAATAACACAACACTGAGCTAGAAAGAACATGTATTATAGTGTAACATTTGACAAAAAAGGCTGCACAAAGCCTTGCATCCAATTGATGGTTTGAAGACAACATTTTGTCTACAAACACACATAAGACCTGCAAACATTGAATAATTACAACTGCAGCTACACATAAATAATATGTAATCACAAAAATACTTTAAGAAATTAAAAACTTTTATGCTCTCGCGGGCCTCATATGAGAAGCACAATGAGTGCTTCAGAGTCTAAGTGTTGCTAATATGTCGATTTTTCATAAAACCGGATTGAGTCTTGCAGATAATTTCGTTTAAATGACATTTCAATCATTGGGCAGAAACAAGAGCCAGTATTTTATAATCATGAAAGTCTTCCGGGAATTCCCGGAAATCCGGGTTTTTGAGCAAACCGATCGTACCTTCCGGGAAATAAAGACCTGGGGCCTCATTTATAAAACCTTGCGTAGGATTTGCGTCAGAAGTGGCGTACGGATGAAACATAGGACGTGCGTACGCACAGAAATATTCGGATTTATAAAACCGTGCGCACGCACATCCTACGCATCCTTCCCTTAATAAATCACAACCAATTCTAAATGCTGCGCAGCTTTTGCGGCTTCATGACACGCCCATAGTTGCCCATAAATAGTCCGTGAAACGCCCACAAATGAATATTCATTGATAGCGAAACCATGACAAACATCGAGAGAAAATAAAAAAAACTAAACTTCACTCAATGTGAAGTAGAAGTTATCGTTGACGAGGTGGAAAAGAGGAGAAAAATGTTGTTTGGAGGGCACAGTGTGGGCATTACTAATGCCGAAAAAGCACGTGAATGGCAAACGGTGACAGACGGACATCAAAGTCGGGGCAAAAAACGTCTGGCGCTGCATCGCTAGAGTGTGTCTGCCACGGGTGGGGGACAGGGGACACCTGAGCCGACCCCTCTTGATGAGAGAGTGGCGGCAATTATTGGGGAGTCCCTTTTAACGTGGAGTAGTGACTGAGGCGGGGGGTGGGGGGTGTCGGGGGGAGACACAGACGCGCCAGATGCACCGGGTGACACACCCCCAAAAGCTCCAACAGGACGGCTCGAAGAAGTCGGAACCGGCTCATAAGCCACTCGTCCTGATGCGTTCACTCCCAATTCTTCCATTTGCCACATCTTCTAAGATCCAAGATCAGCCATTGTGCGTCATTACGCATTGTGATGGGGCATTTTATTTCCATCCATTTAATTGCATCTGACAAGCTACAGATGTGGGTAATAATCCACGTGGAAATGGGAAATTGTTCATCAAATGTAATTTCTTGTTGCTTTCTGAATGGTTGAGACATACGCCATACATTGTTTTATCAAAAATAAAATAAACTAAAGACATATGCATGAATACCATAATTCTGTAGCTTATGAAGAAATGTTTTACTATGAAAACAACTTTCCCCAGTGGACAATTAATACGTCTGTCTGTCTGTCTGTCTGATTCGCACGCATCTGGCGGCGCGTGCACACGCAGCGGCTCTATCGGCTTTATTGTTTTTAAAAGAATGTATTTTTTAAGTCATTTATTTATTATTTTATATGCTGCTTGCACTTTGGGGTGAGAGGAAAGCAATTTCATCTGTGCTGAATGTCTTACGGATGCAGCATATTTCACAATAAAGCTGACTTTGACTTTGACTATATCTGCTCCGCCAGACGGACACATTGACGAGAATATCAGTTTTGTACATTATTTCGTTCTGTTAACTATATTATTTATGAGGATGAATTGCACAACATGCCAATATTGCAGAACATCTTTCACTTTTCTTTTTGCAAGTAAGTGTTCATTTGAATTTCTGTTGTAATTGTCGCTTGATTTTTTTTTGTTTCACTGCTGATCGATCAAACAGGTGTTCATGTAGGCTGTTATTGTGAGACTTGCTTTGTGAAGTCTTCATATTATTTATGAGAGGCAGTATTGTCATTTTCACTTTCACGTGTTTCTTCCATCTGCCGACGGTGTCGCCGTTTCTCATTTCACCCGTTTTTGTGCGTACGCCTGGGTCAGAGCTTGATGAAGGACCGCACATTTTCCCGTCAAGTTTGCTTTTTATAAATCTCAACTATTGCGTAGAGAGTGGCGTACGCCTTCTTTTGTGCGTACGCAACGTTTATAAATGAGGCCCCTGGGGCCCCTGGGGCCTCATGTTGCCCCTGGGGCCTCATTTATAAACGTTGCGTACGCACAAAAGAAGGCGTACGCCACTCTCTACGCAATAGTTGAGATTTATAAAAAGCAAACTTGACGGGAAAATGTGCGGTCCTTCATCAAGCTCTGACCCAGGCGTACGCACAAAAACGGGTGAAATGAGAAACGGCGACACCGTCTGCAGATGGAAGAAACACGTGAAAGTGAAAATGACAATACTGCCTCTCATAAATAATATGAAGACTTCACAAAGCAAGTCTCACAATAACAGCCTACATGAACACCCGTTTGATCGATCAGCAGTGAAACAAAAAAAAACATCAAATGAAAATTACAACAGAAATTCAAATGAACACATATTTGCAAAAAGAAAAGTGAAAGATGTTCTGCAATATTGGCATGTTGTGCAATTCATCCTCATAAATAATATAGTTAACAGAACGAAATAATGTACAAAACATCCGTAAGACATACAGTACAGATGAAATGACGATTCATAATCGGATTTCGGGCAGATGACTCGTAGCAGGGTTTCTTAGCTAATACCCTAGGGCGGTTCAGTCAATTAATGCACCTGCTCAGCGTCCTATTTAAGCCAGGTGCGCAGGCGCTCATTCTCTTTCTTACCTTCAGCGCTCATTCTTCGCCGTTCCCCGTGCTCGCGGATCCGGCGGATCTCCTTTTCTTCGACGTCTTGCTGTATTCCCCCCGTCCTTTGGATGGATGATCCCCGTTTCTGATGTGGGTTTTCCGTTTTCGCCGCGTTTGCTCCTTTCTGCGGATCTCGCCGGGCAGCTAGCGGCGCTCGCCAGGCGGCTAACGGCGCCCAGCGCGTTCGTTTCGCCGCGGTCGCGTGCATCTGCAGGGGGTGCGCTTTCCGCGGTGTTCGGGTTGTCCGTGGGCCCGGATCTGGAGCTGTCCGGGTCTATCGTCTGCCGTGGTCGGACGGTCTCCTAAGGTGAGCGGCGTGCGGAGTTTCCTGTGTAGTTTTCTGGGCTGAGTCTTGTTTTGTTTACTTCCGTGTATGGTGACGTCGCGCCCCTAAGGACCCTGGGAATTGTAGTTTTTGTGACTCGTGGTTTGTTCTTGTGGCCTTTCTGATTCATTTTCTGCTGTTATTCTGCGTCGTCCGATTATTGTTTCAGGAGTCGTGGGGTCTTTTCTGTGGTTGTGACGGCTGGCGGTCCTCGTCTGGCCTGGTTTCTCATACTGGCTGACTTAATTGCGGTTTTTGCATTTTCTTTGTTGCTGTTTTGTTCTTTAGGTGCTGAAGGTGACTATTGACTATCTTTGATTGGATGCTGGCTTTATTATTATGGCGGTTCTTCTGTTTATTTTCTTCGTTGTTGTAGCTGCTGGTTAGTCTGAATGTGAATTGGTCTCTTGGACCCGTCTCTCCTCTGTGGACAAATTCCTTATGCTTGGTCTCTTTATGTAGCGTCTTTGGCTCATTTTAATCACTCATTCGTTGCCCCTGCACGTTCTGCATCTGGTTCTGCTTCGCCTGTTTTTTCCCCGCTCTGTGTACCCAGTGGGTCCTGCCCTGGCTCGGGGACTTGCGTCGGTCGCATTGGTGAGTGTGTCAGTCTCGTCGCTGCCCTTTTTTCTCGGCTGGGCAGTTAATTTGTTGTTCTCTCTCTGGTTTGGTCTGGAGGTTTTTGGGGGCTGTGTGATGGCTTTTTCCGGGGCGTCGTTTCAAAGCCACCACTGAGGGTGGCCCCTTCGAAGTGTTCAGGTTCTCGTGATGTGATCTGGACCCGTTGGCGCCTCACAGTTCATCTTTCTGGGCATCAGTGGCGCTGGTTCCTCATGCGCCTTCAGGGTTAGTATATATTTTCTTCAGCTGCCCATGCTGTCTCCGCGATTTTCTTCCGAGCACAATGTAATGCTGTGGATGTCTTATCACTGAGGTTCTCCCTGTTCTGCCTATATGCCTCTCGGCGTCTTTTGGCATTCAGTTGGCGCTTGACACGTTTGCCGGTTTACTTTTCAGCTGCCGTGGCAGTCCTCATACTTTCCAAATTCTTGGCTGAAGCTCGGTAATGTTTATTTGTAGGCGATGGGTCCCCCTCATTTTGCGAGTTATTGATGGTTTCTCAGTGGCCGAATTTCCTCTGTATCCCTGGTCTTTTGGATATCTGTGTGGGGGGGGGGGGTTCTTTTCAAATCTGGGTTCCACGTTGTCTATACTGTATGGTCCTCCGCCCTTCTGGATTTATTTTTCTTCTATGGATTGGATGGTTCATTGCTGCTTGTCTCTCCCCATTATGTCATCTTTGGCTTTTGTGCAGCGTGTTTATTCATTTTGGTTTGCATATGCTTTGTCAATGATTGCGCCACCTGACATTTGCTGTGGCTTTGGTCCTATGGTCATCTGTTCATCTTGTGTTCATCTTGTTCTGGGTAGTTCCATCCTGGGCCCCGTGTTCCTGTTCTGGATTTCGTGTTTTGCGTTTGTTCCTTCCCTCTCTATGCTTGGAGTAGTTATGTTGTGGTGACTGTCGTGTCTTCAGGCTCCCTCCACTTGTTCCTCTGAGGCTGTGCCTTCTGGTTTGGGGGAAAAGATTTAAGAGTGGTTTGTGTTTGTCCGGCCGCCTGAATCTACAGCTCTGATGATTTATAAGATGTCGTCCAGTTATTTCATCCTTGGAGATTAAATTAGGGCTGTTTCAATAGTGAATGACAGTATTGTGTCATCAGTTGACTTGGTTAATGTTTAAATAACACCTTGAGCAATTTCTACCCTGACCGTAGGAGATATATCACTTGCGCTGTCAAGCTTAGTTCAAGAGTTAAATCTTGTGTCCACAAGTCAGTCTTCTATCTTCCTTGTTTAAGCAGATGACAGTCTGCTAGATGCTTCCCCATTTAGTGGCTTATACTCCGCCTCTAAATGCTTAAGGTTCAGTCTGGCAAAAATACCATCAAAACCTATGATCCCTCATGGCTCTCAAGTTTTCTTTTTCAGTATCCAGACGCCCCTGGCTAATTACAATTTCAGTAGTCTGTACTTTGTTGTCCACCAATTTGAGAACCACTATTATCAGATGCAAAGCTTCGAATCCAGTCGGGCTGCAATCCTTTGCTACGTGGGATGTTGACCTTCCTCATCTACAAATCTCTTTGGCTACTCTTCCCATCACCTACTCCTCGATGGCCTCCTGAAGGTGCGTCCCTCTGAAACTGTCAAAGGTTACTTTTCTTTTCTTTGGAATGTTAAAAAATTGGTGTTAAGATTTTGTGCAGGTTATATATTTCACTATCATTTCAATGTTGGAATTTGTAATCATGATGGTTTCTAGGGTGCAATACATCCACAATGGGTCTTTACTTTAACTGTCTACTAAATTTCACTTTCTCAGATTTGTTCTTTGAAAAGCGCTGTTATTTCATTTATCTCAAGCATTTTGAAACTGCTCAGTTTCTGGGATTTTTATATATTCTTGTCAAGACTAATACTGCTTTGTTTTATCTATGCACCACATCCTGAGCCTGTGTACCCCTACGCCCCGATCGGCTTCTCCGTTTCCAGGAAGTGATGTCACCCCTGCATTCCTTGATCTGATGCTGCAACGATGACTGCTCGACGCACCTATTGCTGCACTGAAAGTGACGGGGCGGTGGACCTCCTCTGCATTCCAATGACACTTCTGACTGAATTAATCAATCAATGTCAACAGCAGAATGAATGTAAATTCTTCGATTATAGATGTTAAAAGAAAATTATAGCCGGGTGGAAGCCTCAAAATTAGGATGTTCTAAGTTGTATCATAGTATGCGCTGGAGCTCGAATTTGGTTCTTAAGCCAATTTTGTAGTATGCCAATGAAGCATAGTAATTATGGGCGTTGAACTCGTTCTTAATATTTGGTTGGGATCTCAATTAAATGATGTTCCTTGAGCGCTTATGTTATGCCGAATGGAGAAATTATGGCTACTAGGCTCGTTCGTTGTACTGTCGTTGGGAGCTTCGAAATTATGGATGTACTTAAGCTCGTGTATTTATAGTTGCCACAATGGCAGAAGTTATGGCCATCACGCTTGTTCTTGGTTAATAGAAGTTCAAATAATGGCTGTCAGCATGCCTAATACGCCATCAAAGCTTTGGATTGGATGTTAAGTTTTGTATCATACGGGTTGTTAGGCGGTACAAATTAGTTTCGCACGGCGTTTTGGGGGAAGTGAGTTACGTTCTATGATCAGGTATGAGTAATTTTATGTTGGCTCCTCTTTTATTTCTTTCCCTCTCTCTTTCAGATAGTATGTTCCTCTAGTGGTTTCCACAAACGGGAGCGACCCTACGGTCAATGGTGCCGGGTCACACATAGCAGATCCACTAGTTAGCATGTTCCCTTCGTGGCGCTGTACTCGAACGGGGGCGGCCCAACGGTCAATGGTGCCGGGTCACACATAGCAAATCCACTAGATAGCATGTTCCCTTCGTGGCGCTGTACTCGAACGGGGGCGGCCCAAACGGTCAATGGTGCCGGGTCACACATAGCAGATCCACTAGATAGCATGTTCCCTTCGAGGCGCTGTACTCGAACGGGGGCGGCCCAAACGGTCAATGGTGCCGGGTCACACATAGCAGATCCACTAGATAGCATGTTCCCTTCGTGGCGCTGTACTCGAACGGGGGCGGCCCAAACGGTCAATGGTGCCGGGTCACACATAGCAGATCCACTAGATAGCATGTTCCCTTCGTGGCGCTGTACTCGAACGGGGGCGGCCCAAACGGTCAATGGTGCCGGGTCACACATAGCAGATCCACTAGATAGCATGTTCCCTTCGTGGCGCTGTACTCGAACGGGGGCGGCCCAAACGGTCAATGGTGCCGGGTCACACATAGCAGTCATACTGGGAAATGAAATGGAAATGGAATGCTGCCGAAACACACCCCATTTTATTACACACTGATTATACATACACATTTTTTCTTCTTCTGGATAATTAAGTGTTGGGGGTTTTTGTTACCCGAAAGTTTTATGGAAATCTCTCATGGAATTGAACGGAGCCTTATGCCAAACCAAAAGATGTGAATGCCAACTAAAGTATGTGGAAAATGTCAAATAAATATTTCTTACTGCAAGAGTTGTCTGACTGAAATGACGATTCATAATCGGATTTCGGGCAGATGACTCGTAGCAGGGTTTCTTAGCTAATACCCTAGGGCGGTTCAGTCAATTAATGCACCTGCTCAGCGTCCTATTTAAGCCAGGTGCGCAGGCGCTCATTCTCTTTCTTACCTTCAGCGCTCATTCTTCGCCCCACCCTCCTCCCCGGCTTCCACCTGTGGGCTCCGTAAGGGGGGTTTTTGTTACCCGAAAGTTTTATGGAAATCTCTCATGGAATTGAACGGAGCCTTATGCCAAACCAAAAGATGTGAATGCCAACTAAAGTATGTGGAAAATGTCAAATAAATATTTCTTACTGCAAGAGTTGTCTGACTGAAATTGCTTTCCTCTCACCCCACAGTGCAAGCAGCATATAAAATAATAAATAAACGACTTAAAAATACATTCTTTTAAAAACAATAAAGCCGATAGAGCCGCTGCGTGTGCACGCGCCGCCAGATGCGTGCGAATCAGACAGACAGACAGACAGACGTATTAATTGTCCACTGGGGAAAGTTGTTTTCATAGTAAAACATTTCTTCATAAGCTACCTTCATAAGCTGCCCACCGAACAACATTTTTCTCCTCTTTTCCACCTCGCCAACGATAACTTCTACTTCACATCAAGAGAAGTTAGGTTTTTTTTTTATTTCCTCTCTGTGTTTGCCATGGTTTCACTATCAATGAATATTCATTTGTGGGCGTTTCACGGACTATTTATGGGCAACTATGGGCGTGTCATGAAGCCGCAAAAGCTGCGCTGCATTTAGAATTGGTTGTGATTTATTAAGGGAAGGATGCGTAGGATGTGCGTGCGCACGGTTTTATAAATCCGAATATTTCTGTGCGTACGCACGTCCTATGTTTCATCCGTATGCCACTTCTGATGCAAATCCTACGCAAAGTTTTAGAAATGAGGCCCCTGGTCTCTACGGACAAATCGCTTTCCGGATGAAAAAATTGTCTGAAATCGGCGAATGTTATCTTTATTTTCTATATTTCTCCGCGGATCGCTGCCTCTATGGTCGCGGCCATCTCTCGTCTTCCCGGCCTAATTGACCAATGACGGGACGTTTTAGTTGCTTTCAGTCGACGGCTCTGATTGGCTCTGTCTGTACCACGTGGTCAGCGTGACGGATCCCCTAGAGACCAAAACTGGCGGCGGACCCACACTAAACTTTCACAAACAAATTTGAAGAGTTTACGATCAAATTTGTGTTAAAATAATGGTGGGCCATGGTGAGAGACAGTAGCAAAAAAGGCGGCATTTCCGAGTTTTATAATCTATTTTTGTCTAATTCAAATGAAAGTTCACAATACAAAGTAAATGCTTGGACAGAAGATTTCCAGAAACAAATTACAAAAGAGGAATGGGAGGGTGCTTGTGCTGCAGCTCAAAAGGTGTCAATTAACTCAAGACTAAAATTAACACAATACAAATGGTTCATGCGTACATATGTAACACCAGCGGATTTAAATATGTATAACAGAAACATACCAGATGTTTGCTCCAAATGTATGGAAATGAAAGGAACATTCTTCCACTGTACTTGGGAATGCAAATGTATCCAAACATTTTGGAAAGAAGTGAAAATCACAATAGAGAAAATTACTTTAAAACAGATCCCACTGGAGCCAAAGTTTTTCTTATTAGGTATATATCCAAATAGACATAACTACAACAAAGGTGAGAGGGCGTTTATAAATCTCAGCTTGATTCGTGCTAAAATGTGTATTGCCAAACGCTGGAAGAACACTCACAGTCCAAGCATAAACCAATGGTTCCAACAAATGCTGTCAGGGGTCCCTTTAGAAAGAATGACATATATTTTGAAAGACAAAGTGGAAGAATTTGAAAATATATGGCAACCTTTCATACATTTTGTGAAGAATATGGATCCTCTGGAATAGAATGTTGATTGTTGATTATGGATGGTACAACAGACCTCTGTTTTCAAAATTTTATTTATTATAAGTTTTTTTTTTTTTCTTCTCTTCATTTTAGGTGTGTTAAGTTTATATTCATTTTGTCAACGTCTAAGGAGAGGCACTCTTGTTCTTGGGGTGGGGAGGGGGGGTGTAAAAATACGACTGTGAATAAGAGGAAGCATTACCTGAATACAATTGATAAAGTTGCAATTTTTGTAACGGCTGAATCGAGTGAAATGTAAAATTGTAAATTGTGTTTCTGACATTTTTTTATGGCTTTGAAAATTCAATAAAAAGAATGTGGCAAAAAAATAATGGTGGGCATCTTGAGAATAGGATTAAAAAAAAACAAATTGAAGTGGTCTTGGCTGGAAGAAATAGTTTTTAAGGTAGTGCAGGTCCAATACATTTTGTGTAAAATAATCTCAAAACCAAATTTTGAAATAATTTCAGTTTTCTTATTTTGAATACATTTCTCTATCTAATTTATTTGTATTTCCTAATTACCATGATTTAGTTCAGTTTTGCTCAAAAGCATATTATTGACAATTATAAGTATTTGGTGGTTTGGACCCAGACTCCCTTAAAAAAGAATGTTTACAATGTTTAATTTAGTTTGTGTGTTTGTTTTGATATTTCCCAGATTACTTAGTATTGTTGGTAAAGAATTGCTGTATTATGTTATAGAACGATAGTTTAAAGCAGATCCCATATTTTGATGTAATTATAGTCTGAGAAAACAGTGCAAGTGGATGTTTTCCATCTGTCATTTCTAAAGCAGAAATAATGTATAAATAACTGAGGTACTTTCATAGAATATAGTTGCTGGTGTTCTTTTTGCCATTTGGGGCTTTGATGTTACTATATTTTAGCAGTTGTATGTTTTGCAGCTTTAAGGAAAAGCTTAGATTGTAGGATTGTCTTACTTTTAGCAATTCTCCAAATTCTTTTTTAGCACCAGCAAGTCCTTCATGGAGAGTCAAACTAGAGGTTTGAACGACAAATCATGATGCTCCAACTAGTCTTAGTTTCTTGATTAAGAAGTGAATAACTAGCTGCCAGAATGTACCAGAATGCATCTAAGACCATGGATTTTTCCAAAATTTCGCTCCGCGCCGCCATATCGCTCAAAGAAAAGTTCAGGGATTTTTTTCCTTGCCTGACTTTCATCACTGGATAATCTACATTCAGGAGTGTTCTCAGACTCCAATTTTCTATCGTAACAGGTTCTTTATTTGGTTTGGGTATTAAAGTAATTAAACCCTGTTTCATTCTAGATGTCATTTCTTGTTGGACAATGCATTCTTTGTACATCTCCATAAGATGAAAATTATAACATCCCAAAAGTGACAGTAAAATTCTTTGAAAAGACCATCATTTCCTGGAGATTTCCCATTGTTCATCTTTTTTAAGGCACTAAGCAGCTCATCTTTAAAGGATTGTCACAGATAGATTTGAAAGGGATGTGTTCTTTTAGGTTACCTAAAAAGGTTTGACTGTATTCATCATTAAATTTGGATATATACAATTCTTCAAAGAATTTTTTAACATGTTTTGCACTTTCTTTGGGTTCAGTACAAGTATGATCAATTCTCAATTTGGTTATTGTATCTTTTTTTTTTTCCAAAGCAAAGAAAATAGCTAGTATTTGTTTCTCCATTTTCTAGCCATTTTGCTCTAGATTGAAAGACGGCGCCCTTTGCAGCTTCAATATATAATTTATCTATTTCATTTTGAAGTTGGGTTTGATCTTTAGTCTTTGAGGACAAAGGAGTTTGGATGACAGGAAGGTTTGTCTTTGACTGTCTGCTCACGGATCACAACAGTTCTGCTCTTGGCCTAAAGATGCATCACTGTAACTCAAAGGTTCTGGAACAGAGTCCTGACATTTATATAAAAATGTAGATTAAAGCATTTATACCAAATGTCTATAAAAATGAAGACCAAACGTTCTGCAAACACAAATTCTGAGGAGCTTCGATGTCCTCCGTTTTCCTGAAGATTCCATATTAGAGTCAAATGACTTCATTTTCTTCAGAGTAAACAGTTTGATTCCTTCACAAAGTGAACCTTTTACACAAAGATTCAGGAACATTTTTTTATTTTTGTTGACTTAGTGTGACATTTTCAAGCTTTTACCATAACCTGGTAAAACTGAGAGCTAACAAGGTAATCCATCAATTCTGAGGTTTCATCACAGGTGTGTCAATCAAAATGTGAGTCCAGCTGATCTGAGGAGAAAGACAATCAGCTGTTATGAACAGCAGCTGTGTTTCCTGCAGGAGGAACTTTTTAAGCTCCTCTTGGTTGTTGGCTTCTCATTCGGTGTCTGAAAAGATGGGAGCTGAGACGTTTGTGGCCGTTTGTGTTCTGGCTGTTTTCCTGAGCAAAGGTCTGTAGGTTTATTGGAAGGATTTGTACTGCAGATTGAAATGCATTTGTTTTCCATAAACAATCAAAGCAAACGTTTAACCTTCCTTTAAACTGTGATTCTCCTCAGGTTTAAGCTTACCAGTTGCTAGAGAAACCCAGAATGCAATCCAAAAAAAGATGGGAAGAAAAGCTGGTGAGAACTAATGCTAGCAAAAGTATAAAGAGAAAATTCCTGAGTGGATGTTGACTACTTTCTCTTCATTTCCTCCCCAAAAGATTTGGCTTTAGAGAGCGGCTTTGATCTTCTACAGTCACTGGATTCCAGGTTGGAAAATCTGGTTAAAGGTGAGGATTTGTTTAAAAAAAACCCTAAAGAATGGAGAACACATGGTGTGGTTTGTCTGAAAAGGCTGTGAGTGGAAAAATGAAAAACATGAAAGTAAAGAATTCTGTAAAAGTTAAAAATGATTTTGTTGTTAGTTCAACTGGAAACCAATGAGGTGGAAGCTCAAACAGCGCTGAGTCAAGACGCCGCCAGCAACCAGACTGTGTCCGACGCCGCCAGCAACCAGACTGTGTCCGACGCCGCCAGCAACCAGACTGTGTCCGACGCCGCCAGCAACCAGACTGTGTCCGACGCCGCCAGCAACCAGACTGTGTCCGACGCCGCCAGCAACCAGACTGTGTCCGACGCCGCCAGCAACCAGACTGTGTCCGACGCCGCCAGCAACCAGACTGTGTCCGACGCCGCCAGCAACCAGACTGTGTCCGACGCCGCCAGCAACCAGACTGTGTCCGACGCCGCCAGCAACCAGACTGTGTCCGACGCCGCCAGCAACCAGACTGTGTCCGACGCCGCCAGCAACCAGACTGTGTCCGACGCCGCCAGCAACCAGACTGTGTCCGACGCCGCCAGCAACCAGACTGTGTCCGACGCCGCCAGCAACCAGACTGTGTCCGACGCCGCCAGCAACCAGACTGTGTCCGACGCCGCCAGCAACCAGACTGTGTCCGACGCCGCCAGCAACCAGACTGTGTCCGACGCCGCCAGCAACCAGACTGTGTCCGACGCCGCCAGCAACCAGACTGTGTCCGACGCCGCCAGCAACCAGACTGTGTCCGACGCCGCCAGCAACCAGACTGTGTCCGACGCCGCCAGCAACCAGACTGTGTCCGACGCCGCCAGCAACCAGACTGTGTCCGACGCCGCCAGCAACCAGACTGTGTCCGACGCCGCCAGCAACCAGACTGTGTCCGACGCCGCCAGCAACCAGACTGTGTCCGACGCCGCCAGCAACCAGACTGTGTCCGACGCCGCCAGCAACCAGACTGTGTCCGACGCCGCCAGCAACCAGACTGTGTCCGACGCCGCCAGCAACCAGACTGTGTCCGACGCCGCCAGCAACCAGACTGTGTCCGACGCCGCCAGCAACCAGACTGTGTCCGACGCCGCCAGCAACCAGACTGTGTCCGACGCCGCCAGCAACCAGACTGTGTCCGACGCCGCCAGCAACCAGACTGTGTCCGACGCCGCCAGCAACCAGACTGTGTCCGACGCCGCCAGCAACCAGACTGTGTCCGACGCCGCCAGCAACCAGACTGTGTCCGACGCCGCCAGCAACCAGACTGTGTCCGACGCCGCCAGCAACCAGACTGTGTCCGACGCCGCCAGCAACCAGACTGTGTCCGACGCCGCCAGCAACCAGACTGTGTCCGACGCCGCCAGCAACCAGACTGTGTCCGACGCCGCCAGCAACCAGACTGTGTCCGACGCCGCCAGCAACCAGACTGTGTCCGACGCCGCCAGCAACCAGACTGTGTCCGACGCCGCCAGCAACCAGACTGTGTCCGACGCCGCCAGCAACCAGACTGTGTCCGACGCCGCCAGCAACAGACTGTGTCCGACGCCGCCAGCAACCAGACTGTGTCCGACGCCGCCAGCAACCAGACTGTGTCCGACGCCGCCAGCAACCAGACTGTGTCCGACGCCGCCAGCAACCAGACTGTGTCCGACGCCGCCAGCAACCAGACTGTGTCCGACGCCGCCAGCAACCAGACTGTGTCCGACGCCGCCAGCAACCAGACTGTGTCCGACGCCGCCAGCAACCAGACTGTGTCCGACGCCGCCAGCAACCAGACTGTGTCCGACGCCGCACCAGGGCAACCAGACTGTGTCCGACGCCGCCAGCAACCAGACTGTGTCCGACGCCGCCAGCAACCAGACTGTGTCCGACGCCGCCAGCAACCAGACTGTGTCCGACGCCGCCAGCAACCAGACTGTGTCCGACGCCGCCAGCAACCAGACTGTGTCCGACGCCGCCAGCAACCAGACTGTGTCCGACGCCGCCAGCAACCAGACTGTGTCCGACGCCGCCAGCAACCAGACTGTTGTCCGACGCCGCCAGCAACCAGACTGTGTCCGACGCCGCCAGCAACCAGGACTGTGTCCGACGCCGCCAGCAACCAGACTGTGTCCGACGCCGCCAGCAACCAGACTGTGTCCGACGCCGCCAGCAACCAGACTGTGTCCGACGCCGCCAGCAACCATGACTGTGTCCGACGCCGCCAGCAACCAGGACTGTGTCCGACGCCGCCAGCAACCAGACTGTGTCCGACGCCGCCAGCAACCAGACTGTGTCCGACGCCGCCAGCAACCAGACTGTGTCCGACGCCGCCAGCAACCAGACTGTGTCCGACGCCGCCAGCAACCAGACTGTGTCCGACGCCGCCAGCAACCAGGACTGTGTCCGACGCCGCCAGCAACCAGACTGTGTCCGACGCCGCCAGCAACCAGACTGTGTCCGACGCCGCCAGCAACCAGACTGTGTCCGACGCCGCCAGCAACCAGACTGTGTCCGACGCCGCCAGCAACCAGACTGTGTCCGACGCCGCCAGCAACCAGGACTGTGTCCGACGCCGCCAGCAACCAGACTGTGTCCGACGCCGCCAGCAACCAGACTGTGTCCGACGCCGCCAGCAACCAGACTGTGTCCGACGCCGCCAGCAACCAGACTGTGTCCGACGCCGCCAGCAACCAGACTGTGTCCGACGCCGCCAGCAACCAGGACTGTGTCCGACGCCGCCAGCAACCAGACTGTGTCCGACGCCGCCAGCAACCAGACTGTGTCCGACGCCGCCAGCAACCAGACTGTGTCCGACGCCGCCAGCAACCAGACTGTGTCCGACGCCGCCAGCAACCAGACTGTGTCCGACGCCGCCAGCAACAGACTGTGTCCGACGCCGCCAGCAACCAGACTGTGTCCGACGCCGCCAGCAACCAGACTGTGTCCGACGCCGCCAGCAACCAGACTGTGTCCGACGCCGCCAGCAACCAGACTGTGTCCGACGCCGCCAGCAACCAGACTGTGTCCGACGCCGCCAGCAACCAGACTGTGTCCGACGCCGCCAGCAACCAGACTGTGTCCGACGCCGCCAGCAACCAGACTGTGTCCGACGCCGCCAGCAACCAGACTGTGTCCGACGCCGCCAGCAACCAGGACTGTGTCCGACGCCGCCAGCAACCAGACTGTGTCCGACGCCGCCAGCAAACCAGACTGTGTCCGACGCCGCCAGCAACCAGACTGTGTCCGACGCCGCCAGCAACCAGACTGTGTCCGACGCCGCCAGCAACCAGACTGTGTCCGACGCCGCCAGCACCAGACTGTGTCCGACGCCGCCAGCAACCAGACTGTGTCCGACGCCGCCAGCAACCAGACTGTGTCCGACGCCGCCAGCAACCAGACTGTGTCCGACGCCGCCAGCAACCAGACTGTGTCCGACGCCGCCAGCAACCAGACTGTGTCCGACGCCGCCAGCAACCAGACTGTGTCCGACGCCGCCAGCAACCAGACTGTGTCCGACGCCGCCAGCAACCAGACTGTGTCCGACGCCGCCAGCAACCAGACTGTGTCCGACGCCGCCAGCAACCAGACTGTGTCCGACGCCGCCAGCAACCAGACTGTGTCCGACGCCGCCAGCAACCAGACTGTGTCCGACGCCGCCAGCAACCAGACTGTGTCCGACGCCGCCAGCAACCAGACTGTGTCCGACGCCGCCAGCAACCAGACTGTGTCCGACGCCGCCAGCAACCAGACTGTGTCCGACGCCGCCAGCAACCAGACTGTGTCCGACGCCGCCAGCAACCAGACTGTGTCCGACGCCGCCAGCAACCAGACTGTGTCCGACGCCGCCAGCAACCAGACTGTGTCCGACGCCGCCAGCAACCAGACTGTGTCCGACGCCGCCAGCAACCAGACTGTGTCCGACGCCGCCAGCAACCAGACTGTGTCCGACGCCGCCAGCAACCAGACTGTGTCCGACGCCGCCAGCAACCAGACTGTGTCCGACGCCGCCAGCAACCAGACTGTGTCCGACGCCGCCAGCAACCAGACTGTGTCCGACGCCGCCAGCAACCAGACTGTGTCCGACGCCGCCAGCAACCAGACTGTGTCCGACGCCGCCAGCAACCAGACTGTGTCCGACGCCGCCAGCAACCAGACTGTGTCCGACGCCGCCAGCAACCAGACGTGTCCGACGCCGCAACCAGACTGTGTCGACGCGCCAGCAACCACCCTGTGTCCGACGCCGCCAGCAACCAGACTGTGTCCGACGCCGCCAGCAACCAGACTGTGTCCGACGCCGCCAGCAACCAGACTGTGTCCGACGCCGCCAGCAACCAGACTGTGTCCGACGCCGCCAGCAACCAGACTGTGTCCGACGCCGCCAGCAACCAGACTGTGTCCGACGCCGCCAGCAACCAGACTGTGTCCGACGCCGCCAGCAACCAGACTGTGTCCGACGCCGCCAGCAACCAGACTGTGTCCGACGCCGCCAGCAACCAGACTGTGTCCGACGCCGCCAGCAACCAGGACTGTGTCCGACGCCGCCAGCAACCAGACTGTGTCCGACGCCGCCAGCAACCAGACTGTGTCCGACGCCGCCAGCAACCAGACTGTGTCCGACGCCGCCAGCAACCAGACTGTGTCCGACGCCGCCAGCAACCAGACTGTGTCCGACGCCGCCAGCAACCAGACTGTGTCCGACGCCGCCAGCAACCAGACTGTGTCCGACGCCGCCAGCAACCAGACTGTGTCCGACGCCGCCAGCAACCAGACTGTGTCCGACGCCGCCAGCAACCAGACTGTGTCCGACGCCGCCAGCAACCAGACTGTGTCCGACGCCGCCAGCAACCAGACTGTGTCCGACGCCGCCAGCAACCAGACTGTGTCCGACGCCGCCAGCAACCAGACTGTGTCCGACGCCGCCAGCAACCAGACTGTGTCCGACGCCGCCAGCAACCAGACTGTGTCCGACGCCGCCAGCAACCAGACTGTGTCCGACGCCGCCAGCAACCAGACTGTGTCCGACGCCGCCAGCAACCAGACTGTGTCCGACGCCGCCAGCAACCAGACTGTGTCCGACGCCGCCAGCAACCAGACTGTGTCCGACGCCGCCAGCAACCAGACTGTGTCCGACGCCGCCAGCAACCAGACTGTGTCCGACGCCGCCAGCAACCAGACTGTGTCCGACGCCGCCAGCAACCAGACTGTGTCCGACGCCGCCAGCAACCAGACTGTGTCCGACGCCGCCAGCAACCAGACTGTGTCCGACGCCGCCAGCAACCAGACTGTGTCCGACGCCGCCAGCAACCAGACTGTGTCCGACGCCGCCAGCAACCAGACTGTGTCCGACGCCGCCAGCAACCAGACTGTGTCCGACGCCGCCAGCAACCAGACTGTGTCCGACGCCGCCAGCAACCAGACTGTGTCCGACGCCGCCAGCAACCAGACTGTGTCCGACGCCGCCAGCAACCAGACTGTGTCCGACGCGCCAGCAACCAGACTGTGTCCGACGCCGCCAGCAACCAGACTGTGTCGACGCCGCAGCAACCAGACTGTGTCCGACGCCGCCAGCAACCAGGACTGTGTCCGACGCCGCCAGCAACCAGACTGTGTCCGACGCCGCCAGCAACCAGACTGTGTCCGACGCCGCCAGCAACCAGACTGTGTCCGACGCCGCCAGCAACCAGACTGTGTCCGACGCCGCCAGCAACCAGACTGTGTCCGACGCCGCCAGCAACCAGACTGTGTCCGACGCCGCCAGCAACCAGACTGTGTCCGACGCCGCCAGCAACCAGACTGTGTCCGACGCCGCCAGCAACCAGGACTGTGTCCGACGCCGCCAGCAACCAGACTGTGTCCGACGCCGCCAGCAACCAGACTGTGTCGGCGAAAACGCCGCCAGCAACCAGCTGTGTCCGACGCCGCCAGCAACCAGACTGTGTCCGACGCCGCCAGCAACCAGACTGTGTCCGACGCCGCCAGCAACCAGACTGTGTCCGACGCCGCCAGCAACCAGACTGTGTCCGACGCCGCCAGCAACCAGACTGTGTCCGACGCCGCCAGCAACCAGACTGTGTCCGACGCCGCCAGCAACCAGACTGTGTCCGACGCCGCCAGCAACCAGACTGTGTCCGACGCCGCCAGCAACCAGACTGTGTCCGACGCCGCCAGCAACCAGACTGTGTCCGACGCCGCCAGCAACCAGACTGTGTCCGACGCCGCCAGCAACCAGACTGTGTCCGACGCCGCCAGCAACCAGACTGTGTCCGACGCCGCCAGCAACCAAACTGTGTCCGACGCCGCCAGCAACCAGACTGTGTCCGACGCCGCCAGCAACCAGACTGTGTCCGACGCCGCCAGCAACCAGACTGTGCGTTCCGACGCCCAGCACAGATGGGTACGACCGCCAGCACCACTGTTGTCCGACGCCCGCCAGCAACCAGACTGTGTCCCGACGCCGCCAGCAACCAGACTGTGTCCCGACGCCGCCAGCACCGGACTGTGTCCGACGCGCCAGCAACCAGACTGTGTCCGACGCCGCCAGCAACAGACTGTGTCCGACGCCGCCAGCAACCAGACTGATGTCCGACGCCGCCAGCAACCAGACCTGTGTCCGGAGCCGCCAGCAACCCAGACTGTGTCCGACGTCCGCCAGGCAACCAGGACTGTGTCCGACGCCGCAGCAACCCGGGAACTGTGTCCCGACGCCGCCAGCAAACCAGGACTGTGTCCGACGCGCCAGCAACCAGACTGTGTCCGACGCCGCCAGCAACCAGACTGTGTCCGACGCCGCCAGCACCAGACTGTGTCCGACGCCGCAGCAACCAGACTGTGTCCGACGCCAGCCAGCAACCAGACTGTGTCGACGCTCGCAGCAACCAGACTGTGTCCGACGCCCGCCAGCCAAGCCCGACTGTGTCCGACGCCGCCAGCAACCAGACTGTGTCCGACGCCGCCAGCAACCAGACTGTGTCCGACGCCGCCAGCAACCAGACTGTGTCCGACGCCGCCAGCAACCAGACTGTGTCCGACGCCGCCAGCAACCAGACTGTGTCCGACGCCGCCAGCAACCAGACTGTGTCCGACGCCGCCAGCAACCAGACTGTGTCCGACGCCGCCAGCAACCAGACTGTGTCCGACGCCGCCAGCAACCAGACTGTGTCCGACGCCGCCAGCAACCAGACTGTGTCCGACGCCGCCAGCAACCAGACTGTGTCCGACGCCGCCAGCAACCAGACTGTGTCCGACGCCGCCAGCAACCAGACTGTGTCCGACGCCGCCAGCAACCAGACTGTGTCCGACGCCGCCAGCAACCAGACTGTGTCCGACGCCGCCAGCAACCAGACTGTGTCCGACGCCGCCAGCAACCAGACTGTGTCCGACGCCGCGCGCAACCAGACTGTGTCCGACGCCGCCAGCAACCAGACTGTGTCCGACGCCGCCAGCAACCAGACTGTGTCCGACGCCGCCAGCAACCAGACTGTGTCCGACGCCGCCAGCAACCAGACTGTGTCCGACGCCGCCAGCAACCAGACTGTGTCCGACGCCGCCAGCAACCAGACTGTGTCCGACGCCGCCAGCAACCAGACTGTGTCCGACGCCGCCAGCAACCAGACTGTGTCCGACGCCGCCAGCAACCAGACTGTGTCCGACGCCGCCAGCAACCAGACTGTGTCCGACGCCGCCAGCAACCAGACTGTGTCCGACGCCGCCAGCAACCAGACTGTGTCCGACGCCGCCAGCACCAGACTGTGTCCGACGCCGCCAGCAACCAGACTGTGTCCGACGCCGCCAGCAACCAGACTGTGTCCGACGCCGCCAGCAACCAGACTGTGTCCGACGCCGCCAGCAACCAGACTGTGTCCGACGCCGCCAGCAACCAGACTGTGTCCGACGCCGCCAGCAACCAGACTGTGTCCGACGCCGCCAGCAACCAGACTGTGTCCGACGCCGGTACGCCGCCAGCACCAAGACTGTGTCCGACGCCGCCAGCAACCAGACTGTGTCCGACGCCGCCAGCAACCAGACTGTGTCCGACGCCGCAGCGAACCAGACTGTGTCCGACGCCGCCAGCAACCAGACTGTGTCCGACGCCGCCAGCAACCAGACGTGTGTCCGACGCCGCCAAGCAACCAGACTGTGTCCGACGCCGCCAGCAACCAGACTGTGTCCGACGCCGCCAGCAACCAGACTGTGTCCGACGCCGCCAGCAACCAGACTGTGTCCGACGCCGCCAGCAACCAGGACTGTGTCCGACGCCGCCAGCAACCAGACTGTGTCCGACGCCGCCAGCAACCAGACTGTGTCCGACGCCGCCAGCAACCAGACTGTGTCCGACGCCGCCAGCAACCAGACTGTGTCCGACGCCGCCAGCAACCAGACTGTGTCCGACGCCGCCAGCAACCAGACTGTGTCCGACGCCGCCAGCAACCAGACTGTGTCCGACGCCGCCAGCAACCAGACTGTGTCCGACGCCGCCAGCAACCAGACTGTGTCCGACGCCGCCAGCAACACGACGCCGCAACCAGTGTCCGACGCCGCCAGCCAGCAACCAGACTGTGTCCGACGCCGCCAGCAACCAGACTGTGTCCGACGCCGCCAGCAACCAGACTGTGTCCGACGCCGCCAGCAACCAGACTGTGTCCGACGCCGCCAGCAACCAGACTGTGTCCGACGCCGCCAGCAACCAGACTGTGTCCGACGCCGCCAGCAACCAGACTGTGTCCGACGCCGCCAGCAACCAGACTGTGTCCGACGCCGCCAGCAACCAGACTGTGTCCATCACCTTCCTTCAATAAATGTGACTCTTACATCTTTAAGCGGTTTTGTCTTCTCTAATACGTGGGGTGGACCTCACCAATAAAAACTAGAGAAATGCATCATGAGTTTAACTATCAAAATGCTAAGGACAGTGTTCTTCAGTCCTGTTACAGGTTTTTTTGTTTGTGTAAAAACAGGATAATTAAAAGACCACTGCTGGAACACCGTAGATCAAAAGATAATAAGATTGGGACTTTAATCAGTGGATGGAAGTGCAGTGGGAGATGCTTAATGTTGCAACAAGGATGCTTTAACAACCCCGTAGCTCCACACACTATCGGGGCAGCCTGCCATAGCACGAGAGCTTCAAGAGTGATTCTGAAGAACCATCTTAACAGCTATGTCAAGAGGCTCAGATCTCATTTTTCTACATCTGCTCTGTTCAGAAAGGTCCTGAGGGACTAAATTTTTAGTAGACATAGTCCAGTCTACAACTGGTTGACTTTATACTCTGACTTATTGATGACTTCAAGTCCTGTTTTGATCATCTTTTCTATTGCAAAAGCATTCCCAGTGGTCTTTAAGATTATGTTGTCTTTTACCAAATCAAACAACTTATTTTCCAGGACACAGTTTCTGCAGAGCGGCAGGAGTTCAATAGAAATTCAGTTGACCTTGGTGTGGAAGTAAGCCAGCCAGCCCACTTATTTACTTATACACGAAACATCTCATGGATGCACTGGGACGCATCCTCATTGATGTATCCTGAGGTCATCGGGTCTCACATCATACACCCTCACCCAGGCGACCCAGCCGGGGTTGATCAGACCCCGACTTGTGTCCCAGCAGCAGACCACGGATCAGCCCTTTTCATCTACAGCCACCTCGTAGCCTTCTCTGCGGCTTTGCACATGGATTGAATGGCCCTCTTTTTGGCCGCCCCTGTGATGCCTAATCGGCAGAGGACTTCACAAAGGGAACGTCCCGCAAAGCCTCTACAGCCAACTTCAACAGGCTCATAGAATGTTTTCCAGCCTCTTACCCTACACCCCTCAACCAGTTCCTGGTACTTAGCGCGTTTCCTTTCGTTTGCTTCCTCCATATGCTCTTCCCAGGGCACTGTGACTTCCAGCATGATCAGGTGTTTTGAAGCCTCAGAGATTCGTAACATGTCTGGGCGGAGATTTGTACTCACAATGTGCTGAGGGAACCTTAGCTGTTTTTCTAGGTCGACCTGCAGCTGCCAGTCCGAGGCTTTGTGGAGGAGGCCTGTCGGTAATTGTAGTCGCGCCTGAGGTTTCTCCCCAGCTTTGATGAAGGGTACTGCCTTCTTTGGAGCGCGCTGGTGTTGCACCCTTGAAAACAGACAGGACTTCGTCTTCTTTTTGGCAACTTTATTCACCCGGACTTTGTATATTTTTATATTTAGTGCTTCCTTCCGAGGCAGCCAGAGCAAGAGAGGAAAAACGTGATGGCATACACAGCAAAGCGCATCTGCGTGCTGCACATGCGCACATTGCAAACATGAAGAGACTGCTGTCTTTTCAAAATAAAAGAATATAGTAAATAACTAAAATAAGGAATGTTTCTAACATCTTTCATGGATCATGCTGTAATTAAAGTAAATGAACATAGAATTTTCTGTCTGCAACACCCTCCCCCACAAAAATAAAAAAAAATGTGGTATAACATTTTCAATTCTACTCCGTAACATTTTACGCAACACATCAAACAACCGTGAAAACTAGACGGCTACGTTAACAACTACATGACCACATTAAGTATTGGGTTGTCTTCCCCCCTCTCTTCAGCACTTCTCTGCCTCTTTGTTCTTCTCATGGCAATAATAAGGGACTGTCCATATGTCCATTGATATTAAAGGGGTGATTGGTCCATAGAAGGATTGGTGGGCCCCCCAAAATCTTCACAAAAGGGACAAGGAAATTACCTGTTTACACCCATCATTATATTTTTTTTTAAACATTTAATACCATGCATTAATTTTTTTCACTAACTTTGTGTACTTCATTCACTTTAAATCTCTACACAGCACCTTTTTCATAGCCCATATCCGGATTAATATAAACTAAAATTACTGTCCAGAAAATCTGCATCATTATTATCTAGATGCCTAATCATTAAAATTAGAACTATCTCTCTCTACCTGGACTGCAAAATCTGGTGGACAAAAGCTGTAACACTAGTCAAGCTGTTACGATGACCCATATACTTTACTATTATAAATGTAGTATTTTTTTCATAAAAAGGATACATGAGGGGTGATGGTCTAATGTAGAGGTCCCGGTTGCCTTCTGAGGATGCCCTCACACTGGATGAAAAACTCTTCAGCAGTTGTACTGTTGGCTGCCCAAGCTGATCATATGTGTAAATTCTTCTGGGCTGTCTGATCCTTGTTGACCTCCCTCTCCATGCTCTAACATCCTCTTCATCTTCAAGCATGTCATCTGGTTCACCACCAACTGCCTCAACCTCTTCTGCTACTGGGGGTCTTTCCTCCTCTTGTTCTTCCTCATTATTATTTTCAGGCATTTGAATCTTCTCAGCCATTTCAACAAACATGTCATCTTCCGGGTGAAATTCTTCTGCATTTGCATTGAGAGGAAAGTCATTTGGCCTTGTACTTGTCAACATGTGATACTCATCTTCACTGGAACTGCTTGCATCAGTTTGGTAAGCATCACGGGTCCTTTGATGACGTCGTGTTGACCTCTTTGGTTTTTCATTGATGGATTTCTCTTTCAGGTTAGGCCCCCCAACTTCAGATTCTTCCACTAGATAGGGGCATGGTAGCAGAAGATTTCTATGTAGCACTCGTTCCCTTCCCTCTCTATGCAGGGGTTTGACGACATATACTGGGCTGTCAGGGCTTTTCCTTCCGCTGACTACATATATTGTATCCTCCCAGAAATTTCTGAGCTTCCCAGGGCCTCCTCTTGGTGTGAGGTTTCTAACCAGAACATGGTCACCTGGTTTAAGAGTGGAGCTCCATACACGTTTATTGTAATTTTGCTGCCCTCTTTTAGCACTTTTCTTCATGTGCGCCTTGGCAATAGCATAGGCTTCCTGCATAGTCTCTCGCCATTTCTCTGCATAGCCAGAATGTGTTTGGGTCCCCTTCTTCTCCCTTTTTGGAAACAAAAGGTCCACTGGCAATGTTGGTTCACGCCCAAAGAGAAGGAAGAATGGAGAAAAGCCTGTAGCTTCATGCACTGTGGAGTTGTAAGCATGGACAACTTTGCTGAGATGTTCTTTCCACCTAGATTTCTGTGTCTCCTCTAGTGTGCGCAGCATACCAAGCAGTGTTCTGTTGAAGCGCTCTGCAGGATTTGCTTGAGGATGGTAAGGAGAGGTGTGAGATGGGCGGATACCACAGTAGCTTTGCAGCTTTTGGAAAAGGTGATTTTCAAATTCTTTTCCTTGATCGTGGTGGATCTTTGATGGGAATCCAAATCTCATGATGAAATCATCAAAGAGCTTTTTAGCTGCTGTCCTCCCAGACTTATCTCTAGTTGCATATGCTTGGGCATATTTAGTGAAATGATCCACAACAACAAGAATGTATTCTTCACCTCCCTTACTTTTTTCCAGGTGTAGGTAGTCGATGGAAATCATTTCAAATGGTGCAGAGGTCTCAATGCTTTGGATTGGTGTTCGAATTATGCGGTTGGGTCTCTTTCTTTATACGCAGCGGCACACTTGGGTAACATGGTGTTCAATCTCTTGTCTCATCTTGGGCCAGTAGAAACGCTCTCTGGCGAGTGCAATCATCTTGTCTGCACCTAAATGACCCATCTCCTCATGCATGTGTTGATAAATGGTGGGTTTCAGGGACTCTGGCACAACCAGTTGTGTTCTTGTTGATGTTTCCCTTCTGAGGATTCCATCTTCATCAATTTGCAGGCGGGGCCACTCTCTTAAGAGTTGTCTAACAGCTTGGGTCTCTGTCATTTTGTCTTTATATTTTAAGATGGACTGTGTTCTTTTGAGGCTCACAACTCTTCTCACTGTTAGGTCTGCATTTTGGGCTGCTTTCAACTCTTTCGCTGAAATAGGCTGGATAGACCCAGACATGTCGCTTTCCTCTGGTAGTGCATCTGTATTGCAGGTGACAGCCGAAATCCAGTCCACTTCACCTGTTCGTCTTGCTTTCAACACTTTTCCAATGGATTCAATGACGTCCTGTTGACACTCAATTGTGCACTCTTGAATGATCTTCTCAATAGGCTTTGGTCTGCGAGACAAAAAGTCAGCATCTCCATTAGCTGACCCTGGCCTATACCTAATGGTAAATCGGTAATCCGATAACTCTGCAACCCAGCGATGTCCTGTGGCATTAAGTTTGGCTGATTTGGTAACATATGTCAGCGGATTGTTGTCACTGTAAACAGCAAAATGAGGTGCATGAAACAGGTAGTCACGGAAGCGCTCTGTTATTGCCCACTTGAGTGCAAGAAATTCCAGCTTCCCAGAGTGTAACTTGTAGTTTTTCTCTGCAGCTGTCAATGTTCTAGACCCATAGGCAATGACCCTGAGTACTCCATCTTGTCGCTGATACAGAACTGCACCCAGGCCTTCTTCTGACGCATCCACATGCAGGATGAAAGGTTTTTCCAAATCAGGGTATGCCATAATTGGTGGGTTGGTCAGCTGGTCCACTAATTTCTCCAGTATTTCTTGATGAATTACCGTCCATTCCACATGATGTGATGGAGGCAGTTGACTGGGTAATGTGCCGTTTCTCTTTTTCTTGTGATTTTTCTTTAACTCTGACTTTGGATTTGCCAAAAGTTTGTAGAGCGGTGCTGCAATTCTGGAGAAGTCTGGGATGTAGGCTCTGTAGTAACCTAGGAAACCCATGAGCTTTCTCACTTCTTGGACAGTGGTTGGTTTCTCGTGTCTGAGGGCCCGCACTGCTTCCACTTCTTTGGGGTTCATTTTGTATCCTTCAGCAGAGATCACCCGACCCACATAACAGACTTCACGCTTGAAAAAGTCACATTTATTTGGCCTTAACTTGATGCCACACTGCTTTTGTCGCTGCAGAACTTGCCTCACATCTTGAATATGTTGCTCAAAACTGCTACTGAACACAAGCACATCATCCAGATAGGGGACACAGATTTCATCTCTGAGGTCTCTCAGGCATCCTTCCATGTAGCGCCGAAAAGCAGCTGGTGCATTGGAGAGTCCGAATGGAATTCTAACCCATTCGTAAAGTCCCCATGGTGTTATGAAAGCAGTGCAGGGTCTACTTTTCTCATTCATGAAGCCCTGGTGATAAGCCTTTCCCTGATCCAGAACTGTGGACCAGGAATTACCTCCCAGGTTTTCCAAGATCTCTTGTATTCTTGGAATTGGGTGACGATCAGGCACTGTTTTTTTATTCAGCAGTCTGTAATCAATGCATAACCGAAGACTTCCATCTTTTTTTCTGACACATACCACAGGTGATGAATATGGGGAGCATGATTTCTGGATCCAGCCTCGGTTAAGCAGATCTTGGAGATGTGCCTTTACTTCCTGGTAGAGGTGTTTGGGGATTGCATTGTACGTCTTCTGCACCGGGACATTATCTTCCAGGTGGATGTCCATCTCCAAGTCTTTAATCAGTCCTGTGCCCCACTCATCCTTTGCAAACACATCACACTCATCTCTGAGCAGTTTTGTTACCTGCAGCTGTTGTTCTTCTGGCAGATGACTTAGGTCTACTGGCGGATTCCAAGAATCTTTCTTCGGTAGTTGGTTTGTTTGGTCTGCTCCAGTTGTGGCACAGCTGTCTTGTGATGTGGATTTTTGATCCTCCAAGGGCTTTGTCTCCAGTGGGTAGACTGCATCAACAGCATACAACCACCCCAGTGTGGTTCGGCCACAGACAGAGATATCAGAATCAGTTGGGTTTTCAACAGTAACTGTTATTCTTCTATCTTGCTGGGGCACCTGAATCACTTGTTCTCGGATGATAAGCCCTGTAGGCCATGGTGCCTCTTGATTTGGTTCAAATGCAAAATGTGGCCCATTTAGGGTGTCTTTGTGCAACAGACCACATTCCACCTCCATCACCTTATTTTTAGGGATAATTATTGGGTGCCTGCCGAGCCTTGCTGTCATGGGACTGTTTTCCTGTTTCTGTTTTTTTAGGACAGATAAGACAGCTTTTGCAGTTTTTCGTCCCACCTCCAAAGCGGAAGAAAGTTTTTTCACCATCTGACTAGAAAACGTTTGACCTCCAGGCTTTTCACTTGTCAGAGCCAGTTCTTCAATTACATTAAACCCTATGATGGGGCGTTCAAGGTCACCACGAGCTACCAAAATCGGAACCAGCACTGGTTTGTCACTAATTCCACACACAGCATTTTGCGACAGGGTGAAATCAACTCCAATCCATCCTTCATATGGAATTGTAGTTCCATTAGCAGCTGAGAGATCTAATGCTCCTTCTTCAAGCAATTCTTCAACTGGCCTCACTTCAGTGTCTGGAAGATATGTTTTTTTCCAGTGTGCTCCCACAATTGATACTTGTGACCCTGTGTCCCACAGCACTGTGGTGTCAACCCCACCAAGGGAGGCTCGGACTAAACATCTCTTCCCTACTAGCTTGGCTGTTTGTTGCTGCTTACCAGTAAGGGGCGTTCTCTGGTTGAGCTCCTCCACATGGCTCATCTTTACTCCAGCATGCGATTGAATTTCGATCTTGTTGGTGGAAGCTGGAACATTTTTGGTGCGACAACCAGCTGCCCAATGATCGGTGCTCCCACACTTGTAACAGTGGTTGCATCTTCCTTCTTGGTTGGTCACTTGGCACTGTTGACACTGTTTGTTTATCCTTATTTGTGGACGGGGCTTCCAGCTTCGTTGATCGCTCATTTTTACTTTTTGTGGTCTTGGACATTGATTCAAACTCGCAATTTGCGAGGAGAGATTCTGAATGGCTTCACATATAGCTTTGTTGCTTTGGTCAACCTTCTCCATCAGTGTGTCACGTTTCGTTGTTTCAGTCTGTTCTTTTTCTTTGCCTCTTGTGGCAGAATATTTTTATCAAGATGGCTGTTCTCCTCAACCACAGCTGCAACCTTTACCATTCTTGGTTTAAATGTTGTTGAAAGCTTGTTCCTTCTTTCCATTTCCAGGCTATATGCAGCTGTCACTCTTTCCAGAAGTACCTCATCTGTTACCAGTGGGTTTTGCAGATATGGTTTTAAATCAGCTCGGATGGTGTCATCTTGAAGACCAGTAATGATTGTTTGAAGGAACTGATTTTGGATTAATTCTGAACTGTATTTCAATCCAGACTCAGCTCTTTCTGAGGCAAATAGTACTTGGTGTCTTAAATCCATGGCTCAGACCAAAAACTGAATTGGAGTTTCTTTGGATTCTTGCACTGCACGAGTAAGTGAGTGGTAAAGTTCTGTGGCATCTTTTTCAATGTAATGTGTCCGCAATATTTGTCTGAGAGAGTGAAGGGTCAAATCCACTCTGCTCTCCAGGTAGCTTTTCAGTTTTGTTTTCTTGAGGAAATAGCTTGAATGATGGCCTCCACAACTTCTCCTTCATCATATCCCTTTTTCAGAGCTCTTTGAACTTGTCTTTCCAGACTGGCATATCCTAATTTATCTTTTTGGTTTGGTTCTCCAATCTGTCCTATAATTTTCAGATCCTTCCTGTAAAATGGGTGGACAAATGTGGGTTTTTTTTCAGTCATGGTAACTGTTTCAGATATATTTGACTCTGGGACGGACTCCTTTTCTCTAACTGTACTTTTGGATGCAGTGCCATTTTCTGCCACGGGGTGGTGCTGAGACGCCGTTTCCTTTGAATGAAACTCAGAACTCTCGTCTTTTTCTTTTAGCTCATCAATCTTGTCATTAAATGCAAGTAGCAAAGACATTCCCTCATCTTCAAGTGATGTTACTTCTTCACTTTCTATGAACTGCAGGATTTGTCTCCTCAGCTTACGAGGTAAGTCTTTCTCACGCTCGCTGACAGGAACCCCAAGTGATTGACAGGCTTCGTTTAGCTCCGCCACAGACAACGTCATTAGCTTTTCCTCTATTTCGTCATAGACACTCTCCCATGCAGCTGACATCTTTACACTGGTAGACATGATCGCAGAGTCTTTATCTTTGGCGTTTTTGTTTTTGCAAAACAACAACGAACACTTTAGCAGGCTAAGCTAGTCCAGCAGGCATCATGGCGGTCACTCACGTGTCTTTTTGAACGGGCCTCGTTGTAGAAAGCACTCTAACCGGGCGGAAACACCAAATTTATGTTGCACCCTTGAAAACAGACAGGACTTCGTCTTCTTTTTGGCAACTTTATTCACCCGGACTTTGTATATTTTTATATTTAGTGCTTCCTTCCGAGGCAGCCAGAGCAAGAGAGGAAAAACGTGATGACATACACAGCAAAGCGCATCTGCGTGCTGCACATGCGCACATTGCAAACATGAAGAGACTGCTGTCTTTTCAAAATAAAATAATATAGTAAATAACTAAAATAAGGAATGTTTCTAACATCTTTCATGGATCATGCTGTAATTAAAGTAAATGAACATAGAATTTTCTGTCTGCAACACTGGTTTTTGCTGGTTTTTATGGATGAGGCTAAACTCTCAGCAAGTGCTTTAAGCACCTGGTCATGGCGCCAGCGGTAGCGACCATCAGCCAGAGCCCTTGGGCAGCTGCTAAGGAGATGTTCTAAAGAGCCACTCCCAGTGCAAAGAAGGCAGGATGGTGTTTCACTCTTTCCCCAGACATGGAGGTTTGCTGGGCTTGGCAGGACATCATTAACAGCTTGTACCAGGAAACGGACCCAATGGAAGTCTGCGTGCAAGATGTCTGCCCAGCTAATCCTGCGCTGCAGTGTACTCTCCCACCTAGTCCATGCTCCCTGCTGCCGAAGACCCGTCAACCTGCTCGCTCGCTCTTCCTCCACACCTGCTCGGACCTGTTCCTGGAGTAGACGGTGTCTTTCCTTGCCATGGGCCTGGCTGACCACAGTCTTTGGGAAGTAGCCCAAGCCCACTCTGCCTGTCGCCACAGTGCCGACCAGTGTCTTTTGTCTCAGACGTGACTCTGCCTCCTCCACTGCTTTTCCAGCCTTCCATTTTCTTCCTGTCCTCACTTCAATGCCAGCTGCTGACACCTTGCCATCTCTGGAGTCCCTATAATGTAGGACTTCCCTGGTGCGTACCACCATAAATTCTTCTGTGAGGCCACTGAAGGGCAATTGCAGGACATTACTTGTCCCATACAACGCCGCGCTGGTAAGACACCGTGGTAGGCCCAGCCACCTCCGAAGAAAGCCACTGATCTTCCTTTCTAGGGACTCTACCGTTGTCATTGGGACGGCATAGACCAGCAAGGGCCACAAGACTCTAGGCAGGATGGAATGCTGGTAGATCCAAGCTTTAAATCTACCCGGCAGACCAGACTTGTCTACCTTAGTGAGCCATACTCCAAGTTCTTTGTTGGACTTCTGGATGGCAGCAACATCTTTCAGGCTGGAGTTGAAAAACTTCCCCAAACTCTTAACTGGTTGTTCTGTGATGGTCGGGATGACCGTCCCTGAGATGGAAAACCGGAACTTGTCAACCACTTTCCCCCTCTTCAGCACCATGGACCTTGACTTTGAAGGCTTAAAACTCATCCTTGCCCAGGTGATGAGTCTCTCCAGTCCTTGTAAGATCCACCTGCTCCCTGGGACCGATGATGTTGTGATGGTAAGGTCATCCATATAGGCTCTAATAGGGGGCTGTCGTACACCTGTCTTGGTTAGGGGCCCTCTGCATTCCACCTCAGCTGCCTTAACCACCATGTTCATGGCAAGAGCGAAAAGGATAACTGAGATGGTACAGCCTGTAATTATTCCTTTCCCAATGCGATGCCAGTCTGATGTTCCTGAACCAGAAGTGACCCGCATCCTGAAATTATTGTAATAATCCACGATCAGGTCCTTGATCTTACTGGGAACATGATAGAGGTGTAAGGCGAGCTCAACCAGCTTGTGTGGGATTGATCCATAGGCGTTGGCCAGATCCAACCACAAAACAGCTAGGTAGCCTTTGTTCTCGTGTCCCTCTCTGATGAGTTGTGTAACTACACCAGTGTGCTTCAAGCAGCCGGGTGCTCCAGGAATCCCCCCCTTCTGCACAGAAGGGTCGATGTAGTCATTTTTGAGGAGGAACTCTGTCAGTCTTCGTGAGACGATGCTGAAAAACACCTTCCCTTCAACACTCAGCAAAGAAATGGTTCGAAACTGGTTGATGTTTTTCGAGTTCTCCTCTTTGGGGATCCACACTCCCTCAGCCCACCTCCACTGGTCAGGAACTCTACCTCTTCGCCAAATCACCCTTAGGATCTTCCACAGGTGTCTGAGAAGTTGTGGACAGCGTTTATATACCACATAAGGTCCACCACTGGGGCCTGGGGTAGATGCTGAGCGAGCTGCCTTGATGATCTCCTCGACCTCCTTCAGGCTTGGCTCCTTCAAATTGAACTCAGCTGTAGGTGGGGCTGGGTTGACTAGAGCTTTGTTGGGCTCAAGTTCTTGCTCTCTCAGGGGATCACTCACTGTGTCCTGGAGGAATTGGTTCACTTCCTCTGTTGAGCACTCAAGCTGACCACTGCGCTTGTCCCCAAGCAGTTTCCTTGTGAAGCCGAAGGGATTGGCGATGAAGGCTGCACGCTTCCTGGCTCTCTCTCTACCCCGTCTCCGGTGCCACTCAGCTCTGCGTAGGCTCGTCAGCTGCTTTCGCAGAATGTTTTTCAGCTCTGATAAAGATTGTTTTTCCTCCTCAGTAGCTTTCTTGTGCTGTTTCTTGAGGGTACGCAGCTCCTGACGCAGGTGATGTATCTTAGTAGCCCTGCGGTTCATGGTGTAGTGGGTATGCTGGGTCTGTCCTTTCTCTATGTGGCCAAATCTTTCTGAAGCATAGCTAACAATGATGGTAGTTATCGTTTGGAGTCGGCTCTCAGCATCTCCTTTGGCTGCGGCTTGGATGATGTTGGACACATCCTCATCAAACTGGCACCACTCACTCCGTTTACTGGCTGGGGGCCACTTAATCCGCTGCTGCAGAACTACTCTGCTGGGGTTGGGAGGCTTTGGTACGTGGAGGGACTGGGCTCTGTGGGTTGCCTCCTGGCCGGGCTCCTCCTGCGTCTCACCAGGTTCAAGACCTGTGCGTTGCACCTCGCTTTCCCTCTCCAAGCATTTCATTCTGGCCTGATGGATTTTTAGGCCACGATGATTCTTGCACAGCTTTCCGCAAATACATATCACGTTGGTCGTTTGTCCGTTTGCATGAGTTCTTAACCTTAGGTCCATCCGGATGGAGATCTCATCCTCCCCCCCTCTCGGGATCTCCTGGGGGTATCTCTCTGTAGGGCTTTCCGTAGCTTGTTTTACACTCTCCCGCTAGTTTACTGCCCTTCACAACCCCAAGCTAACATCACTGGTGCAACAAAAATCGTGAGCAATATTGGCAGTATCCAGCCATACAGTTTTGAGGCACATGCCATACATAGATCCAGTCGTCTAAAAGGGCATGAATCAGAATGGAGCAGAGCAGGGAGCAACCACAAGCTTTTCCAGCTCCACAACTACAGTATTTTTTGGACTATAAATCACTCCAGAGGGTAAGTCGCAACTGTCAAAGATACATAATAAAGGAGGAAAATAATCACAAATAAGTCGCACCTGAGTATTTATTGCACCCCCGTCCAAACTATACAAAAACACTTGACTTCTTTCTGTTGTCCTTTAGCTGTGGACGCCCATAGTCACTTCCCAGTGTTTGGTACAAGTCAAATCTGGCCCAAATTTGTGTGTCAATTACATCATTTTAATGTGATCAGTGTGTGCCACACACACTATAAAAAGTTATACATTGGTGGTTCATGCGTGGAAAGTCTGGTAGACATACGTGGAACGGTCGTGGAAAGCCACAAATTTGCGTATCTATCTAGCAAAAATTATGCACAACTGTGAACTATTTATGTAATAATTGTAATGATGAACTAAATTCATAAACATCTACAATACATGTAAACTGCGTAAATCTCAACCAAGCAAAATTTTTGAACAGTTTAGAAACGAATATACGTAAAGGACATCTGCGCACATCGGTGAATGACGAATGCAAGAAGTCACGCATGCATGACAAAAGAACGAAATTTCATATGTGGAAAATGCACAAAATGGCCGCAGTGGCTGTGCGACACGGTCTTTACTCAAAGGTCTTATTGTCCTCTTCATGTTGTATTTCTTTTATTTCCATCTAAATATTTTGCACAAATATTTGGACACATTTTCTTGAAATTGATCCATTTATATGAAGACTTTAATCCAATTCCTGGACATTTTGGGAAATCAAATCAAAATGTTTTTTAATTCAGTGACAAAATATTGTCTTGTAATAAAGTTTGTTCTGTATTATTGTTTAAAAAGTGCTGACCATTGTTAAAATTGTTTAATAAAAAAGGCTAATCATTTATACATAAAAATCAGAATATTCAGCGGGACACCACAGGGAATCGAACCCCAACCTGCTAAGCAGGTGCATCACTAGTGTCTTTTGCTTTTTGACCATACATAAAAGGCCAAACCTGAATTGTATTTTGCAGGTGTATTTTTAATGACTTTATGACACTGCTGTTGTAATGCAGGACTACATTTATGGTAACCAGTGTTGCCACAAGGCCGGTCTGCTGAAGAAATATTCAATACTGTACTGATTTTATGTTGAGTCTGAACTATCTTTTATGTGCACATGTGCTTGCGCCCCCCGGAGGTCCGTGGTCATAGCAGGGTTGGGCGGTTTTCAAATGACTTTGGGCTGGAAAACTGTGACACTATCTGGTAACACTGATAGTAACGGCAACTTCTCTGTTGTGGGAAAAGTGAGATGATGAATGTAGCCTTTGTTTATCAAAAGTTAAGAATAGAAGATAACCTCATTGTCTTCATCAAAGACCCACTCATGTTTTGGGGGATTTTAACATGTTTTTGTGGTAGTTTTCTGATGGTAGAGGACATTTAAAAAGAAAATTAAAATTCAGAAAGAGCATTCTTTGTTCAAATTGTTGTGAACCAAAAGCTGACAAAAAAATCTCCTTTTTTTCTTAAGCCCACCTAAATCTTCCCTGGGGTCACAATGGTGCTGAAACCTTTTCCAGCCACAAGAAGGCTCCTTTAATAAAAGTATTTTGAGGTGTGGGAGCATTAATAAAGGGAGGGCCTGTACCCCCCTCGCCCCCCAGCACCATTCCTGTTGGGGACAACATGTCAATCAATCCACGTCTGCCCTCCTGGGGTCACAGAGGTGCTGCAACCAATCCTTGTCATTGAAAAGGCTCCTTTCCTAAAAATGGTATTTAAGAGAGAGAAGCCCCCAAGAGACACTAGCACCCCCCCCCCCCCCGGCCCTCCACCACCCGCCACGTTGGTCACAAACTCTTCACCCAGATCTGATGTTTACGGCGGCCGAGAACCGCCATTGCAGCAAAAAAAAGAGGAGCGGAAAAAAAAGCAACTGCAAACAAAAAGTAAATGAAATGCAAATGAAAAATAAACACTGCAAATAATAACCACCATCAGCAAAAAAAGAAAAAAAGCGATGCAAAAAAAAGAAATGAAATGCAAACATAGAAGAAGCGATGCATCTACGAAAACGGCTGCATATAAAAGGAAAGGCTTAGCGGAAGTGACATCACCACGGAAGTGACGCCACAACAGGTCGGGGGTCAGTTTGCCCCAATGTACACCAGAAGTGGATTGGCTTTTGCTACACACACCGCTGGGAAAAGAAGGAGGAATACAGGAGTATGAATCGGAAACTGAACAAGAAAGTAAAGTAAGTGAAAATGTTGGTGTTAAATGCTACTCTGTGTAATTTTGATGTTAACTGGTTTGGCGAGAGGTAGCCCTAGGTTTTATTCCGGTTATTGTTAGCTTCGGCTAACGCGCAGACACACCCAGTCCAGTGTACAGAAAGACAACTAAACAAGCTGCGTTCACGCCGAAAACGAATAATTCCTCTCCTTTGCCGTGTTGCCAAGTCTCTGCAACATTTTTTTATATAATACTTTCTGTAATAAAAAAAATACTGGACTACAGCCATTTTTGTTACGTTTTTTTCAGGCATAGAAAACTTTATTTGACACATGACATACGTAAAGATATGTCAAAAATAGATTTATAGTCGATTCAATTGGGTTTTATTTTGAAATTCCACATCAGATCTGTCTGAAACTTTATTTAATGACATCACCAGGTGGGACACTATCAGTGAGATGTGAAACGACCCTCTGAAAACCAGCAGTTATTTTTTTAGACATATGTAAACATATGGTGAAAACACATTCATAGCAGTTTTCAATTGGGTTTTATTATGAAATTCCACATCAGATCCGTCTCAAACTTATTTAATGACATCACCAGGTGGGACACTATCAGTGAGAATTTAAATGACTCTCTGAAAACTAGCAGTTATTTTTTTAGACACTCGTAAACATATGGCGAAAATACATTTATAGCCGATTCAATTGGGTTTTATTTTGATATTCCACATCAGATCTGTCTTAAACTTTTCATGTGACATCACAAGGTGGGACACTATCAGTGAGAAGTGAATTGACTCTCTGAAAACTAGCAGTTATTTTTTTAGACATACGTAAACATCTGTCAAAAATAGATTTATAGCCGATTCAATTGGGTTTTATTTTGAAATTCCACATCAGATCTGTCTGAAACTTTATTTAATGACATCACCAGGTGGGACACAATCAGTGAGATGTGAAACGACCCTCTGAAAACCAGCAGTTATTTTTTTAGACATATGTAAACATATGGTGAAAACACATTCATAGCAGTTTTCAATTGGGTTTTATTATGAAATTCCACATCAGATCCGTCTCAAACTTATTTAATGACATCACCAGGTGGGACACTATCAGTGAGAATTTAAATGACTCTCTGAAAACTAGCAGTTATTTTTTTAGACACTCGTAAACATATGGCGAAAATACATTTATAGCCGATTCAATTGGGTTTTATTTTGATATTCCACATCAGATCTGTCTTAAACTTTTCATGTGACATCACAAGGTGGGACACTATCAGTGAGAAGTGAATTGACTTTCTGAAAACTAGCAGTTATTTTTTTAGACATACGTAAACATCTGTCAAAAACACATTTATAGCCGATTCAATTGGGTTTTATTTTGAAATTCCACATCAGATCTGTCTGAAACTTATTTAATGACATCACCAGGTGGGACACTATCAGTGAGAAGTGAAACGACTCTCTGAAAACTAGCAGTTATTTTTTTAGACATATTTTAACATTTGGCGAAAACACATTTATAGCAGTTTTCAATTGGGTTTTATTTTGAAATTCCACATCAGATCTGTCTGAAACTTATTTAATGACATTATCAGGTGGGACACTATCAGTGAGAAAGGAAACGACTCTCTGAAAACTAGCAGTTTTTTTTAGACACACGTAAACATGTCAAAAATACATTTATAGCCGATTCAATTGGGTTTTATTTTGAAATTCCACATCAGATCTGTCTGAAACTTATTTGTTACGGCTATGGCCGTATTTGATTTTGTTTTGTTTGTTTGCTCTGTGTTTTGTGTATTTTTGTATCAGAGTGGGACTTCTGTGCTTTTTGTGGATCTTTGTTTGTATGTCTGTGATTATTTTCAGATGTGCTGGCAAGGGTGTGGCCTCAATTTGGACAAGCTGGTGGAGGCAGCCTTTAAAGCCACCACTGAAGGGGGCGTAACATATTTAATGACATCACAAGGTAGGACACTATCAGTGAGAAGTGAATTGACTCTCTGAAAACTAGCAGTTATTTTTGTCAACATTATAAGTACTCCTCAATTCATGATTTGAATTGCGTTTTATTTAGAAATTAGTCATACTTTTAAATATATATATAGATATATATTTATACAGGGGGGCGTGTTTGTATATACATAAAAATGTAATGACAGTTCTTACATGTTCATATATGTTTTTACCTTTAAAAAAATAGTACTTCTTGCTGTTACCGTAATGCACGGAGGACAGCGGCACACTGTTTTTGAGAGAGGGCTCACTTGACACTCGTTCGACGAGAGAGGGCTGGCTTGACACCAGTCTCTGACATCACGTTTCAAACACAGAGAGCGGCTTGAAATCACGAGGTTAGCTTCTTTATAAAGTTTGATCAGTTTAAATATTTACATATAATTTATCAGATATTTACAAAAACACTGGCTTACGTGCCAAATGAAGGAAAATTCAAACTGTTGCACGTGCCTCGAGGCTCTCCGGGTTAATGCACGTTCACGTTGGGGGTTGTCATGCTGCATTCAAGTGCCATGGGAATTTGCACCTTTGCTCGCCCCGACCTACTTAACAAAAACACACAATCGGGGTGTTTTTAGTATTAAAAGTAAATATTTAGCCTTGTTTTACATATTTTCCTGACATTATATATTAAAACAAGTTCATGTTTAGAACAATATTTTTAAAAAGTCAAGTTTTGAAAAATGTATTATGTTTATACATGAGGATAACTGATTAATTTCAAGCATTGCAGTCAAAGCAATAAGGAATTCACAGAGATTTATCAAACTCATTACAGAAATGATTAAATAAGTAAAATATATTTTGTACTTCAAAGTTGTTGTGCTTTTTATGTTCATTTGAGCTTTTATTGTGAATTTTCTTGCAGTTCCAAACCCTGAAGAAGTCCTGCACCGTTACCAAACTCTGCTGAAGGAATTTTGACGGACAAAAAACACGACCCTCAGGCCAATAATGTGTTTTTTGGAATGCTCCTTTGTACTGTTTTGTACTTAAAACATATTTCATTGTGATGACACTTTGTATGCTGCAGAAGTGTTTCATATTAAAGATTGTTGTTTTCACTGCTGTATTGTTTCTCTTTACATTTGCCTCGTGTTACAAGAAGTAGGAATATGTTTTTACAATGCAGTTAGTTCACCTTAAATAACAAGTTAGCATTGTCTCATTTGGTGAGGTCAGAAGACCAAGTGTGTATGTATACTGTATAGGAAGGTAATACGTGAACATACCCAGCATTTACTACTGAAAGTACTGTGTAATAGAGTGGAAATAGGGCTGACTTTCTTTTACAGTCCAGTTACATTGTACTTAAGGGGTAAGTACCAAGTAATATTTAAGTGAACATACCCAGTATTAAGTAATGAAAGTACCATGTAGTGGAGTGGAAATAGGGCTGACTTTCTTTTACAGTCCAGTTTCAGTGTACTTAAGGGGTAGTTTCTGTGGTAAATTCATGGTAAATACCATGAAATTTGCAGTGAGTGCAGACCTAAAGGTCAAGGTACTTTATTTGTACTTACCTTGTTCATATATGCGGTAAGTACCATAAAAGACACCTTTACACGACATGTAAATACCCAGTAAGAATATTATAAATACCCAGTATGTACCACATAGGTATGAACCAAGTAGTACCACATAAATACACAGTAAGTACCATGTAAGTACAGACTAGACACAAAAAAGTATCATGTAAGTACCCAGTAAATTCCATAAAATGTACCATGTAAGTACCCAGTATAATCCATAGAAAGTACCATGTAAGTACACAATAAAGTCCATAAAAAGTACCATGTAAGTACCCCAAAAGTACCCAGTAGTTACACAATAAGTACCATGTAAATACCACTTTTAGTACTGTACTGTAAAAGAAAGCATTACCGAAGTTAAAATGACAGTTATTTCTTTAAAGAAAGATGGGTCATCTTCATTTAGTGCTATAAGTTCAAAATAGATTTTTTAACGTTCCAGACAGTTCCCACAATCATTACATAACGACCTTTTTTATTAATATAAGTTTTCTCAATTGTCAAACCTAGAGCCCGATGACACAAAATGACTACCACTCTTTTCTTTTTACCTTCCCCACAAGTTGAACAACCTGGCCCACCCAATCTCTTTTGAGTTTCTGATGTTCCTTCTCATTCAGATGTGTCTCTTGAAGCAAAGCAACTGAACAATTCAGTCTTTTCAACTGGGAGATAATTGTTTAAATTTAAAAAACCGTCAAGCAATATCTGACATATCCAGCCTTCCAGTCTATATCCAGATTCCAGCTCAGACGAGGAAAACAAAGACGTTTATGGGTCTATTTGTCTATGAGTGAATGATCAGAATGGAGTGGAGCAAGGTGACTTTTGCCCACCCATTGTAGTTGCTGTGCCATAACCTGAGCTTTTTTGAACTGCTGATTTTCCATCTGCTCCTGATCCAACATTATTTGAATAAGAAATGCTCAGAGATGCAGTTTTAATCCTAATTGTATTAATATACATCCGTCAGCAAGAGAAAAATACCAAAAACATGTTAAAAACACTAAAAACATAATTTTCATTGGAGTGGGTCTTGAAGTTACTGTTTATCGCTTTTAATCGCCTCAAGTTGTCTGCCTACTTAAGTTTCTGAACTTCTCATAAGATATGAACTCTTTTAGATGTTAAAATCTTTCTACTCTAATCAGCTAGCCATTCCATCAGTTCATACTTAACCCTACACTGAACCATCTTTTCTGCACTTTTACACCACGTTTATTATAACAGTCTGCCAGAAGAAAGAAGGACTGGAGAGAACTGTAAGGACACGTCTTAAGATCCACCTTTTTCATTTGTCTTTTAGCTAGTACTAGTCTAAACTCACTTTATTTGTTTTGGTTTTCACTTTTATGTGTTTGCAGAGCTGTTTGATTGGATTTGTGTGTGTATATGTGTGTTTGGCAGATGTTACAACAGGGACAATGTTAACTTCCTTTTTTTGTAAATCCCCGCAGCGAACGTTTGACACGTCAATACTCCTGACTGGGACGCCCCCGCTCCCCACGCCCACCCAGCTTTCACCGTATAAAGATGGACGCAGATGGAGGAGCATCCACATCAGATCTCCAGAGCCAAAGTGACCCTCTCCTACCTTGTGACCCTGTCAGGATGGCTGCTGCTCGTTTCTGTCTGCCTGTGCTGGTCCTCATGCTGGCCGTGCTGGCTCTGACCCACGGTAAGTCAGTCCTTTTGAATGTTTTACACAAATGTTTTCAGATGCTTGACACAAACAATAGAAGAGTCTTCAGAAAAAAACGCACAACGACATTCTAAACCTTCAAAACTGCTCATGTAATCATTTTGTTTCTAACATATTATGAATTTAAAATTGTGTTTGCAAAAAGATACGTTTTTTTTAAGGCTCATCAGAATAATTTCACAGAAATCTGATTTTAACCATTGATTCATTAGACTTTAACTTAACGTTAAAGTCTTTGGTTTCACAGACATGAGAGAAATATTGATCATTTCCAGCAAAACCAAATGCTTCTGTTATTTAAAAAAAACTGTGGAAGTTAAAATATCATTCTATCTGATTACATACATGTGATTACAAAAGAAAAGTGTTGTCAACGTTTCTGATGTGAGTTTGAACATTTTTGTGCTTACAGGTATACGGGGTGCCGGCCCAAAGAAATGCTGCTTCCGCTTCAATGAGACCCCCCTGGAAAAGGAAAATGTGGTGGCTTACATGAAGACTGGCGAGCGTTGCTCCAGACCTGCTTTCCTGTGAGTATGCCCCCCCACTCTGAATCCAATCTATTGTAGTTGATCATAATGGGGAGGGGCACTGATTTATGTTTCAAGAAGAGAACAAAGTAATCAAGAAAAAGGACAGTGTGAGAATGTATCTGTGTTTTTGCTATAGAAGCACTTTCACATTAGAGACCCACTCTGAAAATAAGTTTTTTAACATTTCTTAAGGCCTTTTTCTCATGACGGAGGACATGTATAAAGAAAGTTTAGCTTTTTGCCTAGAAGTGTTTCTTTATTGAATATTGATGTGAATCAGGGAGCAAATGAAAGAATGCTGTTTGATAAAGCTTGTATGTGAGAAGTTACAATCGATAGGCCACAAACTTCCTGCTCTGCTCCATTCTAAAGCATTTACAGTCAGACAAATAGATCTATGAACGCCTTTGTTTCCTCGTCTGAGCTGTAATCGGGATCCAAACAGTATGGCTGGAAAGCTCCAATATTGCTCACCATTTTTGTTGCACCGCTAAGGGGTGTAGGGGCATTTAAGCTACCAGGAGAAAGTGTAAACAGGTGGATGACAGGAGGTGGGGACAGGCCTGCTCCATGCCTGTAGTCTTGCCCATTACTGAAAGACAAATTTGCAATGAACTTCTGCAGCTCTGCAGAAACTATGTCCTAGAAAACAACACACACACTAAAAAAATGAAACCACTATAACTCAAAAAATGAGTATTGCTTGAAAAAGTAACCCAAAAATATATCCCAGGGAAATTGGGTAGAAGAAATAACCCAAGAGTTTGAAGAGTGCAGGTTTTTGATCATGGCTAAAAACATCATAATCATCCTTAAAAGACCACTGGGAACGCAGTTCTTTAAGCAAGCAGAGATTGTCATCAATGCAGTCATTGTTGAACCTCTGCCCCTCACTGACTCTGTTTCTGCTTCCATCAGACTGAAGACAGCGGCTGGCCACCAGCTGTGCGTCAGACCCTCAGCCCCCTGGGTAAAAGAGGTCATCAGCTACCTGGAGACTAAGGAACAGTCCCCCAGTATTTAAGGATGGAAGCGACAGGAGAGCCCCCCCCAGCTGCTCTCCCAATGCCTGCTACGCACTCAGAGCTTTTTTTATATCTCTGTTTGAGTATTTGGGTTTTCTTCGATTTTCTGAAAACAGCTCATTTAATTCAACACTTTGACCGGCAACAATTGTTTTTATTTTTCTACATATTTGAAGTCATTGTTTCAAAGAATATGCATTTTCCAAGATTCCTTAATTCTTGATCTGAAATTCAATGTTGTATTTCAAACATTGAATTTATATTAACTTCATTTTAGCCTGTAATTGTCTGAGTCTGCGATTGTTGTAGAAGGAAACAGAAAAGTTTTCTGAAAATAAAACTATTTTTCTTTGAGATCAAATGGATTATACCAAGATTTTTTTCTGGATGTCAGAACAATCAGAAAAAGACCGGAAGAAATTTTCTGAAGGACAACACTGAAGTCTAAAGAAGCAGCTTTCTTCTTGTGTGTTCCAGCTGCCAAAATTAAGCAAACATCATCCTCTTCCACATGTGTCAAACTCAGGCCCGCCAGCCAAATTTGTGTATTTATAATTGGCCCACAGATTAAATCAAATGTGCATTAGAGTTGGCCCGCGGTATGTTCTTTACCGCTAATACTACAAATCCCACAATGCTTTGCTAGAATGTTGGCAGGTGGTCAAAAGCGGCAAGCGCTCTTTTTTTCTGTTGACAGCCATTGACAGCCATGCTCCAGCCACATGGGACAAATTAATTTCACTCTCAACAAAAATGGCCAAACGAAAGATGGACAACAGGAGCTTATTGAGTTTGGCCCTTGACTTTACTTCACAGCTTAACAGCCACTGTGAATTTGAGTTTGAAACCCCCCTGCTCTGATCTATCTCCTGACTGCTTATTATGAGATGGATTGAGGATCCATTTTTGTTTCCTCCAGTAAAACTGAAACTCCCCAAATATAACCATCATGCTTTAGCTGTGACAGCAGGAACATTAACTACTTCACTTTCTCAGTTCTGCTTCTTGGTTCCTACTTTGTGCAGTTTTAGCCGAGGAGCTGGTTTTAGATCTATTTCAGCAAAGACGTCCCGCTCTGTGGTCAGACCAGATCAACAAATGCTGCCAAACACGTGCACTCATGGGTTCCAGGGGTGCATGGGCACCTGCCCTTTTTGTCTCATAATAAAAAGTGCCCTAATGCCTCCTGTTTGTTTTTTCTTTTTCTGTTTTTTTTGGGTCATTTTTCTAAACTCTTTTTGTCCCTTTTCTGAGCCTATTCCGGTGTAGGTACCATAACCATTCAGCCTGCAATAACAGTAGCCCCACTTGGACAAACTATGAAGCATGGAGATCTGCTCGGGCTCTATATATTTTCATTTCACATTTCCTTTTGTGACCTAAAGTTCTTTTCCTTCATAAGTTGTGTCTGACATTATAGATAGATTTTGCCATAACCCACTTTATAAAAAGATCTGTGGCTGTTAGAATGAACCTGCTGCTCCAAACGAGCGAACCCTGTCTCTGATCAGAGCAGCTGGAGTCTCGCAGCTTCGTCTTTGCAGGCGGGGAAGGTGCTTTGTTGTAGTGTGCAGTCCAGAGAAAGGTTCGGAACGCAGTCCGTTTGGCTGCAAAAGCACTTAGTAACAATCATAACAATAATAAAATCACGTTTAGAAGATACTCTCGCTCTATGTCGGAGCCCTGCTTGTTTACAATGGACCGCATAATATTTTCTCCTATGGTAGTATCGTAATGTCCAGACCAATCACTATCTCATACGTCATCGGAACAACAGACAGCCAATCACATAATGTGACGTCAGCACTAGTTGAAGGACCCCGAACAGTTGTTTCAGGCTGAATGGTTATGGTACCTGCACCAGCCACTCGTGAGCGAAGGCAGGGGATATTTTATTTACGTAAAATGTGTTAAAAACAACGACTTAATCACTTTACCATGCGTATACGTATATAGCGCTTTCTAGGCCCAAAGCGCTTTACAGTCACAGTCCCATTCACCCATGCACACACACATTCACACACTGGCGGCGGCCAGTCGTTGTTCAAAAGTTTTTCAAAACTATTGGAGAAGCGGAGTAACTGCAGGTTAATTACGACAAATTTGCAAGCTTTGTGGACTCTTGGAAAATAGTTCTCATCGGAACCCATTAAAATGATGGATATAAAAAAATGAATGTCTCTTCCACTTTAACAACAAGTGAAATGATGCCATTCACTGGAAACACCAGGTTTTCCAAAGGGTGTTGCTGCTCCCTGTGTTTACATTTCTGTGGGAACTGATTAAAATGGTTTTTTGAGTGGGAAAGGTGGCTGACCCCTGGGCTATAACAACATTTACCAATTGTATGTTTAACTGAATCACAAATAAACCCTAATTAAAAATTTTATTTGCTTAAATTGTTGGGGTTGCTAAACTTTGCTGATACAAATTATCCTAACTTTGCCATGTAAGATTATATGGTTTTACATTTTCAGCATGGGAGAAGGAAGAAGACCCCAAGGAAGCATGTCAATTGTTCAGACAACAACTACTGCTGCGTTACTCAAAATGCCCACACCTCTTGCTGTCAATCAACATGTTTGATTCTGAAGAAGACAAGGACCGTTCATTTATAGAATTCTACAAAAGGAATAATGTTCAATGGGCAGTTCCTTTCAAGTGCACGCTGACAGGTATTGGATACCCCCAAATTGTTAAATTGCTGAAATGAATTTTGAGTGTTTTGCTTGCTTGTGCAATGGCAGTCCAATGCATGCACCTTAATTCCCAGACCTATATTTCTGTCTAGGAGATGCAGCAATTGGTGAAGGGGTCACACGACATGTCTTGTCAATGGCCATGCAGAAATTGACGACTGGTTTCAGTATTAATTTAGGTTTGTATATGTTGGTGAACTAACCGAAGTTTTGAAATGTTTGGAATATCTTGTTAAAATGCATTAAAATACACTATAGAAGTTCTGACTTGTCTACAAGTCTCCTGCTGTCACAACAGCACCGACCTGCCCCATTTTAAACCTCTGTCTGAATTCTCCACCTCACTTTTTCAATAGATGATTTGTTTAGAGAGATGCTATGTTTATAAGGTGTGTTGTATTTTGTTTAAATTAACCAAAATTCTTGTATTTTAAGGATCCGCCAGTCTTACACCCCTTTTTGAAGGGGAAAGAGACCATCTAGTTCCCTCAGCTGCTGGGGTGCTACGGGAATGCAAGCTGTTTGAGATGGCAGGTCGGATTATTGGACATAACTTCTTTCATGGTGGGTCCGGTTTACCAGGACTTAGTATGGCTGTTGTGACTCTACTGACTGGGGGTGACATTGACACGGCAGTAGCAGCTCTGACCATAGAGGATGTTGCCGATATTGAGCATCGTGAAACCATTGCTTTGGTAAGTTATGCAGTTTAAGGTTTGCAACAATGTACCACAGGGCAGCAGCACATTTGTGGTGTACATAACAAATTTATGAAAAATCATTGGTCATTGTTGAAGTATGCTTTTTGTGTTGGCTATAAGTTTTTTTTTTTTCTGGACTGTATGAAGGGAACTGTAATACTTAATTTCTATACCATTTTTGTGATGTCTGTAGCTCAAGAAACCAGAACTTACAGTGGAAGAAATCACCCGTGTGAGTGATCTTTGTCCTGGTCTTTGTCCTGGTATCAGCCTACTCCAAATTCCAACAATCACGACTTGCTGTTCCAGCTGCTGCTTTCAAAGGCTGTAAGCATTTTACATTGAGACGAGATACTGCTGACGTGACGCTGATCATTATATAAATCAAACTTGTTAACATGACCTAACAGTTTTGTTGTCAGACCAGGCCATCATATCTATGGAGTTAAAACGGCCGGCCTTGTGGAGGATGCTAAGCCTCTTACTGTTAAAAACCACCTTCCGTTCTGTCACTATTTTCCAGGTACTTCACCATGGTATGCAGCCTATTAAGCAGATCCGGAAAGGTCTTAAAGATACTGGAATCTGGCCACTTATTTTAGCCAGACCAGATGTCCACTGTATACTGTTCCCCAGGGAGGCAAGTGTGGAACTTAGCTCACAGGTAACTTTGCTTGTGTTTTTAGTGGAATGATGTCTGGCTTTTGATTTTAAAGACTCAAGTAATTTTTTTGTTTCCAATACTGCATGGTGAAAGATGCGTCAGAGTGATCGAACAATACCCTGTTTCTTAAAATATGCAGAGACTGACTACTGTTACAGGACTTAAATCCTGTGGTCAAGATGACTACTAGAAAATAAAAAAATCAACCTCTTGAAGTCCCATTACGATTATGTTTCACTCTATCCAAAAATTATTTACAATGGTCTTTTAGTTAAGTTACAGTACCATTATCTGTCACACGACAGATAATGGTATTTGCGATATTTGCTCTCCGCATTTGACTAATCCCCTGGGGGAGCGATGAGCTGCAGACACAGCCGCGCTTGGGAACCATTTAGTGGATTAAAATCCGCAATCCAACCCCTTAATACTGAGTGTCAAGTAGGGAGGCATTGGGTTTTATTTTGAGAGTCTTTGGTATGACTCGGCCTCACAGACTTGCAAGTTATGTAAGAAGCCCTTTCATTTTTAAATGGGAGCACTTGTACATTTTGTAGCTGGCTAAATACTTTTTTGCCCCAATGTATTTGCACAGCAGTAAATCTGCTTTACTGATGCCCTGTGACTGTAGAAGGTTATCTTAAATATGTTGTACACAATAACACTAAGAACCGTTAAATTTTTTTCTGATAACCTGTAGACCATGATCGAGAGCATTTGCTGGCCACAATCTATTTGTGACAGTGACGAAGAAGACGAGGAGCCAGTTCCATTGAAGGACATAAGTACAGTCACTGGGTTCCTAAGGAAATTCATTGAGGAAGGTAATGGTCTCATACTTTCTCCTACTCATTGCATCTCGATTAGCTTCTTGATGTTTTTGTCCTAGGAGGGATAGTGGAGATGGTAATGTCAATGCAAATTTGATGAAACATACACGTTTTTGGTGCAAGTGTAATACATGCAGAAGTGTCACATAGTTCGATTGTTCTCTTCCATAGCATCACCGAAGGTTCTGTGCGACCTTATGAAGTTCTGGGTGGGATGGGAGCACCAAATGAGGAGCCTATATGTAAAGGTAGTGCGCTCAACCTACCCAGTTGCTCACACCTGCCTTTACACGTTGGAGCTTCCGAGTCACTACAGCACCTACAAAATGTTTAAAGAGGATATGATCATGGCTCTAAGTTCAATCGGCACAGGATTTGGAAAAGTGTAATAAAAGTCTACTGTTATTGCTTGAAGTTCTTTGTCTAGCACTTTAAAATGTTAACTGCCATTGTTAAGGCAATTTTAGGTGGGGCCACCTCAGTGTTTTAAAACGAGCTGTTATTTTACTGCAATTGTTGTGAAGAGTGTACAATGAATAGTTAATTGTAATAAAGTTTTGTCAAGACTTTCCTGTGTATTACTTTCACAGACAACTGTAAATCCTCAACTACCACAAAGTTCAGTGGAGAAATTTGCATCACTTTGCTCTGTACCCCTTTCCATATTAGATTTATGGAAATGTACTAATCTGCGGTCGCATTCAAATTAAATACAAAAGCAAAAGGGACGTTCACCTACAAATAAAATCTGAAGGCGACTGGCCCTTCCTGTACAGCGCATCTGTGTTGTTGGACCAGTCCAGTTTAAAGATGCAGTGGTACGTTACCTCAAGCTAACCTCACAGTCAAATTCATACACCTCCCTGCTCAGCCCACAAATCATTTTGTACAGACATGTGCTGCTAAACTCTTGGCCAGGTCACCCTTGCAAAGAAGACTCTGGGTTTGACTGGTTAAAAACAAGATGCTCATAAAACAAAGTGCACACAATTAATCCCCCTTTATTGCAGAGTAAAATTCAATGAAAACATGAACAAAACAAATGTAAGCAAATGTAAGATCTCTGATTTTAATTATATGTCAACGGAAAATTCATTTTATAACACCATGATATAATGAAGTCCCTTGAACAATACAGTATTATTTGAACTTTGTCGTCCTCTCCTCAGTCTCTCTCCTTCTGTAAAATATGTAGCCTACATTAAGTTCTCTACATACTGGACAGTGTGAAGATAAAGGTCCACTCCAGAACAGTCTGAATGTTGCAATGGATTGATGTTGTCTTGCAGTTCCAACATTTGTGGACCCGAAAGAGGACTGTCCAATACCGGGACATTGATCCCAGGATGAGGTTCAGTCATGTATCCACTCTCCTCCCATTCAATCTCAGGAACCAGCATACCCTGACAAAAAAAAAAAAAGTTTTTACATACATTTTCTATGTTTAAGATTATGTAGACACTGTCTTAATGATTACATTGTTGCTGGCAGGCAAAACATCTGATCTCCATAAATGAATTTATTTTTTCAATTAGTCATCCCTAACAAAGTACTGAGATTAGTACATCTGATAGCTCATAATGCCAAGCATTTCAGTGCATTTTGAATTTGCAGATGTTGCTATTCTTCCTGCTTGATTAAAAAAAAATATTTCCACCACACAATATTTTTTTAAATATTGTGCGGTTCATTTTTGAGGAAAATTCATTGTAATTTCATGACACTGTTCTTGATACAATTCACTTTAGTCAAAGTGCACACAAATCAGTAGTACAGTATAGTGACATTAAATGAAGCATTTACCTGGGGATCAGAAACAGGGTTCTGGGTCAAGCCCAACTGCCACAGCTGATTTGGGGTCATGTTTTGCTCTGTCCTGATTGGATGGTTGTCCCACGCGTCACTAAAGACATCCAAACTGGCCTGAATGCGTGGTAAGAAAATATAGTGGCAGCAGAATAAGTGAAGGATGTTGCTGATGTTGAGCAAGTCTTGGTCCTCAAGGGAGTGCAGGATGTTGTAATTAAGCCAGTGACACTCATGAAGTGTCAGTTCCACGTACTCTGAACATTAACTCTGCTATGCCCACATTTTCTCCTCCATGATCTCCTCTCACCCTGACAATAACATGAAAATCATGTCTCAAACGCATAATTAAAAAAAGCATTGCCAATACGGTACACATCAATTTGACTGTTTTATGTAATTTTTCTTGTTAATGTTGACAATAAGTTGAATTTCTAAGTTAAGAAATTACAGGAGAGGGTTACATGTATCATTGGGTGAAAAAATTGAGGAGAGAGAGAGAGACTGTTAAGGGGGCCTATAATGTTATTCATGAGGGAAAAGTGAGTCTTAGAATAGCCTTTGTTTTTGGAGAAGCGTCTAAAAAAGTTGTTATATTTTTGTACAAATAACCATGAACTTATACTGACTGATTTGTAAATAAAAAATTTCTTTATGAATAAAAAGTATACCTCAGAGGAAAGCCATGCTCATTCACAGCTTCATTGAAGAAGGCCAAGTGGGTGTCTGCCCGGTTGTTGTCTGCTACCTTCAGGTACATGATCTATGGATGACAAGTACAAATACAACTGACAAATATTTATGGGGGCAAAAATGCTGAATGTCCATGTGACAGGTACGACAGTAATACAATAGCATGATGAATAAAGAAATACAGTCAGATTTGGTAAACTGCATTGTCAGTGTGGAATTTAGTTCCAAGTTAAATCTTGCAGAATGAACAGATGCATTCTTCATTTTTTGCACTACACTTTTTAATCCTGCTACTGCCAGCATGCTGTGAATTTCTGCAGTATCATGATAATCAGTGACGTGCGGTGGGGTTTATGGCTGGTGAGGCACTGACGTCATCAGTCATATTTACAAACATATGAACCATACTGAGTAACTTATTCACCATTTGATTGACAACAGTTAAAGTGTTTTGTTTAAAATATCATTTCAACATGTTTTTTTTTCCATATACAAACTGCAGCATAGAAAAAAGCACAAACCTTATTATCATATTACCTTTACTTGTAAATAAAGTCCATACGGCGCTCCTTCTGAAGAAAATGACTTGCTGCTTGCTATCACTTCTTCTATTATTTTTTAGTGTCAGAATCTCAGGGCTCACCGGCGCCCCCTAACATGAGGAACGAGAACTGCTGGCCTCACCCAGTGGCTTTTTTGCCGGCGTTTAGCGCTCAGCACAAGAAACACGTCCCTCACATACAGTTATTTATAAAAACAAACACTGTACATCACATACATCTGCTAAATTATGTAAACTCAGCTCATATAGTACAAGTGATTGAACCGACATACAGAGAGACAGCAGTACCGTCTGAATGCATAGGTATTGCGCAATCCAAGGTGAGGCTCAGTGGGCTGGTGCCTCATCGCACGTCACTTCTTAGTATCTGAACGGCAAATGCGGAAATTCAGCGATTTTGAAAAGAAAAAACACCCAAAAATGGTACATTTAAATGGAAAATGACTGCAAAGCACAAATTACTGATTAAATATAATAAATGAATTTACTTTTTCTCTTTTCTTCCCATAATGACAGGTGAGGCACAGCCTCACCTGCCTCTCCTGACTGCACGTCACTGATGATAATCTAAAAAAAACTCTGAATTTATGACCCCACTATAGTAGAGATGCATCTTTATATTTTTTTTACTTTTCCTGCCCATAAGCTAAAATGTATAATTTTTTGGGGAACATAAACGGCGGTTGTTTCTTTTCCGTGGTATGTCTTTTGACACTTCGCCCCTGCTCCTATTTTGTTTTCATGTATTTTTTTTTTTTATATTAAAATGAGGTTTCATATTCTATCAAATTCATTTTTCTATAATTTTTACAATTACATAGCGATTACAGTTTGGACAGGTCTTGTGCTAGCAAAGTCACTGAAGGAGCAGTTAAAATGAGGGGCTAAATCTTCATCACGTGACAGACTCAAAGTGGGCTAAAAAGAGCGTGTAATAGTATGTGTGATAGTTGCTCATAATGGTCGATCGTGTCCGGTCAAACACAACAAACTGCATGTCTTCTTTCATGTTTATCTCATGACAGGTGGAGCAAGCAACACTAATTTGCAAGCTGATTCAGGGCATATTTGACCATTTCTGAATAAATAGACAAGAAAAGGGTCACCCATGTTCAAGTCCAACTTCCTACATTTATTGAGAAACAGCATAAGAAATATGCTGAAAATAATGTTCATTTCTGGCTTTCTGAGCTAACACTGTTGTTCTGGCTAATGCTTGTTTTAATTCACAATATGCTTTTACGCCTTGTTCTGTCCATTGAATTTCATCATGAGCTGCCATAGGTGCTCCATAAATCAATTCTTGCAGTGGGGCTGCTATTTCAGCATAGTTTGGAATCCACATTCGACAATAATTACATAACCCTAAAAATGACATCATTTGTTTCTTCGTTAAGGGTTTTGGTGCCGATAAAATTGCCACTTTTCTGTCTTCATTTAATTTTCTACCCTGTGATGTTAAAGTATGGCCCAAATATTTAACTTCTGGGGTCCATAGCTGTAATTTGTCTTTGTTTACTTTGTTTCCAGTCTCTGCCAAATAAGTCAATAAAGCTATGGTGTCTATTTTACAAAACTCCTGTGAGGTTGATGCTATGAGAATGTCATCTACATAAGTTATGATTTGACTTTTCATAGGAGGCTGAAATCCCGCTAAACATTTTGAAATAACATCAAAAAATGGTAAGACTTTTTGCATAGCCCTGAAGAAGTCTTGTATAAGTGTACTTTTTTCCTTCAAAAGTAAATGCAAACCAATATTGACTATCTAGATGTAAGGGGACTGAGAAAAATGCATTACTTAGATCTATTACTGAGAACCATTCTGCTCTTAGATCTAAGGTATTTAACAAAGTGTGTGGATCTGGTACATTTTTGAAACCCTAGTTTACTCACTGCTTCATCATATCTCCTGTCAGGACCAGGAGACTTTTTGCATCTTAACATGACATACAGATTTTCTGGAGACATAAAATCTGCATGAGGTGACACTGTAGCTTTTGCTTTTTCCATTAAGTTATTTGCAGTCTGTCCAAGATCAGTTTTCGGTAGATCTAAAGTCCAATAATAGTGTGGTTCACCTCTGCCTTCTAGCACACAGATGTCTGTATCTGGGCAACGTTGTGCTTGCATCCCCCCTTCTCTGGTGGGGTAAATTCCTAACTTTAATCTTATCATGACATCTCTCCCTAAAAGATTAAAAGGACAGTTTGGTGCTAAAACCACAGGAATGCTTGTTGTTTCATTAGTGTCAGGATTTTCAAAACAAACTGGTTTAATCAAGTGTTTAGTCTCAATCTGACCATCTCATTTGTATTGTTTTATTTGACTTAGGAAAATCATTGTAATGACTTCTCATCACAGTTCTACAAGCCCCCGAATCACAAAGAAAAACAAATGGTTGTCCCTGAACATAAAGAGTTATTTCTGGCTTTTCCATAAGACAAACTTCAGTGAGATCTAAAAATTCATCCCTTATTGGTTGAATTTCTAGTTCAGATTCATCTTTTATCCTGTCATTTTTTCTACCATCTAGTCAATCTGATTTCTTCCTTTCAGGACAATCTCTTGTCCGATGATCTTTCTGTCCACAAATCCAACGTCCATCATCAACTTGCTCTGACCCTCAGTTACAACTTCTTCTAAACCTTCCTCTAAAATTTCCTTTTCCACGACCACGATTCTTCCTCTCTTCACATTCCTTTTAAAAAACACATCACTACTTTCCTCCTGCCAAAATGTATCTGCACTTTGATTTCTAATTTTCTTCTTATTCACCATCACTTTTTCTGCATTTACAGCAAATTCATAAACTGTTGAAGCGCTCCTGTAGGCAGATCTATGTAATGCTTCCTTATCCAGTCTGCAATCTCTAGTCTCATAGCTTGCAGTAAAGCTTGTTTCAGCTGCTGTCTATAGGCACCATCATCATCTCTGAGTCCACTGTTAGCTTTAAAACTTCTTCAAATCTGACTCTAAAATCAGACACTAACTCTCCATCTTTTTGCTTAGTTTGACCAATCTTTCCATAATCAGGTCTCATTGGAAAGGCTTCTCTAATTCTTTGTCCCAAAAGTGTAAGACTTTGAATTAACTCTTGACTGTTATGCAGAAGAGGTCTGGGTGGATCATCATCATCCATAGTGTTCCTAAACACAAGAAGTGTAGGCCTCTGGCCATCTTCTCCAGCTCTGGGATTAAACACTTATATGTCTCTGCAAGTTCAGATGAACTCCCCAGATTCTTCCAAACCAACCCCCATAGTTTTTTCTTCATTCAAGTTTTTTCCCTTTCCTCTTAACATTATTTTTCCTTTTTCTGTTGTTTTTTTTTTAAGTGTTGGGTAAAAACCCGTCAACAGAGGAGCATTTGTCCCCTGGTAAGGAGGAGGTGAGAAATCAGCTGGTTTCTGCTCCCCCCCCCCTTTCATCCTGCTCCTGCTCGGTCTGCAGCCTGCTGCAGCCTGCTGTTGCAGGGGTCTGAGTCTCACAACTGATTTATCCTCAGTTTTTTTTAGCAATCAGACATGCTTCTCGTTTTACTTTTCTGAATGCCATTCTTTATTTTTCGTTGCTTCATTTAAGCACAGTTATGCACAAATTAATCCTTCACTATTTTTTTGTTTCTTTTTTTATTTTTATTTTGTTTTTAATTTGTAACCGTTGAACTAATTCAGTACATTCCCCTGAAAATCGTAGTTTTTAAACCCATTTTCTCAAGAATGTAGTTGAACCTGGATGAACTCTTTCTATGTATTTTGAATCCCCTTTTTAATTTTACTTTTCTATTTGAATACCCCATTTTTTTAAATAGTTTTTTATTTACGTTAGTCACAGAGTGTGATCAGAACCAACAGAGAATTTCTCTCAGGACCGAATTTCACTCCCCGTGCAACAAGCTTCTAGGTCAGACCTATTGTCTGATCCGGTCACACGTTTAGGGTCCTCCCAGGAGCAAAACACGTTTTAGAATCTGGATTCTTTTCAACCAAAGGCCTAATGAGATGAAATCTTGTTCTACTTCAACAAGCAGCCTTGTGTTAACACCGCAAGGTTTCCAGCTGCTCACTGTTTTGAACAAGTTCACTCCTTTCACACATGCACACACATTCACACCAAAAAAAAACTTTGTTGTTCTTATTTCAATAGGCCTTTTAGGGACTGGAACCCTCTCGCGCGTTTTAGGCTGCAGGACTCGAACCTACACCTTTACACAGAATTTCGGACCTTTCCGGGACTTCAAACCCACACGTGTTTTAGGCAACAGGACTCGAACCTGTCCCTCAGAATTCTGGGCCACTTCGGGGACTCGAACCCCTGAATAAGCGCTTTACTTGCCTTGTCGTTGTGGTCTGACTGGTTCACGGATAACGTCAATCCTGGATCCAGGGATCAGACCAGTCGATTGGCCGGCGTAGAATTCACTACGACGGACTTTCCTCCGGAGACCTAGTCTCACGGGCTGTGCACAGACTTCAATCGGCATGGTCCTCCCCCAAGGACGCAGATATGTTGTCATCCGGCTCGAATGGACCAAAGAATGTCAGATAAATGCATCTAGACATTAAAGAAAGACACAATTATAAACAACAGACCACAACAAGAATCAAGTACGAGGGAGAGGAGCAAGAGTGACAGAAAACGTCTACCACGCTTCTCTTCTCAAAGGTTCTGCCTCTCCCTGTGCACCTTTTATTAAGACTTCAAGTGGGAGGTCACAATTTCAAGACACAGAGAAAAAGTTCATTGGGGGTGTCGTATAATGACCCATTTGGTGCATTCTAACTTCAACCAGGATCCCTTATCAGCTAAGGACAGTGTGTCGTAAACCCCCTCAGCCTTGCTGGGATGAGGAGCAGATGAACAAACACACAGAACTGTTTTCAGAAGAGGTAAAAAGGTCACTCTGAGTTAAGATTTAAACATACATTTAACCCAATACATTTATACAATGATAATACTAAAACAATTTCCTTCACAGCGATCTACTACTCTGGTTGTCTTGTTCTGTCAGTTACACTCAGACGTACCTGATGAGCTTATGATTGGTGTCGATGTGCACCATATACTTTGGAAAAGGAACGGTGTACGTCCTCCTAACCACACATCCCAGACGTGTCATCCTGGCAAGTACACCACCACTGTCCACACGATGCATAGATCCATACAGTCGATCCCACTGTACTCTGTGTCCCTGTGCAAGTAGAGCCCCTCGGATTACCCTGTACCCAGCGTCTGGCATGGTGCTCTTAATTGCTGTGACCAAGGCGTCTAGCTCATCATCACTGCATTTACTATATGTGGCAGACACAGATATATTATTTTCAGACATCCGTCTAAATAGGGTTGCTCTGGACACACCAAGGAGTTTGGCAATAAAACTTGTTGGCAGACCCAATTCCACAAGATGTTCAAGAGTCTCTGGTGACACTGCCAATCGTGGACGTCCACGAGAACCTCTTTCAAAGTGTAATGTTATAATTGTCCTCTGATTGTCTCTTTCCTGCTGCATAATAGTATTCAGATCTGAAAGAGCAGAAAATATATCCTCGTCTACATCAACAATGTCCCCTAGAGCAGTGTTTTTCAACCTTTTTTGAGCCACGGCACACTTTAGCCTTGACAAAAATCCCGCGGCACACCAGCATCAAAAAAAAAAAAAAAAAAGCAAAAACTCAGTCTGTATTGATCGACAGCCCCCCCCCCCCCCCCCCCGGGCATTTTCATGATAATTGTGGCAGAAAAAGCTGAAAGTTGCAGCTGTTTTTTTTTTGAAAAGTTGTATTAAAAGTTAAGTTAAAAGATTCAAAAACTGTTTGATGTGTGTTCCTTGTTTAAAGACGTTAAGAGGAGAGGCTCATTGTTCGCTAAGACAGTTATTCTTACCCAATGCATCATGGGAGATGTAGTGCCGTAAATCCGCCGGCCGCAGAAAGACCAGCTTCTCTGAGCTTCATGGTTTTGTTCTCTTGTTCCACGGTCTGATACCGGATTCTGTGGAAAGCTACACCGCTAAAGACGAGCTTTAGCTGGTATTTTTGTTGGAACTGAGCGACTTTTTGAGCTAGATCTAAACAAGGAAGTGAAGACTTTAACCACTTCCGATTGGTCAGACTGATGACATGTGATTCAGCCTTCAAGAATGATTGGTGGAGACAGTTAAAGGGGCGGGACTTTTCCGCAAACAGGTATAGCTGCAGCTAAATCGCGGTACCGTGATTCTTATCAAAATGTATTTAATAGAATCAAATAAACACAAAGAAAAAAATAATTTTATGATCTTTTATATTCCTAACTACTCAGTGTTTTATCAGGGGCCTGTTTGGATGAACAAAGAGTTGATTTCCTGGAGATGGGAAATGTTTTTAGATCAGTGAATGAGGGCAATTTCCCACGGCACACTTGACCATCTCCCACGGCACACTAGTGTGCCGCGGCCCACTGGTTGAAAAACACTGTTCTAGAGCACTTAATAAAACTAAATAATGGTGACAGGCAAACTGCAGGCCTTCCACATCAACAGGTTGCCTCTCCAAGATGCTTGACAGTCGATGATGCAGCCTTTGAAGGATGTCACGCTTCAGTAATTCCTAGAGAATAAATAAAAACATGTCAAACATGGATTAGATAATTTAGCTGGCTAAAATAAAATTACATAACTTTCACATTTTTGAAAGGGGACTTTTATTTAAACACTCTTGTTATAATAATTTGAGTTTGTAGTGAAGAACAGCTTAAAAAAGGCAGAGACAAGACACTGATCCCAGGAAGCCTGTGTGTAATACTTACAGTAACTTCACTGCTGACAGCTGATTTCTCCCATCCTGGTTTCCTGTGACTACTAATCAACTACAAAACGGCCTAAAAACAATATAATGTTTGGGTTTGATTCTTGTCATTATTACTTCATTGGAAGTAAATATACGGGCATTTTAGTGGTTGACAAAATCTCTAGAGAGGGCTTTTCAGCACAATGCGGGGCTCTAAAAAAACCTCGAAGCTTCATTCAGTGGATTCACGTCTGTAATCATCTCTCGAAAAATGCTTTTTGTTTTAGAAATGTCATATGATGAATTAATGTTGTTGCACATAGCATATCCTGGAAATGAAAATAGTCTAACTTTAACCCAGACCGTCAGGCAACACGTGCATGGAACAGCTAACTAGCTAGTTATCATAGCATCGGTGTGCAACAACACAGCCGTCTGCAGACAATACATGTTATTAAACTTTATTTTTGCTGCTGTAAATCCGGCATGTTATTCCCCTTAGTTTCGTCTGAATCCTGTTAAGAACCTAGAATAGCCGCTAGCCGGTCCCACCAGCTTCACTCACACACAGAGAGGCAGACGACTTGCGTCGGAAGCCGGCTAGTTTGTTTCGAGGCCTCTACGCTGTAGTTACTCGTTTTGTGTGAAGAGCTGGTGGTATGCCAAGTATAAAACTTGACAACATCATCGATATGTCCCCCCGCTTTCAACCATTTTACAAATATGACCGCAGAGGCTAAGCTAAGCTTAGCTAATTAATTTGCGGTGGGTGTATATTCTGACGACTCGGCTGAAGTGTTCATAAAGCATTTACACACATGTCACTTGGCTAAGGAGAACGCTTCGAACGCTTATTCAATAACATTACAGGATGTACAATGATACGAGGGAATGATCAAATAAATGCATTACTTACGGGCTGAGACTGATCTCGTTCGGAAGACCTCTCCGCCATGTTTGCCGCCCACGTAGTTTCAACTGCTGTGCTGAACAGCTCCCTCCCTCGTTAGTTTGAGAGTGAGGAGTGTAAGGGGCCATTCGATTGGCTAAAAGCGAACCCTCCTGCTTTGCTGATGAGTTTGATTGACAGATTTACTAGCCAATGGTGACATTAGTCGACCTGCTCCGTCAGAAGAGTCTCAATATTCACCGTAAAAAAATCTCTCACACACACGGAGAGATTCACAAACGAGAACGGGATTTTGAATGCACATCCTGCAATTCCAATGTTCTGTGAGTTCACATCACATGTGTACCTAAAAATCATGTTTGTGAAGCACCTACTGTGCATTTCTGATACATTTATTGTGAATATCTAAAATGTTTTTGTGAAACACAGTGTGTGTGAGAAACACTTATTGTACATTGTAAAACATTCAGTGTGCATGTGTGAAACAAAATGTGTGTGTTTGTGAAACACAGGGTGTGCATTTCTGAATTTATTTTTCACGTTTGCATAAAATGACATTTGTGAATCAGAGCGTGTGTATTTGTGAACTATGTTGTGTGCATTTCTGATTATTGAGACTGAATTAACTCCATACACCTGGGGGAGAAGCAGCCACTGCCACACCTGGGGGAGAAGCAGCCACTGCCACACCTGGGGGAGAAGCAGCCAGTGCCACACCTGGGGGAGAAGCAGCCACTGCCACACCTGGGGGAGAAGCAGCCAGTGCCACACCTGGGGGAGAAGCAGCCACTGCCACACCTGAGGGAGAAGCAGCCACTGCCACACCTGAGGGAGAAGCAGCCACTGCCACACCTGGGGGAGAAGCAGCCACTGCCACACCTGGGGGAGAAGCAGCCACTGCCACACCTGGGGGAGAAGCAGCCACTGCCACACCTGGGGGAGAAGCAGCCAGTGCCACACCTGGGGGAGAAGCAGCCACTGCCACACCTGGGGGAGAAGCAGCCACTGCCACACCTGGGGGAGAAGCAGCCAGTGCCACACCTGGGGGAGAAGCAGCCACTGCCACACCTGAGGGAGAAGCAGCCACTGCCACACCTGAGGGAGAAGCAGCCACTGCCACACCTGGGGGAGAAGCAGCCACTGCCACACCTGGGGGAGAAGCAGCCACTGCCACACCTGGGGGAGAAGCAGCCACTGCCACACCTGGGGGAGAAGCAGCCACTGCCACACCTGAGGGGAAAGCGCCGCGCTCAAGGCTTCACCAACAGCTCACAGCCTCTGGCTTCAGCAGCAGAAAACAAGCCTAGGCTTTGAATAGCAACCACCAGGCTCAGACTTCATCTGCAGAAACAAAAAAAATGCCACCCAAAGGGTCAAAGGCAGAAGCAAAGATGGAGGAAGAGTATATGTCCATGGCTCAGGTAAATAAGTTGCTACACCAACAAAAAGAACTATTCACTGCATTGCTACATCAACAACAAGATAGCTTTAAAAGTTTTGACAAAGTGATAATGGACTCAACAAATGCCAAATTAGACATGTTAACAAACTTCCACAACTATTATTTAGCAAATAGATTACAATGCATCTTAAAATGGTTTAAAACAATCCAGAAACCAACTCATGGTTAGACTTGGAACAGCCATTAAATGGAAAAATCAACCTGTCAGATCTACCATTTATTAGCCAAACAGTTAAAAAACAGGATTGTTTCCAAAGTATTAATATAAACGCCACTTTAACAGCCTGGTGGGAATTTCTTAAAGTGTCCAACTCCTCACTTCAACCGTGCAAAATGACACCCATCTGGAACAACCCAGACATCCTTATCAACAAAAAAATGTTACACTTCCCAGCTTGGCAAGCAGGGGGCGTAACACTACTAGATTATTTAATTATTCATAAAAGATTCATAACACCCCAGGAACTACAATAAAAACATGGAATAAATAACTTCTTGGAATACCAGCAACTTAAATCTATTATTACTAAAAACTTTAAATACAGAGACGACGATTTAAAGCTACCAGAAGTAGTTACCTCTTTTATTAATTTTTCAATGATTAAAACTCTCTCCAAAATATATAAACTCTTATGCAACCTAGATAATACTATTTCAGTTCCAATAACAAAATGGGATGCAGATTTGAGCATCAGCACAGATGAAAACTTCTGGTCAGAACTTTGTCTAAACACCTTTAAACTGACAAAAAGTCCAAACTTGCAGCTAATCCATTTCAAAACTCTCCACAGCATTTATTACACTGGACAGAGGATGTTTAAAATGGGTTTCAGTAACTCAGACATTTGTGAGCACTGTGATAGTAATCTACCCGACAGTTACATGCATGCACTATGGTTCTGTACACCTGTCCATGCTCTCTGGCAACAGGTATGTGTGGCTTTACCGTCACTGTGTTTGCTTGGTGACATGAGTGCCATCGATATAGAAGAGAGATCAGCAGTTATGATTTTCAGAACTCTTTCTATTGCAAAAAAAACAATTTTACTAAATTGTAAGTATAAGAGAAATTTTAATGTAAATCAATACAGGAATCTGCTTTTTGACCATATCAGCTTGGAAAAAATGACAGCAAAGCGCTTAATTAACTCAGAAAGAATTCAGTCTCTCTGGTCTCCCATTGTTAACTTCATGACTAAGGGGTCCTGGGGCGCGGTGGAGAAACCCTCTGGGGGGCCGCAGTTGCTCCTGGCGTCCCCCACCGGGGCTGCGGGGTCTGGGGGAGGCGGATGGGGCGGGGGGTCGTCCCCGTCCTCGGGGTGGCTGCTTGGGGGAGCGAGTTGGTCCTCTATCCATATGGGGCCCTGGAGGTTTGACGGGTTGGGGTCTCCACTGAGGCAATCGGTGGCTGCCCCAGCTGGTCGGCTTCCTCGGTCCCATTGAAGCCTGACCAGAGTTCTCCCAGGGGTGGTGCTTGGGGGCGGGGGCCTGGGCTTGCTCCTGGGGATGGCACCTTCTTTGCTCCTCTCTCCTTGTGTGGGGTGGGGAGTGTGGGGTCTGGGGGGTTGGCGCCTCAGGCGATTGGGCCCCTGGGCTGGGGAGCCCTGGGCCTAATGCCAGGGGGGGCTGGGGGACGGTTGTTTCACCACCGGGGTCAGTCATCCAGCTGTCCCCGACCCTCTTCCTCATATAGCCATTTATTAGGGTGAGGGTGGTGGGGGTCGGCCTGCGATGCACCTCGGGGGGGAGGAGCTACTTGGCACTGACCCCACTTCCTTGCTTGCTGTATGGAACGTGCTCCCCCTCTCGATTTTAATTGCACTTCAGACATCTAGGACCCTTGGTGAGGGGGGGGGTGCTTGGACATCACTGCCAGCAAGCAGTAGATGTCCTCAGTGCCCCACCCACCAATTTTAACTGCACCTTAGACATTTTAGAGCCCCTTGGTCGGGAGGGTGCTTCGATATCACTGTTTGCAAGCAGAAGATGTCCTCTCAGTGCCCTCCCCGCCAATTTTAACCACACCCTTTAGTACACACACACCCCTTTACATTACAAAATACACACTCCAACACACACATCCATACACGCACACAAACACGCTCACTAACACACATACATCACATAAGGAAGAGGGACCTCTGATCTTCTGTCCCCCGCCCCATCCCTGGCGGAGGGAACCAGGGCCCTCTGTCACGGCAGCCCTGTTCCTTGGGTGCTGGCTTCCTGGGCCCGGCGTCCCTTTCTCCACGCAGGGAGAGGGATCCCTGAGCTCTCTGGCAAGACCGGGAGCTAGGGATCACATCACATCTGAGCGTGGGGGTGTCCGTGTCCTGGTGGTGTGGGTTCTGGGCCTGGCCCCTGGGCCTTCTTCATATTTCCCACCTACGGGTGAGCCTGGTCGGGCCATATTTATAACGCCCTTGTGGACCCTTACTCCTCTTTTGCGTCCTCCTCCTGGGAAGGGGGGCCTCCCCCTGCCTTGCTCTCTCCTGGACTTACCGTGGCCTACGGGGGGCTGCCTGGAGCATGGGGGCGGGGGGATGCTCAGGACTCCTGGGTGGTGGTGGGCCGCTGGTCTCGGGGTGCCCCCCTGGGGCGGGGCCCCACTAGGGGCGGTTGGGAGGCTGCTCTACGGGTTGGGGTGGGGTTTGCATTCTCTACCCCCTGCGGTTCACTTCCGCGTTTGAACCCTCAGAGCCTCCGGGCCGGTTAGACTAAAGAACCCGTCTCAGTCACTAAAGATGAACTTTCTTTACTTTTTCCTCAAGTCCAAAACGGCGACTGACCGCACATGTATGCGCTCCACACACTCACACGCGCCCTCCCCCTTCTCTTCCTGCATCGCGCAAGCAGATGCAGGAACACAGATGGAGATTTTTGTTGCGCAAGTTCTCACATTCTGTTTTATAATTTCTCACATCAAATCTACAAGATCGTCCATTTAGGCACATTTTTTACCTTCTTATGCACGCCACATACTGTATAATTCTCTTGTATTACCATACTTGACCTATTGCTTAGAAATTTGGGGAAGCACAGACATTTTCCAAAAAAGAGCAGTAAGAATGACTCATAATGCAAGTTATCAACATCACACTAATAAGTTATTTCTAAAATCAAAGATTCTAAAATTTTTTGAGCTTGTCATGATATTCAGGCGGGACAGACCCAGACGCTGGAACTCAGAATGATCAGGCAGGTGAGTAACTTGGTAAGTGATTTTAATCACAGGAGTAGGTGACAAGATTGATTCTTTAGCAGGATGTTGATCCAGACGAGGATCTGGCTCGTGGCGAGGCTGGAGGGAGTACTGCGGCAGAGCGGCTCCGAGGTTCGTCAAGGCAGCAGGTGAGTGACAGCAGACTTCCACACAGGTGACCTTCGCATTGGTGAATCCTGAGACAGAGAGGCATAGCATGAGAGCAAAGCAAGGCAAGGCAAGGCAAGGCAAGGCAAGGCAAGGCAAGGCAAGGCAAGGCAAGGCAAGGCAAGGCAAGTGTAACCCGGGTGATTTTCAGCCGTTTTCCGTTCTCCTGCTCTCTCTCTCCGTTCTGTCCGGCTGCTTACGAGCTATCGCGAGGCTTGCGCGGTTCCGGTAATTCCCACGTGACCTTCGTGTCTCTTTAAAAATGGCGCAGTACAGACTGTTGCAGGAAGCTAGTTGGAGCTACTGCTACAGGTATGCTACTCATGCCATACTAAACCGTACTTCGACTTCTCATTGTTATGACTGATATGGTTTCAACCTTCCAGGAACGTCTGTCTGTGTGCCAGTTATTTGTGTTACCGGGATTTGTCGGATTTAAGAGGGACCTGGTAAGTTTGAGACCTTGTTTATGTTTTCGGAGCTAGCATGCTAGCGCTAGTTTCCGAGCTAACAGAGCTAACCCATGTTGTTTTGTATTTATTTGGGACTAAGCTGAAATTGTAAACTCTGCATTTTATATTGAGATGTTTTATACATTATCCGGATAGCAAATGCACTGCAATTAGAGTTATGGCGCCGTATTTATTGATCAATTATGAATTTTCGAGTACTCTGAATTGTCATTGTGAATTGTACATGTACTTAATTTATTGGATTATTGAAACCGGACAATTGAATGTTGAATCTGTATCTGTGAACATGACGCATGTTTATTTTGATCCTGTCCCATACAGGCCAGGTTCCCTCCCCATTCCATCCCCATTTCATCCCTATTTCAACCTCCATTCTCTTGTCCTTCGATGGTGAGCTACCTGGAAATTGCCTAGAACCAGTGCGGTAAGAGGTGCAGCAGCCCTGTCCTCATCCCACTTCACATTGCCTTCATCAAAGGCACAGAGTGTCTGTTTACCTGGACAATAGAACCTGGATTAACATCTTGGTGTTTCAGCAATCAGCTGTGATGGAACCCATGAACTCATGATATCTTTCAAGCCCTGTAAATAGCCTTGTACTGTACATACTGTAAATATCTTTGGGGAATAACTACATAAAATTGCACTTTCTGCACCGTAGCCATTTGTTGTGTGTTGTTTGAGCTCTTCACCTCCCTCCCTGAGACGAACCAAGATATTGTAGACACTAGCCTAAACAAAAACTCAATGAAAATTATAACTTATAAGTATCCTCATTCGGGCTACACAAGGCAAGGCAAGGCAAGGCAAGGCAAGGCAAGGCAAGGCAAGGCAAGGCAAGGCAAGGCAAATGAGAGCTACACATGAGCAGGCAGTCCAGGCGTAGCCACCATTAGGGGGAAACGAACTGGCGTCGAATGAATGAGCTGGATCTCCTTAAAAGCAGGCAGGTTGATGAGGGTGAAGTGGTCACAGCTGGTGTAAATCAGGAGCAGAGCTGAGGCACCGTGACAGAGCTAATAGAACACAGACGACTACAACTGATTTACAAAGCAAGACAATTTACTGCCAGTACATTCACAATCATTGTTTTCTGAAAGACTGGGAGGTTACAGTTTGCAGAAAAAAAATAATTTTGAGTACTGACAACACACACAATTAAAAAGAGCTTTTGTATAACAATATATGGATTTAAGTTATGGAACAGTCTAAATGACACCAGACACCAAGCCCACTAGTTAGAGGTCTGCTACGAAGGTAGCACGCCTCCATTTGGGGAGGGTTTGCAGTAAAAAAAAAAAAAACTAAAAAAATAAGAAACGCATTCACACAACAAAGCCAGCTGTCTGGCATGAGCATTTATGACTTCAAGATGATATGTTTGGTTTCCCTTTATGCCATTTTTAAATTAGCAGTGTGTGTTGGCAAGAGTCTGGCGATACGATTCGTGTTCTTTTACATGTCCCACTATACGATACGTATCTTGATATTGTGTCAGATTCTGCCCCCACATGTCCTAACATGTCTTAACTTTAACTCAGTCTTTCATTTGAAATTATGACACATCAGAATGTGATGTCATCAAAATATTGCCTTTGAAGTCCATAAATAGGACCTCTTTGCTCAAGTTGGGTTAACAATTAAAAGCATGCCACCTACTCGTAGACAAACTCGCATGCGCAGACAGGCCTCTCTCCCCGCCCGCAGACGACATAGAGTCCGCAGGACCCATGTTGATCGCAGACGCCGGAGAGTTGCGCGTCGCAGACACCAAGCCCACTAATTAGAGGTCTGCTACGAAGGTAGCACGCCTCCACTTGGGGAGGGTTTGCAGTAGAAAAAACAAAAAAAAACACTACAAAAAGAAACAACACATTCACACAACAAAGCCAGCTGTCTGGCATGAGCATTTATGACTTCAAGATGATGTCATCAAAATATTGCCTTCGAAGTCCATAAATAGGACCTCTTTGCTCAAGTTGGGTTAACAATTAAAAGCATGCCACCTGCTCGTAGACAAACTCGCATGCGCAGACAGGCCTCTCTCCCCGCCCGCAGACGACGTAGAGTCCGCAGGACTCGTGTTGTTCGCAGACGCCGGAGAGTTGCGCGTCGCAGACACCAAGCCCACTAATTAGAGGTCTGCTACGAAGGTAGCACGCCTCCACTTGGGGAGGGTTTGCAGTAGAAAAAACAAAAAAAAAACACTACAAAAAGAAACAACACATTCACACAACAAAGCCAGCTGTCTGGCATGAGCATTTATGACTTCAAGATGATGTCATCAAAATATTGCCTTCGAAGTCCATAAATAGGACCTCTTTGCCCAAGTTGGGTTAACAATTAAAAGCATGCTACCTGCTCGTAGACAAACTCGCATGCGCAGACAGGCCTCTCTCCTTGCCCGCAGACGATGTAGAGTCCGCAGGACTCGTGTTGTTCGCAGACGCCGGAGAGTTGCCCGTCGCAGACACCAAGCCCACTAATTAGAGGTCTGCTACGAAGGTAGCACGCCTCCATTTGGGGAGGGTTTGCAGTAAAAAAAAACAACAAAAAACACTACAAAAATAAGAAACACATTCACACAACAAAGCCAGCTGTCTGGCATGAGCATTTATGACTTCAAGATGATATTTTTGGTTTCCCTTTATGCCATTTTTAAATTAGCAGTGTGTGTTGGCAAGAGTCTGGCGATAGGATTCGTGTCCTTTTACATGTCCCACTATACGATACGTATCTTGATATTGTGTCAGATTCTGCCCGCACATGTCCTAACATGTCTTAACTTTAACTCAGTCTTTCATTTGAAATTATGACACATCAGGATGTGATGTCATCAAAATATTGCCTTCATTGTCCATAAATAGGACCTCTTTGCCCAAGTTGGGTTAACAATTAAAAGCATGCCACCTGCTCGTAGACAAACTCGCATGCGCAGACAGGCCTCTCTCCCCGCCCGCAGACGACGTAGAGTCCGCAGGACTCATGTTGTACGCAGACGCCGGAGAGTTGCCCGCCTCAGACACCAAACCCCTTCATTTGAGGCTTGATGATAAGAAGGTAGCACACCTCCATTTGGGGAGGGTTTGCAGAAAAAAAAAAAAATCGCAGTCACACATCAAAGCGAGCTGTCTTGTATGAGTATTTATGAGTTCAAGATGATATTTTTGGCTTCGCACAACGCCATATTAAATTAGGGTCGCGTATTAAACAGGAAAAACAGGAAAAATCATTTCATTTCTATGAAATGAGCTGATGCTTACCTTAGCCTTCTTTCATAAACACACAAAAAACACTTTTAGCACATTTAGTACTTTTAATATAATACGATAATTTTGTCCAATATACATTAAAACTCAAATTTTCCTTGACAATACAAATTAAAGCTGCAAGCGGCGTTGTATGGCCTGCAGAAACAACCCCCCTTCCACGCCCAACTCTACGCACCACCCCCGCCCTCACCGCTGAACGTTGATCAAGGCTAGTCAAAACTGCATATGCTAACTATGCTAGCTATGCTACTATGACTAAAAGTGCTAAGATTGCGATAAGCATCATCAACTCTCAACACATTGCTCAAAATGCTTATTATGCTAACTATGCTAGCTATGCTAATGTGGCAAAGAGTGCTAGCATAGCAATCAGCATCACCTACTCTTTTAGAAAAACACATTGGTACAAATGCTAATGATGCTAACTATGCTAATGTGGCTAAAAGTGCTAGCTTAGCGATCAGCATCATGAATTCACTTGGACAAACACATTGCTCCATTGGTTAGAGCTATATGTAATAAGTAGATAAACCCACTTTTTCCAAAATGTCGGCTTTTCTGTTTATTTTATCTCCATAGCAACCATTTTATGTTTTGGTCGCCTCGGGATGAAGAACAGATCGACGTCAGTTTCAGACAGATTGGAAAAAGTAAATTTTTTGTTGTCCTTAGCAACAGTGGTTTAATGCGAATTACTTGCTAATGCTAATGCTACTTATATGTCCATATCCAGTGTTTTTCATTATGTTCAGTTCCTGACATGGATGCATGGTTTTAATTTTCACAGAATTTCCTTGAAAAACAGGAGTTTTAACAAAGCGCCAATTTAGCTCGCCACGTGCATGCCGTTTAAAATTTACAACTTCTAATTCCAACAGTTTGTCCACAGCACCTTGGCCTGGCATCCTGGCATGGTAGGCCTGAAAAGTTATGAGATAATGGCAAAAAATCCCTAGGACGAGTTTTCGTTTGTATGTGGCGCTAAAGGGGCTTTTAAAAAAAAAATGCAAGATAGCGGCCTTTTCCTTAGGTCAAAGGTCAACGACACTTCTGTGCTGTTTGTAGACTGGAGCTGGCTGCAAGCATGTGCAATTGCGTGAAAATCGCTCAAACAAAAGTGTCGTTTCCCCATATCGTGGGAAAACATAAAAATCGCCAATTCTCAGAGTTCGCCACAAAATGGCCGCCAAGCCGTAGGTCGTGTAGCCGTCCCATAATTATTTCAAAATTTCAATGATTTCTTTGGGATATCTCCATGTGTGTTTTCGTTTCATAACTGTATTTTTTAGTACATTTTTTCTGCCCCATACGCGAGGTGTGTGCACATTTTGGTGCAGTCAGTGACTGCTGCTGCGGGCCAAAATAATAGCAGTACATTTAAAAAGCATTGTATGTTACTTTCAGAATAAACGATAGAAAAAGTTTTACAGCAAGCAAAAATAGTTGCCACTGTTGGTAAGCCGTCAAGCTTTTATTCTTTACTTCTGTTTATCTATTCTAAAACACATCTACAGAATTAAATAATGTGCTTTAGATCTTTTTTGCTTTGTTTGCAAACAGATCTTAAAGAAAATCTATTTTTTTACCAACATTTTCCTCCAGAGGATTTACAGATCACAAACAGGCCTCTAATTTAGCATCAAGTCAGCAGATAAACTACACAGTTTCAGGAGATCCTCATCCATAAATCCACATATCTGACTCAATTCATCTTAATCAATGCCTGGGGTTACACAATCTCAGAAACTTGCATCAAACCAACAATCCAACATGCAGCTTCATGCGTGATCAGCCCAAACCATCCATAGGTAAATTCATACTAAAAATCACAGAATTCACATCAAATCTACCAAACAGAATCAATCAAAACATGCAGGAGTCAACAGTAACAGTCAATCTGAAAACAGTCACACATAAAAGCATCTACCAACATACAAATGTAACCCAATGTGTGTCACATTTCAGTTAAAATATGCAAAGGAACTTGAAATAAAAACAACATGGCAGGTTCTATTTGTAATGATCTTACAAATCCATGTGAACTTGGGACATTACACTGCTTCATGTAGATGACAGTTGTGCCACAGTCGGGGCTGCTGACCACCACATGCTAAAACTCACACATGGACAGTCAGCCCAGAAATACGGCAAATCTGGCCAAGCAGCAGGAAATAACCACAACGAAAATACAAATCATCCAGGTGCATTTACAGGCCTCTTTCATGTCAGGAAAACTGATTTAGTGCAGCAACCAGCGTGTTCAAAATGTCTGCAGCAGAAAAACCCTCTTGACCTCTGACTGTGCAGCGGCAAGTTACATTTATTACAATTAAGATTTTTATCTGAACTATTGTTTCTATTACTATTGATATTTTAAACATACAAAATACCCCAATTTAAAAATGTCTTACGTTTTTATGAACTCTTAATGTTTAAAAAAAAATTTTTAAAAAACATTTAATAAATAAATGCCTTACCTCTGTGACAAAAAAAGATTTAGAACAAAGCAGAATTTTTTCATGTGCAACTTAAAGATTTTTTTTTTGTTTTACTGGAACTTTTAATGCAATTTAAGACATTTTTAGTTCTAAACTATGAATGAAAGCAATAACAATCAGCGGTGAATAACAGAATAAATTTTTTTTATATATATCACTGAGCAATAACACAATAAAAGTGACAATACTACAATAAGCAATAAAGCAGCAAAACGCAGATGAATTAACACCAAACGCCCCCCCCCCCCCCCCCGCCTCTCCAGCAACTTCAGATGCACCGACCGTCCTTTGAAATTAAAGCCAAATTTCAAGACAAAGCTAAGCCACTAATAAATTACACAAATGCAACACTCATGTTCACAACAGCAGAAAAATGAAACAAGCATTTTCCTCTCAAATACTTCTAAGTTTGAGTCCTTAGACGGACCACCTAACGCAAGCTAGCTAGCTTCAGAAAAAAATTGTCATCCTTTGAGGTTAAGCTAACTTCAACACGAGGCAAAGTCACTGATAAAATTGCACAAATGCAACACTCATGTTCACAACAGCAGAAAAATAAAACAAGCCTTTTGCTCTTAAATACTTTTAAGTTTGGGTCTTTCAATGCACTGACTTGCTAACGCTAGCTAGCTAGCTTCAGAGAAAAACGTCATCCTTTGAAGTTAAAGCTAACTTCGGCACACAGCAAACAAAGTGACTACAAAAAGGCAACACTCGTTTTCACAACAGCAGAAATATAAAACACAAGCATTTTACTCTCAAATACATCTGACATAATTATAAAACACTTACCTTATCATCCTAAAAAGAGGACCGGGGCAAAAAATGGAGACCTGGAAGAGGAGTGAAAAAAAAAAGGGGGAAAGGGTGACGAATAAAAACAGAAAAAAAACGGAGATGGAGTTAAATCCTCTTTTGGTCCAAGTATCAGACAGTAGAGATGCTTCTCTGGGGAAAATCAGCCGCTCCTCTGGATGCAGAAACCAAGGGAAACCCTGAAAGAAGGGAAACTCTGACAGAAGCTCAGAAATCCCGTGGAAAAGGGACGAATTCTCCTCAGTTCCAGAAGGTTCTACGACCGTGGACCAATCACAGACAGCCACACCCCAAATTTTAGACGTGATTGGACAGAAAACGGGCGAAACCATTTTGAAGACATTTACCACTAGAAAATCATAATATTTTATTATTCACAACATTTTAAGAACTGAGTCAGCATTACTTACTGTTTGCAGAAAAAAAAGTGAATCTGTGACCTAAAGGACAACAATTACAATGCTTTTATATAATAATGTGGCAGCATTGATTTCATTCCTTTAAAAATTCGTTAGACATGGCAGCTTCACAAAATGGCGGCTCCCTGGTGGAATACAAACGTTTAATATATATTTTTAATAAATGATACGGTGGAGTTTTAATGCCACCAAAAAAAAGTACATTTATGAGATTTTATCTCATAAATTTAGGAAATAAAAACTTGTAAATTTACGAGTTTATATCTTATAAATGTACAACTTCAAATCTTGTAAATTTAGGAGAAACAAGTCATAGATTAACAAGGAGAAAACACCAAAGTTGTCCATTTATCAGAGCCTAGCTTGAAGATGAAATATTATGTGGAGCCTTTTTTGTGAAGCTTTACTTCCGGATTATAGGCTTAAAAAACAAAGAAATTCTGAAACTTTTGATGACTCAAAATCAGATTATTTTCAGTGGAGCCGTCTTTCCGGGGTTCGGTGTCAGTAAAGCTGAGTTTCATATAAGGAGCTAAGAGACACGTTTGGGTGCAGAGGACCGCTGCAGCCTTTATTCTGCTTTTCATTCACATAACCTGAAGTTCATCTGTCACCTGACGTCATGAACCTGTCATCCCAGCACCAATGCAGAAGTAAACAGTGTTACATACGCCCCCTCCTGCAGGTGAAACGTCCCGTTTCAACATAAAACAATAAAGATGAATGAAAATAGTCTGTTATATTAGCATTAGAACGTTGGCAATCCCAAAAAGGGCTCCTCCTCGGACGGAAGCGTCACACAAACGTAGAGATCTGGTCTGTAATGGAGGAAGAAAGGATTCAAGTGGACATCTGCCTGCAGGGACACCGACGTCTTCATCAACGGCTGCAGAGATCCTGTAAACCACCCATCAATAAATAAAACATTAATAAATCATAAATCAAACAAATGAGCTTCCAGACATTTGGAACGTTATCAATAAACATTCAGCTCACCTGTTCCATAGAGTTTAGTGGGTCTGCTCTGCTGCTGCGCGGCGTTCACCTGCTGCTCTGTATGCTCACCTCCACTTTCATCTCGTAAAATTATGAGCTTTTTTCTCCTAGATTTTATTTCTCGTCATTTTATTTATTCATTTTTTTGGTGGCCCTAAAACTCCGTCGTACTTCTGTGACATTTTTAAGCAATACAAACTAATTTGACATAAAAAATACACCTTTGTGAATGGACAAGACGTTTTTATCATACTTTGCTAGCAGAGAGCTGTTTTTTTTTTTAAATTGGTGATGACTTATGAACATGTACCACAACAGTTAATATGTATTTACATTTTTAAGGGGACACAAAAACTATATGTCTCCATGTTTTCCCCCTAAAACCCTGATTACTATTTTCAATTTAAATAACCACCTGTATATTTAAAAATGATCATTATAGATTTTTTACATTGGTTTCATTTGTTTCCCTAAATTTGAAAGCCTATTTTTAAGTAAAAAGCATCTTTATCTCATCTGAAAAAGGAAATACCCACCTGTCCACATCCAGTGAGGTTTGAACTGCTCCATTTCTCCTTTACAGACTGATGGTCTGATGGCCTGACATTATTTTTTTAACATATTTACACACAGAAAGTTTTTTTGAATTCTTAAAAAAAGTGAAAATTGTTACCACATGAGTATGTAAGCTAGATGAGCTTTTGTGAGGGTTACATGTCAATCATTGTAGGTTATGGGAAACATTCAAGCATCTTCAGTCAGTGAGAAAATAACAAAATACCACGTTGACTTGATTTATTCACATCTCAAAGAACACAGGTTTCAGTGACAGATAACTGCTTTCCCATCCCGTCTCTGCTGCCGCTCACAGCATCTCCTCATCAGCTCAGTCATCTCCTGCTCCAGCTCCTTCTGATGACCTTTGACCCGCCTCACTTCAGTTAGCTGTTGGAATCTGATCTTGTTCTTCACTTCACCTCTTCTCTTCTGGAGGAGACGGATCATCTCAGTGAAGATCTCCTCACTGTCCTCCACGGTTTGATCCACAGATTCAATGGTGGCCTCCACCTGCTGTTGAAGCAGCTTCACCTTCATGTTTCTGTCCTGGAGTCTCTGCAGGATTTGTTGTTGATTCTCCTCCAGCCCTCTCTGCTTCTCAGGGCTTTCAGCTGCAGATGAGACGGTCTTATGTTCTTCCACAGAGCAGAGAGATCAGATCCTGATCAGTGCGACAGAACATCTTTATCACCTCATCATGACTGGAGCAGATGTTCAGGGCGTGTTTTTTCCAGTGCAGACGTCACAGGCCACATCTTCTGCTCCAGCATCATGATGTCCAGCATCTTCATTTCTGCAACATTTTCAGAAACAAAAACAAGACTCAAACAAAATATTATGAGGGAGATGGAAAAGCCACACAATTCCTAGTTTATCATCACAGCTGTTTTCATTTTTTTTTTAACTTGTCCTGTCCAACAGCTGGGCAAACAGATGAGAGCTGAAGGCCTCTTGTGTTGGACAGATTTTACTTTAACAACAGGAGTTATGAATCTTCAGACAAACCAGAGGAATGTCTGAATAAACCCCTTTTGGAATCGAGGCCAAACTTTATTAAATTTAATCATGTTTGAAAATCTTTGGTGTTGGACCAGACGGAAAAGGAAAGGAGGGAAGAAGAGAGGAGGGATAGGAGGGTGATAATAGGAGAGGGGCGGATAAAACCATGAAGCAGCATAAAGTCTTGTCTGGTCTTGCCAGAAAGCTCAGGGATCCCCCTCCCTGCGTGGAGAGAGGGCCACTGGGCCCAGGAAACCAGCACCCAGGGGACACGGCCACTGTTGCCAAGGGTCCAGTACCCCCTACCAGGGACGGGGTAGGGGACAGATGGTCCAAGGTCCCACCTTCCTTGCGAAATGCGTGTGTATTTGTGAGGGTGTGTGTGTGCATGTGTTTGTGTTTATGTTTGAATGTGTATTTTGAGGAGTAAAGGTGTGTCTACTAAGGGGGGTGCAGTTAAAATTGGTGGGTAGGGCACTGAGGGGACATCTCCTGATTACTCACAGTGATGTCCCCTCACCCTCCCCACCAAGGGGCCCTAAATGTCTACGGTGCGGTTAAAATAGGCAGGTAGGGTGCTAAGAGGACATCTGCTGCTTGCTGGCAGTGATGTCCAAGCACCCCCCCTACCAAGAGCCCTACATGTCTAAGGTGCAAATAAAACCGAGTAGTATGCTAACACGGGCTAACAACATTAGCTTTGATGAACATAAATCCATGCGGGAAACGCTGCAATCTGCATGTTGGCTGCACGTAAATATGTGGGAATAACATCAGCCTTTATTTTGTCGGGACACAACTGGAAACACAAATCCACGTGATTGTTTGAACGGTTCTAAGGACTCAGCGACATTCTGCTTTGAAGCACACACACCGCTCCAAAGCCGACACACAAACCTCCTGAAAATATCATTTCCTATCAATCAAAAGAGAACAGCAGAGTGTACCTGTCCTCTGGAGCTGGAACAATGTTTGCTGAGGATGGTGCTGACTGTGGGTCCTGGATGGAGCTGAACGTCCGTGTGTGGCGTCTGGCCCAATTGTTCAAATCCCGCATCCTCACTCTGGAAAAGTCAACTCAGAGAGAATCCAGCAGCTGCAGGTTCATGATGACTGGAAAAGACAAACACGTTTTTCAAATACACACATTTCAGGTGTGTCTAAACATTTTTCTGTCACTGACTCCTGCTAAAAACACGACAAGAATGTTAGAATTACATTAAGTATTTAAAACAAACCCCAAAATTACTTTGAACCTTGCTCCATGTACATTTACATACTTTTAAGAAGCCTCTTAACAATAAAAACTACTAAAGTAAAGTTGAATTTTTTGATTCAGGAAAAAAAAAAAAAATTTAATCCTGTGTTCAATCAGTCTTAGTTTTATATCACAAAAACCAAACCTAGGAACAAATGTAACATTGAACAACTTTACAAAGGAAGTTTCCTCAGTCTGGATCTTCTGATCAGTCAGCTCAGACTCAGCCGTGTGTTTGATGAGGAGCTCAGCAGACACATCCAGAGATTTCAGGTCAGGGAAACATGAGGGAATGTCCAGATAAAGTCTGAACATGTGAGCAGGATCCAGCTTCATGTCCTGACTAGCAGACAGCAAAGAGCTGAGACCGTTCACTGCAGTCAGACCAGCATCCTTCACTGTCACTGCCGTCACACACAGCCGCCCCCCCTCTGAGAGAACACCAGTCTGCTGGCTTTAACACTCACATCTACAGACATGAAGCCCCGCCTTCTCCGTTACAGAGACCCCCACCTGCCCCGATCCATGTGCTACAAAGTCAAATTCAAATGAAGTTTATTTCTACAGCACCTTTCATGTAAAAAAACAGCTCAAGGTGCTGCACACAAAAACAAGCAAGAATGCAGCAAAGAACAAACCCTATTCATGCAATAAAATAATTAAATAAGCCCCGCACCATAAAATAAGTAAATAAGTAAAGTAAAACAAGCAAAAGAGAAACGACTAAAGAAAAAAACTAAAAAAAAGAGAGAACTCAACGTCATCAAGCCCTCCTTCCAGACACACATCGGCATCACCCACCACACACTCCCCAGACACACCCCAACCCCAAGAAGAAGAACCACTGGAATGATTCTACTTTAGATGATTGCAGTGGGGCTCTAAGGCTACATATGGTCCAGAAAGGCACAATCACCTTCACTTTCAAGTTCCTCCTCTTCCTCTTCACTCTGTGCATGAAGTTTGGATTCGTTCAAAGTTGAACGGAGCTTCTCATGGGCCGCTTGCTTCTCTGGCTCCTCCTCTTCTTCATCAGGCTGTACAGCCGAATGTTCTGGGCTGGGGGGCTGATGCAGACACTAAAGTGTTGCAGCTCAGAGGCCGTGTGCTCTGTGTTAGGAACCAGACACAGCACACGTGTTATTAGAAAATGTTCTCCTGAAGCAGACGATCAGCTGTCAGACGGACTGGACTGTCCTGCTGGATTAGCATCAGGAAGACTGACACTCATCTCAGAGACTGACCCACTACACAACCTTTTCTAAACAGTGTAAATGGAGACACTTTGGTGGGAAATGCCAACTGTATGATGAGTACAGGCTTCAGTCCAGCAGCTTCATTTCTGTAACATTTTCAGAAAAAAAAAAACACGTCTCAAAAAAACAAATTATGAGGGAGATGGAAAAGCCACAGAGGTTTTAGCTTATAAATTGGACAATCAGATAGTTGAGAAATCTACACAGCGCGAAAAGAGCCAGAATCCGTAAATATCTGTTGGGGATACTTTCTTAAATATCTGAAGAATCTGGACCATTTCTGGTGCATATCCAGACAGGCAGCATATCTGAATTTATCCGGGCAGAAGATACTGGTTGTGTCTTATTTTGGTCATATCCAAGTTCCGAATATGACCTGAAGTCAAATCTGGAAATATCTGGAGTAAAGATACTGAAGAAGGTAAATATCCTGTAGTATCTGTAGTGTATACTTATCTAAGTGTTGAAGCATTTCTGGTGCATATCCTCCGTAATTACCATTGCCGCTGTAGGTACCATAATCGTTCGCCCTGGAACTTCTGTTCGGGGTCCTTCGACTAGTGCTGACGTCACATTATGTGATTGGCTGTATGTTGGTCTGATGACATGTCAGACAGTGATTGGTCTGGACAATTTTATACTACCATAGAAGAAAATATTATGACGTCTGTTGTAAACGAACAGAGCTGAGAGATAGAGCGAGATTGTATTTGAAACGTGCCTTTATTGTTATGATTATTATTGCATTCATGTTCTCTTATAGTTTTTTTAATCCGTGCACCCATTGCTTTATTATTGACAGAACGGACCCGGAAGGGCAACATTTAGCCGTGCTGACAAAATTTTCAGCCACGGCTGAACTTTAACTGGTATAATGAGCAGATTGTGACAACATGTCTTTATAAAAATGACAAAGAATATTGTCAGACACAATTTATGAGGGAAAACTCCTTTAGGTTACAAAAGGGAACGTGAAATGAAAATACGTAGAGCCCAGGCAGATGCCGTTGTGTGACGTCATACTCAATCGAAAGGACCCGAATGGAAGTTCCAGGCCGAACGGTTTTGGTACCTACACCATATTTTGTGATATGTGCAAAGGCGATACTGCATTAGGACATGTATTGTCTCTGGATATTAAATGTATCACTTGTTTGATAAGTGCCTTGCCTAGCAATTTATGTGCACAAGATACTTCAAAAGCACATATATTTTTTCCAGACATATATTGTTTGTGACAAATTTGAATTACACATCTGATCTGTTAAGCTGAGTTTGCTCTGCACTTATATTTTCCCACAATTGTTTAAAAACAGGTGTGAAAAGTATTGACAAGTCAACCCAAGTTTGATTAAGATATACAGTAATATCCTCATTGCTTCATCAAAGGTAATAAATACAATGGCACTTCGGGCATACAACAACTTTTGTCATTTTCAACAGCCAATTTCTTCCTGAGCATGTATCAAGTGGCAGGAAAGTCTTTTGGGATGTTTTGTAAAACAGTATCACATATTAAAAAACATAAGAAGCTTTTTAAAAAATTTAGGATCATTTTTAGAAAGAAATCAATGATAACTACTGCTCTGTTTAGTGGCTTAAATGTTTTCAGGGAGTGGGTGAAGACAGTTTTTTTTTTTACTTTATTGTACAAAATGTAAGTACAGCCAGGAGAGCATACATTTTACATGCATTTTACACAAAAAAATTCAGGTTTCCACAACTTTCATACAAACAGCTTTCTTAAGGCTTTTAGAGATGTTACTGAGATACATTTCAATTTGTTTGATTAACAAGGGGGGGGGGGATAGAAGATGAATAAAATTAGCATTTATGAATATACTATTTGCCAAATATAATAATAAGATTAATTATTAGTTTTTATTTGAGTCCAAGTTTTTATTATACACCTATACCTTCCCTGTTTTCAGGAAAGGAGTATTCATCTGAAGCGATATAAACAGAATCACAGAGGCTGGACGACGTGGAAAAAACCAAGAAGAAGCTACAAGGACACAGGATACGACCCCCCCCCCCGCGAAGTTTCCGTATGTATCTTCAGTGTGTATAAATATTTTGTGCTGAAAAACCTCGCTTTCGTATAAAACTTCAAGTAACCCAGAAACATGTCATCACGTCGAGCAGCGACTTTAACGCGGTAAACAGCAGAGGACGTGACCGTACAGATTCAATGAAGTGCGTGGGGGGGGGGGGGGGGGCTGTGATCCGTATGGATCATGGATCATCCGCACGGCCTAGTAGCTTCTCCTGGGATTCGGTGTCAGACGCATCATCACCCGCGGGACGTCATCACCGCGGACCCACACTTTGATTTATTTATTTAATGTTACAGGACTGCATATGGTGATTTGAACTATAAACATATTCATCTTTGCTAATAATTATTGTGTATTCTCGTGCGGTTATGGACAAATGTTGGACACTCTGGGCACCATGTCAATTAGGTTTCTTTTAGGTGTTGGGCGGCCGCGGCGTCACTCCCTCCCGATTCCCTCCCGTTTCCCCCGCTGGAGCGGCAGACGTCGCCCCCCTGTGTATCGCGGGCAGCACGGAGACACGACCGGGGGTCCACCCGCAGCTGCGCTCGAACCGCACAGGGTCCAAGGAGGAGGGAAAGGAGCGGGCAGGAGCCTGCGGGGCGAGGGGGGAGCGCAGGTGTCCCGATGTCTCTGCACTTCTGTCAAAAGTGGCAGGAAAATATACGTCTATATCTGCGCTACGAGCTCTCCATGGGAGTGTGAATTCAGCGCGGCAGGAAACGTCATCCCCCCGTTAAGATCCTCACTGAAAGCTGACACGGTAAACGTGTTGTGTTCCGGTCACGCAACACGAAGACACACAAATAAAAGCAGCAGCACGAGTCACTAAAGCAGCCAAACAGACAAACACGTGTTCTCTTTTTTTTTTGCACTTTAAAAAAGGTTGTTCATGTTTAGCCTATGTTGAACCTTTCCTGCAATGTTTTTCTCTTTCTGACCGTCGTCGGAAAACGTTGGCGGATCTTCCTTTGGGGTTCACTTCCCCGTTCGGACCCTCAGTGTGGGTTAATAAAGAATCAATCAGCGTTCTTCTGGGGGACACTTAAACCCCCCTGCTGACACACCAGGGTTTCAGCACATACACATATTCACTCTACAACAACTATTTAGTTAGTTAGTTGTTCTTTGTTTATGTGTTTAATAAAAAATACTGTGTTCTGATTATTAATGTCCATTGTATTCATTTCCATTATAAGCTACATGCGTTCTTGAGTTTGCCACTCGGCTGCTGGGGGTTTTGTGTTGGGCAGGTGCCTGTATTCTAGAACATTGGCCAGAACAGCAATGTTACTGTACCTAACAGACTTCTTCTTTCTTTCAGATTCTTGTCCATCACATACACAAGAACCTCGCAGAGCAGCTCTAGTGGAAGGTCTGGGCAGATGAAAAGTATGTTTCTTCCTTTTAGGAAACTTGACAAGAAGTCCAGTCAGTTATAAGATATTGTCTTTTTTTTTTTTAGCTTCAGAACACCACACAATGAGATGACGGCAGCAGTGAAAGATGTGGAACCAAATTGGAGTTTCCACCAAGTTAGAAGTAAGCACCAACATGAAGTTGGATTTACACAACTCACCATAAGTTAGTGATAATGTGAGAGACTCAATGTCAAGTATTCAGTGTTACTTTCTTTTCAGAGATTTTTGGGATAGGATGGCAATTGTATTAGTGTGATAGACAGCTCATTTAGTGTTTCCATGTCTTAAGATCAAACACTAAGTTACAATAACGATGTAGCATTGATAATGGATAATTAAGATAAGCGTCTGTGACAGTCTGCATGGCACATTTTGAATATTCCACTTTGGAAACATGTTTGCAATATGTTGACCTCATCTTCTGTACATTTCATATTTCCATCCACTAGGAGCTTGTAATCGAGCTATTGACAGTCTCAAGTGCAAAGAGAGAGAATGGAGATGGAAGCAAGGAGGTCAAAAGAAGTACCAGTCAGCACGATCAGGTGAGTTGTCCTATTTGTGACCTTGTTTCATTTACTCAGGTCATGCATGGTCCAGTTGAACTGTGTATGTGTGTGTGTGTGTATATGTATGTATGTTGTTTCTTCTCATTAAAATATTTTCCTTTCCTGTTGGTCCACAGCTCTTCAAAAAGAGGGTCAAAATTGCTGAGAAGATTCTCAATTAAGAGGATCTGTCATATATAAAAGGAGCCAATGCAAACTATGTCAGCAACAAGGAAAGTGAGGACAAACCATCTTATTAACAAGCCTCGCCAAAGTGGCGCTCCACTAGGCTAACCAGTGTGATGCGGAAATACCAAAAAGCCTTGGATGAAAACCGGAAGAGTGGAATTGAGCCAAAATTACGCATTAGACACTCAGCTGGCTTTACTGAAACCCACCACCAGTCAAGAGCTGCTATCTGGCAGAAGAGAAAAAAAGGATGCATGTTTGTCTGTGGTGTTTGACTTATTTATTTATTTATTTATTTGTAATAAAACATTTTTGAGTAATACCGGTTTTCTGTCACCTTTAATTTTTATATATATTTTTGAGATGACTGGTATCTTGAAATATCCTGACCTCGGATATCACTGGTGTTTGTTCTTCAGATATGTCTGCTGGCCATATGTTCCAAATCCTAACTTCAGATATGACTAGTATATGGACAACAGATATCAACAGATATGACGTGGATAGAATCTGGAAATATCCTGACCTTAGATATCACTAGTGACGCATCTCATATCTGGAGAGAATCTCATCTCCAGATTCTATCAGAATAAAAGTGTCCCATACTCTGAGTTGATATGCTCAGATATGACTAGTATACAGACATCAGATATTAACAGATATGACATGGATAGAATCTGGAAATATCCTGACATTGGATATCACTAGTGACGCATCTCATATCTGGAGAGAATCTCATCTCCGGATTCTATCAGAATAAAAGTGTCCCATACTCGGAGTTGATATGCTCAGGACATGAACTTAGAAACAGTCATGTCCGGAGAGTATCCACCGTAGATATCACCAGCTATGGGGTATTTCTGAGGATATCCAGACAAATATATCTCCTGATTCTGGGGGCTTTTGCGCAGTGGAAGATTTCTGAGAGAACGCATCTTCAGACAGCAAGAGGACTTGCTGGCGAACGAGGACGAGTGACTTATGAGCCGGTTCCGACTTCCTCGAGCCGTCCTGTTGGACCTCTGCAGACTTTTGGGCCCGGCGTTACAGAGGAGCACTCGGAGGAACCACGCCGTGCCAGTCCCACTTCAAGTCTTAACAACACTAGGATTCCTGGCGACTGGCACGTTTCAGAGGGAATTGGCTGACAGGTCGGGAATATCTCAGCCCACCCATAGCCGGGTAATGCCAGACGTGTTAAAAGGCATAATAGCTTTGTCCCGTGATTCCATAAAGTTCCCATACACGGCGGGTGAACAGGCAAACAAGAAAGCTCAATTTGCAGCTATGTCAGGTTTCCCAAATGTCGTCGGAGCTATTGACTGCACTCATGTTGCCATAAGGGCACCGAACGTTAATGAAAATACTTTCATTAATAGAAATCATTTTCATTCAATTAATGTCCAAATTATTTGTGATGCAGACATGTTGCTCACTAACGTCGTAGCTCGGTGGCCTGGGTCAACCCATGACTCATTTATTTTAAGACACAGCAGTGTTGGACGCAGACTCGAGGCTGGTGCTATACGTGATGGCTGGCTTCTAGGTACGTTTGATTATAGACACTCACATTTTAATGTACTTCAATGTCTTAACCCTTTCACTATCCTTGTAGGGGACAGTGGATATCCCCTCAAACTGTGGCTGCTTACGCCTTTCCTGAACCCACATAGTGCAGAGGAACAGCACTACAACATGTGCCACAGCCACAACACTCGCGCTATAGTGGAGCGCACCATCGGCCTGTTTAAGGGCAGATGGCGCTGCCTCGACTGCACTGGAGGGAGGTTATTGTACATGCCTGGAAAGGTGTGCCAAATCGTGCTGGCATGTGCTGTGGTACACAATGTGGCACAGCTTAAAAACGTGCCTCTACCCCCTGGCATCGATTGCTGTGTCGGCCCCGACCCTGAACCCCATCCCCACGCAATTGAGCCAAATGCTGCAGCTGTGCGCCAGCGTTTGGAAGTGATGCGTCGCTTGTAAAGAACAACAAAAGGTGTGGAAAATATTATTTATTCAGGAATTCCCTCATAGTGCAGTTTATTTCTGTCAGGGCAGCCTTTATTTCGCCCAACTCCTTGGCCACCTCTCTGATTGACATGAAGACTTCCCTCTGCATTTCAAGGACTGCATCGGTGAGGACACGTCCACTGCTGGAGGGTTGAGAGCTGCGTGCCGTGGAGACGCTGGGTCCAGAAGGCTGCTCAGCTGCAGCTTCGTAACCACTTGCCCCGCTGGAACACCCAGCAACTCAAATAAAAGTGTTCTATATTAATAAACTGTAATTGTTGAGCCTGCATACATGTGACTTGACTGCATTCATTTTAATAATTTCTCTTACCTGTGTCACCCGGTGCATCTGGCGCGTCGGTGTCCCCCTCCGCCTCAGTCACCACTCCACTTAAAAGGGATTTCCCAATAATTGCCGCCAGTCTCTCATCAAGAGGGGTCAGGGGTCAGGGGTCAGCCCCCCCCCCCCCCGCGGCAGACACACTCTGACGATGCAGCCCCAGACGTTTTTTTGCCTTGACTTTGATGTCCGACAAGCCACTCAAGTGCCTTTTTGGCATTAGTAATGCCCACACTGTGCCCTCCAAACAACATTTTTCTCCTCTTTTCCACCTCGTCAATGATCACTTCTACTTCACATCGAGTGAAGTTACGTTTTTTTATTTTCTCTCAGTGTTTGCCATGGTTTCGCTATCAATGAATATTCATTTGTGGGCGTTTCACGGACTATTTATGGGCAACTATGGGTGTGTCATGAAGCCGCAAAAGCTGCACAGCATTTAGAATTGGTTGTAATTTATTAAGGGAAGGATGCGTAGGATGTGCGTGCGCACGGTTTTATAAATCTGAATATTTCTGTGCGTACGCACATCCTACGTTTCATCCGTATGCCACTTCTGACGCAAATTCTACGCAAAGTTTTAGAAATGAGGCCCCAGGTCTTGATGCCCATATCCGATTTTCTGACTATATCCGATTTTTTTGATGACCTGCTGACATCATCTTTTAAATGTGACCCGTATCCGATTTTTGCATTTACACTATACAATGCTGATACTATCAAACGTAGACGTTCTGAGGACTACGTAGCAGCATTTCCGCCTTCCGCGGACCTCCTTCAGACTGTTGTGACTGCGGTTGTCATGGAGGCAACGCAGCGACAGAAGGAGGCGTGGCCTTGGGCGCTCCTGAGGGGATGCGCGGGAGAGGGAAAAAAAGGAGAGCTGCTCGCCTCTCTCTGAGTTTTGAATGAGGAAGTGTTTGCAGACGTGCTGTCCGAACAGTTTGATCCAAGTGTTGAACCTTTCCTACGCGATGACTTCTTTTCCGACCGTGGTCAGAAACACACGGGAGATTCTGCTTCGGGGTTCACTTTTCCGTTCTGAACCGTCAGCCTCCAGAGTGGGTTAAGACAGACTCTAAAACTATTGGGGGAGACATCTTATTTGTAATTTACGGTTCTCCGACACTCTCCCGCTCCGCGCTCACACCCGCTCTCCTCTCCTTGCACACACACATGCACGCGCGCACTCACACTCACACACGTTCCCCATCATACCAAAGAAATAAACGGCCTCTAGCCTGTTCCAGACCAACGGTGTCCCGCTTCATTAGTGACTGTTTGCGTCCGGACCGGAAATAACAGCGGTTTCCGACTGCGGTCTGAAGCCTGAGGCTGAAAGGTAACACGCTGACAGCAAAATCAGCACAAAAGCACCTTAATAAGTCATGTGATCTCAGTTGGTGGTGTCCTGAGTTGATGTCACTGACGTACGACTCGCATTTACTGGGGAATATCCGATTTGTCTGCTTACATGTCACACGCAAATGCACGTATCCGATTCGTTTCTGATTTATTTCCACATATGAGAGAGGCCTGTATCCGATCTGAGAAAATCGGAATCCATGTGCTTTTGTCCCGCTTACACGGTCACCGGTCATATCCGATCTGAGCCACATGAGAGGAAAAAATCGGAATTGGGTCACTTGAACCATGCAGTGTAAAGGCGGCCTAACTGTCGTCTTAAAAACCGTCTTGAAGCCAAATTGATATGAAACTGCAAATGTTTATTTGCAGTCGAGAACTTCAACAACAATAACAAAAAAACAGAACAAAGTAATGAGAAGAACGCATGAACAATCCCTGATCTGCCTGTTAGTTTTCCAACAGCCCTTCTTCTAGCCTCTTCCAACCGATCTTTTCAACTGCCAGCCGCAATGGGCACGCGGCTGGAACACACACACACACACACACACACACACACACAGATCGTCTTCTTTATGCCACTACACATGCATCCTGGTAAACTGGAGCTCATGCTGTAGAAATGTCAGGTTCCTAAAGAGTCTTCAAGATAAGGTTACTTTTTTTTTTTTTACTGTTAATCACATGACTCGTATGAATATGCATCCCTGTAACTTTCCTTCTTTGAATTGTAATTTAACAGAACAATGAATTAGCTACTCCTTACAGCCATTTAGAAACCTCTAAGCTTTTGCAGTAAAAAAGAAAAAAGCCTGGAGCTGCCCCAGACTCATCTCTGTAAAAAAATCTCGTACTCAAGTAATTCATTTCCTTAGTGACTATTATAATCCTTGTTTGAAAGTAATATTTTACTTAAATATAAAGACATTTTCAATTCATTAATTTTACACTGAATTGTTAGATTCCCCTAGAACTCAAATCACTATCATGTCACACACATATGATAATGTAAAAAATTGTAGAAATATTATGCAGTTCATCAGTTAGCCTCTAAAATAGTGTCCTCCTTTTAAACTCTCAGATCATGAAGCTACTTCACTTGATGCACTTATCCAAAAATATTTCACAAAAGGGCCATAGTTACTAAATAATAGTTGACTTACTGAAAACAAAACAACATATCAGTCAGACTTTGCAATCTAGAATGAAGATAAAAAGATGCCTGCCCAGAAGACTGAACTACCTTTCACTTGCTACTCTGCAGACAGAATTAATCAGCATGACCATGAAACAAAAAAAATTAACAAGGCTAAACGTTTTTGATGTGTTGCTCAGTATTAACGTTTTTCTGTACTTTCCTGTAGATTTGATGGGAGCAATTGCAGTTTCCCAGCATCTGACCAAACCTTGAACCACATCACCAGCATCTTGCCAGTGCCAGCATCTCCTGGTGGGGATGAGCATGAAACCCTCTATGGAGAGCTACAACAACAGAGTGGTCTAAGAGCCTCTCTGCAGTGGGAATCAGCTATTGAGAACTACATCGCCCTAAAAACATGGCCGGTCTGTAAAACCTTTAGGAACGTGTTTGCATTGTAACTAAACCAGGGGATCCCAAAACCAGCAGGAAGCAGACTCTCAAGACCTGGATTTGGGCACCCAGAACTAAACTAATGCAACCTTTTTATGTATGGTATTAGCTATGTCATTTTCCTCTCTCTCCTGTTATTTCATGTGTCAAATAAAGTTTTCTATGCCTGAAAAAAACTTAACAAAAATGTCTGTAGTCCAGTGTTTTTTTTATTACAGAAAGTATTATATAAAAAAATGTTGCAGAGACTTGGCAACGCAGCAAAGGAGAGGCGGAGGACGCAAATTTTCCCGTGAATTATTCGTTTTCGGCGTGAACGCAGCTTGATTAGTTGTCTTTCTGTTCACTGGACTGGGTGTGTCTGCGCGTTAGCCGAAGCTAACAATAACCGGAATAAAACCTAGGGCTACCTCTCGCCAAACCAGTTAACATCAAAATTACACAGAGTAACATTTAACACCAACATTTTCACTAACTTTACTTTCTTGTTCAGTTTCCGATTCATACTCCTGTATTCCTCCTTCTTTTCCCAGCGGTGTGTGTAGCAAAAGCCAATCCACTTCTGGTGTACATTGGGGCAAACTGACCCCCGACCTGTTGTGGCGTCACTTCCGTGGTGATGTCACTTCCGCTACACCTTTCCTTTTATATGCAGCCGTTTTCGTAGATGCATCACTTCTTTTATGTTTGCATTTCATTTCTTTTTTTTGCATCGCTTTTTTTCTTTTTTTGCTGATGGTGGTTATTATTTGCAGTGTTTATTTTTCATTTGCATTTCATTTACTTTTTGGTTGCAGTTGCTTTTTTTTCCGCTCCTCTTTTTTTTGCTGCAATGGCGGTTTTCGGCCACCGTAAACATCAGATCTGGGTGAAGAGTTTGTGACCAACGTGGCGGGTGGTGGAGGGCCGGGGGGGGGGGGGGGTGCTAGTGTCTACGTGGATTGATTGACATGTTGTCCCCAACAGGAATGGTGCTGGGGGGCAAGGGGGGTACAGGCCCTCCCTTTATTAATGCTCCCACACCTCAAAATACTTTTATTAAAGGAGCCTTCTTGTGGCTGGAAAAGGTTTCAGCACCATTGTGACCCCAGGGAAGATTTAGGTGGGCTTAAGAAAAAAAGGAGATTTTTTTTGTCAGCTTTTGGTTCACAACAATTTGAACAAAGAATGCTCTTTCTGAATTTAAATTTTCTTTATAAATGTCCTCTACCATCAGAAAACTACCACAAAAACATGTTAAAATCCCCCAAAACACGAGTGGGTCTTTGATGAAGACAATGAGGTTATCTTCTATTCTTAACTTTTGATAAACAAAGGCTACATTCATCATCTCACTTTTCCCACAACAGAGAAGTTGCCGTTACTATCAGTGTTCCCAGATAGTGTCACAGTTTTCCAGCCCAAAGTCATTTGAAAACCGCCCAACCCTGCTATGACCACGGACCTCCGGGGGGCGCAGGCACATGTGCACATAAAAGATAGTTCAGACTCAACATAAAATCAGTAGAGTATTGAATATTTCTTCAGCAGACCGGCCTTGTGGCAACACTGGTTACCATAAATGTAGTCCTGCATTACAACAGCAGTGTCATAAAGTCATTAAAAATTCACCTGCAAAATACAATTCAGGTTTGGCCTTTTATGTGTCAAAAAGCAAAAGACACTAGTGATGCACCTGCTTAGCAGGTTGGGGTTCGATTCCCTGTGGTGTCCCGCTGAATATTCTGATTTTTATGTATAAATGATTAGCCTTTTTTATTAAACAATTTTAATAATGGTCAGCACTTTTTAAACAATAATACAGAACAAACTTTATTACAAGACAATATTTTGTCACTGAATTAAAAAAAAATTGATTTGATTTCCCAAAATGTCCAGGAATTGGATTAAAGTCTTCATATAAATGGATCAATTTCAAGAAAATGTGTCCAAATATTTGTGCAAAATATTTAGATGGAAATAAAAGAAATACAACATGAAGAGGACAATAAGACCTTTGAGTAAAGACCGTGTCACACAGCCACTGCGGCCATTTTGTGCATTTTCCACATATGAAATTTCGTTCTTTTGTCATGCATGCGTGACTTCTTGCATTCGTCATTCACCGATGTGCGCAGATGTCCCTTACGTATATTCGTTTCTAAACTGTTCAAAAATGTTGCTTGGTTGAGATTTACGCAGTTTACATGTATTGTAGATGTTTATGAATTTAGTTCATCATTACAATTATTACATAAATGGTTCACAGTTGGGCATAATTTTTGCTAGATAGATACGCAAATTTGCGGCTTTCCACGACCGTTCCACGTATGTCTACCAGACTTTCCACGCATGAACCACCAATGTATAACTTTTTAGTGTGTATGTGGCACACACTGATCACATTAAAATTATGTAATTGACACACAAATTTGGGCCAGATTTGACTTGTACCAAACACTGGGAAGTGACTATGGGCGTCCACAGCTAAAGGACAACAGAAAGAAGTCAAGTGTTTTTGTACAGTTTGGACGGGGGTGCAATAAATACTCAGGTGCGACTTATTTTCCTCCTTTATTATGTATCTTTGACAGTTGCGACTTACCCTCTGGAGTGATTTATAGTCCAAAAAATACTGTAGTTGTGGAGCTGGAAAAGCTTGTGGTTGCTCCCTGCTCTGCTCCATTCTGATTCATGCCCTTTTAGACGACTGGATCTATGTATGGCATGTGCCTCAAAACTGTATGGCTGGATACTGCCAATATTGCTCACGATTTTTGTTGCACCAGTGATGTTAGCTTGGGGTTGTGAAGGGCTGTAAACTAGCGGGAGAGTGTAAATAAGTGGGCTGGCTGGCTTACTTTCACACCAAGGTCAACAACTGAATTTCTATTGAACTCCTGCCGCTCTGCAGAAACTGTGTCCTGGAAAATAAGTTGTGTGATTTGGTAAAAGACAACATAATCTTAAATAAAGACCACTGGGAATGCTTTTGCAATAGAAAAGATGATCAAAACAGGACTTGAAGTCATTCAATAAGTCAGAGTATAAAGTCAGTCAACCAGTTGTAGACTGGACTATGTCTACTAAAAATTTAGTCTCTCAGGACCTTTCTGAACAGAGCAGATGTAGAAAAATGAGATCTGAGCCTCTTGACATAGCTGTGAAGATGGTTCTTCAGAATCACTTTAAGCTCTCGTGCTATGGCAGGCTGCCCCGATAGTGTGTGGAGCTACGGGGTTGTTAAAGCGTCCTTGTTGCAACATTAAGCATCTCCCACTGCACTTCCATCCACTGATTAAAGTCCCAATCTTATCTTTTGATCTACAGTGTTCCAGCAGTGGTCTATTAATTATGCTGTTTTTACTCTAACAAGAAACCTGTAACAGGACTGAAGAACACTGTCCTTAGCATTTTGATAGTTAAACTCATGATGCATTTCTCTAGTTTTTATTGGTGAGGTCCACCCCAAGTATTAAAGACAAAACCGCTTAAAGATGTAAGAGTCATATTTATTGAAGGAAGGTGATGGACACAGTCTGGTTGCTGGCGGCGGCGGCCACAGTCTGGTTGCTGGCGGCGGCGGCCACAGTCTGGTTGCTGGCGGCGCCGGCCACAGTCTGGTTGCTGGCGGCGGCGGCCACAGTCTGGTTGCTGGCGGCGCCGGCCACAGTCTGGTTGCTGGCGGCGCCGGCCACAGTCTGGTTGCTGGCGGCGCCGGCCACAGTCTGGTTGCTGGCGGCGCCGGCCACAGTCTGGTTGCTGGCGGCGCCGGCCACAGTCTGGTTGCTGGCGGCGGCGGCCACAGTCTGGTTGCTGGCGGCGGCGGCCACAGTCTGGTTGCTGGCGGCGGCGGCCACAGTCTGGTTGCTGGCGGCGGGGGCCACAGTCTGGTTGCTGGCGGCGGCGGCCACAGTCTGGTTGCTGGCGGCGCCGGCCACAGTCTGGTTGCTGGCGGCGGCGGCCACAGTCTGGTTGCTGGCGGCGGCGGCCACAGTCTGGTTGCTGGCGGCGGCGGCCACAGTCTGGTTGCTGGCGGCGGCGGCCACAGTCTGGTTGCTGGCGGCGCCGGCCACAGTCTGGTTGCTGGCGGCGGCGGCCACAGTCTGGTTGCTGGCGGCGGCGGCCACAGTCTGGTTGCTGGCGGCGGCGGCCACAGTCTGGTTGCTGGCGGCGTCGGCCACAGTCTGGTTGCTGGCGGCGTCGTGACTCAGCGCTGTTTGAGCTTCCACCTCATTGGTTTCCAGTTGAACTAACAACAAAATCATTTTTTACTTTTACAGCATTCTTTACTTTAACGTTTGCATTTGTTTTTCCACTCACAGCCTTTTCAGACAAACCACACCATGTGTTCTCCATTCTTTAGGGTTTTTTTTAAACAAATTCTCACCTTTAACCAGATTTTCCAACCTGGAATCCAGTGACTGTAGAAGATCAAAGCTGCTCTCTAAAGCCAAATCTTTTGGGGAGGAAATGAAGAGAAAGTAGTCAACATCCACTCAGGAATTTTCTCTTTATACTAGGGATGGCCTGTTTGACACGGCGCTTCGGCGCGCGGTTCACTTTCATGAAACAAAATGTTTCGGCACAATGTTTCGGGGCGTGTGTCAACTAGCACAGATCACGTGGTTGATGACGTATGACGCGCCAAATGCTTCGTTTGGTCGAACCACGGTTCAGATGTCACTTGGGTTTCGAACAGTTGGGCGCGCTGTTCTCTAGAAACACGAAATGAATCCCGAACGTTTCCTGGTCAGTTCTATTGTTTCCCCTGTATCAGAATCAGCGACAGTTCATTGCACTTTGCCATGACTCCTAGTAAAAAACATACTGTAGCTCAGGATCGTTTCTACTCGATTTCTCCTAATAATAAAAAAAAATGCATGATTGTTGTGTATAAAAAAAAACTTCAATAACTTTATAATGGCACAGCCACTGAGCATCTGTAGTGATAGCTCAGTGGAATGGTTGCCTGGTGTCACTTACAGAGGTCCTGGGTTTGAAACCAGCTTTGTACAAACACTTTTTTTTTGCATTGCGTTTTTTTTTTCTTCATGTGATGTTTCCTACATGTGTTGTTTTACGTTGTTCTTTTTAATTATAATTAACAACATTGTTTTGTTTTACGTTTTTTTCATCTTCATCATTTCCACATTGAAGTGTTACAAGGAGCTTAATTGAAACACATGTCGATATACATCCAGTCCGCCACCAGATGCCGCTATTCGGTGTGGTTTCGAAGCCCTGAATGGGTGGTTCATTTTTCCGGCACAATTACAAGAACCCCAATGAGGCTTCATGGGGCTTCTATTCCCATCCCTACTTTATACTTTTGCTAACATTAGTTCTCACCAGCTTTTCTTCCCATCTTTTTTTGGATTGCATTCTGGGTTTCTCTAGCAACTGGTAAGCTTAAACCTGAGGAGAATCACAGTTTAAAGGAAGGTTAAACGTAGGGATGGCCTGTTTGACACGGCGCTTCGGCGCGCGGTTCACTTTCATGAAACAAAATGTTTCGGCACAATGTTTCGGGGCGTGTGTCAACTAGCACAGATCACGTGGTTGATGACGTATGACGCGCCAAATGCTTCGTTTGGTCGAACCACGGTTCAGATGTCACTTGCGTTTCGAACAGTTGGGCGCGCTGTTCTCTAGAAACACGAAATGAATCCCGAACGTTTCCTGGTCAGTTCTATTGTTTCCCCTGTATCAGAATCAGCGTCAGTTCATTGAACTTTGCCATGACTCCTAGTAAAAAACATACTGTGGCTCAGGATCGTTTCTACTCGATTTCTCCTAATAATAAAAAAAATGCATGATTGTTGTGTATAAAAAAAACTTCAATAAGTTTATAATGGCACAGCCACATAGCATCTGTAGTGATAGCTCAGTGGATTGATTGACTGGCGTCACTTCCAGAGGTCCTGGGTTCGAAACTAGCTTTGTACAAAAACTTTTTTTTGCATTGCGTTTTTTTTTTCTTCATGTGATGTTTCCTACATGTGTTGTTTTACGTTGTTCTTTTTAATTATAATTAACAACATTGTTTTGTTTTACGTTTTTTTCATCTTCATCATTTCCACATTGAAGTGTTACAAGGAGCTTAATTGAAACACATGTCGATATACATCCAGTCCGCCACCAGATGCCGCTATTCGGTGTGGTTTCGAAGCCCTGAATGGGTGGTTCATTTTTCCGGCACAATTACAAGAACCCCAATGAGGCTTCATGGGGCTTCTATTCCCATCCCTAGTTAAACGTTTGCTTTGATGGTTTATGGAAAACAAATGCATTTCAATCTGCAGTACAAATCCTTCCAATAAACCTACAGACCTTTGCTCAGGAAAACAGCCAGAACACAAAGGGCCACAAACGTCTCAGGTCCCATCTTTTCAGACACCGAATGAGAAGCCAACAACCAAGAGGAGCTTAAAAAGTTCCTCCTGCAGGAAACACAGCTGCTGTTCATAACAGCTGATTGTCTTTCTCCTCAGATCAGCTGGACTCACATTTTGATTGACACACCTGTGATGAAACCTCAGAATTGATGGATTAGCTCTCAGTTTTATCAGGTTATGGTAAAAGCTTGATAATGTCACACTAAGTCAACAAAAATAAAAAAATGTTCCTGAATCTTTGTGTAAAAAGTTCACTTTGTGAAGGAATCAAACTGTTTACTCTGAAGAAAATGAAGTCATTTGACACTAAAATGGAATCTTCAGGAAAACGGAGGACATCGAAGCTCCTCAGAATTTGTGTTTGCAGAACGTTTGGTCTTCATTTTTATAGACATTTGGTTTAAATGTTTTAATCTACGTTTTTATATAAATGTCAGGACTCTGTTCCAGAACCTTTGAGTTACAGTGATGCATCTTTAGGCCAAGAGCAGAACTGTTGTGATCCGTGAGCAGACAGTCAAAGACAAACCTTCCTGTCATCCAAACTCCTTTGTCCTCAAAGACTAAAGATCAAACTTTTATTCTTTAAAACCATCACATCTTTGTTGAATGTTTTTTTTAAACTTTATTGACAATCGAAGTATCATACATAAAATAACAAACAGTAACTATATAATCAACATTGCCTCGAATATCAATCACCATTGCCAAACATAACATATAAGCATAAAAAAATAGAAAAAACAAATGAACATAACACACATAAAAATATATATACAAAGAAATATAAAAAAATGAATAAAATAAAAGAACATAGATCCATCCAAATAGTTTACTACTGGTTAGAGGTTCTTATTAAGTTTGTATTTCTGAACCAAACTACGTAATTTCAAGCCATTCTTCTTGTTCATATAATGAAGTGATTGAAAATAAAAACAGAGCTCTTTATGAACTGTAATAAAAAGTGGTTTGGTCTTCAAATATTTATTTTTGTGAATATAAAACTTTCCTTGCAATATCAGGACATTGATATCAATATTTCTGGTCTATTAGATGATACCACCCCGAATAAAACATTTTTTGCGTCTAAATGAACTGGTGTTGCAATTTTGGAAGAATACCAAAAGCAGAACTCTTCCCAGAATGTTTTTATAACTCCACAGTTAAAGATTAAATGATCCACAGTCTCAATGTCATTTAAACAAAAACTGCAGTCATTCTCTTCAAACCCAAAACGAAGCCTCAAAAATTCCTTGGATGGGTAAACATCACTAATTATTTTAAAATGAATGTCTTTACTTTTTGTAAAATACACATTTTTAAGAAATTCGACCTTAATTCAATCACCTCTTCTTTAGAGAAGTGTTTAAATATATTTTTTTTCCAATGAGATGTTTGGAAGAGTTCTTTGACAAACAATCTTTGTATGAAGCTGTTTGGTACTTCTGTCTTTGTGACCTTTTCATTCTTCAAGAAGGATCCAAGCCAATTGATTTGAATCGTCCCGTCTAAACATTCAACATCAATAGCTTTAAGTCCTCCCTCCTCATAATACATTAACATCACACTTTTTCTAATATAATGAGTTTTGTATTTCCAAATGAACTTAAAATGAATTTGATTTATGTCTTTAATTGCAGATTTAGGGAAGGATAAAGAATATTCTGTGTAGATTAATCTTGAATCTTTGTTGAATGTTAGACAACTTCCTGTCATTCTAAAGTCACAATGAAGATCACAATTTACATGTGAGCGCTCTCTAGTGGAGATTTAAAGTCATTACATGTCGTGGCAGATTTTTCATATTTTATGACATAAAAAGTCACATTAAAACAGATCCGTACAACTTTGCCAAAACTATTCACACATGATTGATTGCAAATTTGGTTAAAATGTCAAGAAAATGCAAACAATTTGAAAATAAGAGATTAAATATAAATCACCCTAAAAGAGAACAACTTTGCAGAAGCTGATCTCTGTCTAAGAGTTTCTTCTGTTCAAGTCTTGTCTGTCAGTTGAAGGCTGCTCTCCATGATGCTGAAAGCTTCAGCACGTTTTGGGTGGATTTTCCCAAAAGTCTGAGTGTCTGAAGACTCTCATCACATTTGTGGTAACTATGCTCCGAACATGTACCTGTGAAACTGCATCCCTAACCAAGAAGAACCAGAATACTTATAAAATCATATAAAATATTTAGCATCTATGATTGCAAAATAAAGCGGTGTGTCTGATATTGGGATATATAGATAGATAAACAGACAACTCTGGTATTTTTTGAGTCTTGCTGGAAGATGAAAGATGTGGAGCATTTTGTGAAGCTTTATTTCCAGATAAGTTTCAAAAGCAAAGAAATTCTGAACCTTTTGGTGACTCAAAATCAAATGATTGTTAGTGTAGCCGGCTTTATGGGGTTTGGTGTCTGAAAGGTGGAGTTTCATTTGTAAAATAAGGAGCTCTGTAAAACGTTTGGGTGTAGAGGACCACTACTTCATTCTCCTTTTTCATTCACATACCCAGAAGTCCATTTTTCACCCTAAGTCATGAACCCGTCTAGTGCACAAGAAACACCAAAGCAGAAGGTAACCAGTGTTAGATTCAAGATTCATTTATTTGTCATTGTCATTAAACTTCTTTTGGATAAGAGTTGAAACGTCTTCAACTTTAAAAAACTGGTCCAGATGACAACCTTCAAACCACCAACTATGATGGAATCTACCTGGATAGATGAGAGTCTTCATAGACACATTGTCATTAAAGCATGAACAAGGAAATGGAGTTTGGAGCATCGACAATGATCTTAATTATTTCAAAGTTGCAAAAAAACCAACCCAGTCTCATCCTAAAATGTGCAGTACCTACGTTTGTCCACATGGATATACGTGAGAGTTTCACAAAAACGCCTCCTAAAATGTGAGCTGGCCACGTTTCATTTTCCTATTCATTTTCTATGAGCCTTCTCAGGGTCACGTGACTTTGGAGGTTTTGCCTGCCGTGAACAAAAAACATGGCGGATGCTCGTTCATTTTTCGGTGGAATATCCCACAAAACAAGATATTTTGAGGACTAATTTCTATTTTGACAACATTTCTAGTGAGAAATATACCATTTTCTTTTAAAATATGCTTTCATTTTGGACATGCAGTTTGTAGTTTGCTTGTTTCGTTCAACTTTTTCTCCCAAAGGCTCTGTTTCATTCATATCTGCAGACGTGCGCGTGGGTCACGTGACTAATATGTTTCTCTTTTTTTACCGCAGAAAATGCCATAAAATACCAGTGATTGAGGACTAATTTCTTTTTGAAAACATTTCTAGCAGTATATATACCCTTTATTTTCATAATATCCATTCATTACAGACATGCAGTTCGTAGTTTGTTTGTTTGTTACGTTCAACTTTTCCTCAAAGGATCTGAAAGCGTTTGATCTTTTCCATTCATATATGCGGGCTGGCGTGGGTCACGTGACTTGAGTTTCTCTTTTTTCATGGGGAAAATCTCGTTAAAAGGTACGTTGCTATTTATTAATTACTTTTATTCCTATTTCTAGGGACCCGTGTATAGGTTTTATCGTTCCGTGTTGCTGTTGCTGCGATCACTAGTGTATCAGGCTTTGATTGACAGGCGTGACAACACACCGGACGAATGTTGAGTTCAGGGACGGACCAAAGAGTTCTTTAAATTTATTTTGCAATTTATTAATGTATTTTATTCGTCTAAATATGTGACAATAAACCATAAATACTAAGATAAATGAGACAAAACAAATATTTTAATGGAGTTTATCAAAATATCAATATTATCTATTACATTATTTTTTTCTTTTACTGTCAAGGTTTTTTTTACGTATCTCATATATAGTATTACAAGGAATTGTTCTAATGTATCTGTTAAAAACGTTTCATTACTGTTTCCTGTAGTAATCCTCAATAAAGTTTTAAAACGTCTTTTTTCCTTTTAAATAAGATACGTTATCTTTTCAAATATTAAGGTAAACAGGGCCTTCATTTTGCCCAACTGACATGAATCAGGAAGTGCGCACTTCGAAAAGCCAGTGAACGCATCATATACTGGCACCCCCACCCCACCAACTACCCCTGGCTGCAGCCTGCAGAAGTGCTCACCATTGTGGAATGTTAACCCCGCCCATGCTGAGCCCGTCTTCTTCTTTGGTTTTACAAGTTTCCATATGCAATATTGCCACCTACCGGTTTTTAAGGAGTTTTTTCTTACCGTGAAGGGGGGGGTCTAAGGGCAGGAATATCAGTTTAGTTTAGTCTGTTTTGTTAAAGTTTAGTATTATCCTAATGCATTCTATGTATTCATGATCTCTTTTTCATTGTATGTTTACCTTACAATTACAAGTATGAAGCCCATTGAGACGTCTGTAGTTGGAATTTGCACTAAATAAAATAAAAATTTAACTAAATTAGAGAATTTATACCGTGATTGCTGTCTTCTTATGCCTTTTACAAGTTTCCATGTGCATGTATTAGGGAGTTAATACATTTTGTCTGGCCTCACGGAATTAAAAAAATAACTCTTTGGATGAACTCAATTTAATTTTGGGCAGGATTTCCATCCAATAAATATGAGTACCCCCACCTCAAAGAAAATTCTTCCATGTAACGAAATATAATTGAATTAGTCGAACTGAATTTTATCAAGAAAGGCAAGGGGAAAAAAACATGCAACAGCAGTCTGAAGCTAGCCTCGAACTCAAAAGCTATACATTCTAAACCCGCCAACTAATCCACTAAGCTAACACCTTTGTAACGATACAGGGCCACCGGTATAGATAAATAGATTCATTATTTACATAAATGAAGCTCGTCGTATATCGTATATCTCATTGGGAGAAGCAGAGTTAAAACGATTTCATGCCACAGTTCGTTTTTTACGTGGAAAAAACGAACGAAAGTTTTCACTTTTGAAAAGTCGAAGGATTTGAAGGACCAGCATTCAACAGCACGCCCCTTACTTGAACTCAATTATTTTGGATTACTGGAGTTATAGGGGAAACTATTAATACATTTTGTGTTAGGTCAATTAAATGTAGATACATTCTTTTAAAATAAATATTTTTAAATAAAACAAACAGAATTTTATTGTGTTACATGAAAGAGGGACTTGAATAATTTTTTTGAGTGAATACATAAAAAAAACATTCAAATTTTCCTCCCCTCTGTTCTCTTTCTTCCTCATACCAATGACACAAAATGTGCTCCACTGATTCTTCCCCTTTTCTGCAATCACAACTGCACTGACGAAGGGGAATCACATGCACGGGCTCAACGTGGACGGGGTTAACATTCCACAGCAGACAGGGTAAACGTGGGCGGGGTTAACATTCCACAATGTTGACCACTTCTGCAGGCTGCAGCCAGGGCTTACTCGAGTCACCCCACTCCCCGGATGAACCCGCGCGGCTGATGAGCTCTTGGACAGCTGGAAGGTGGGCGATGCTTTGAACTTTTCTCTGTAGAAATGTGATGGTTAGATCTGGGAAACCAGAGCTGGTTTTAGTAAAAACGTGTTGGCTGTTTAGGATAAATGTTGAATGATAAAATATTGTGCATCACCGCTTGATGGATTATTGAAGCATTATGGGTACTGTAGTCAGGAGCCTGGCATAGTAACATGTACTTAACTTCAACTGTTGAGTAGATCACCAAGTTGAGTAAAGTTTGACTTATCTGACTGTTTTATTTTGCGTGATGCGCTGTGTTCCGAAAAATATATTATAGTATATTATACTATATAATAGATATTTGTTTGAATTAAAAGCATTTATATTTGTTGTCAGAGAACCACAAAGGAGGGGCCAAGGAGCCACATGTGTCTGTGGAGCCTCAGGCTGCAGACCCCTGGTCTAAACAATTATGGCTGATTTGACTGACCACATTTATTCATCCTAGTGTTATCAACAAAGTTAAAGAGCCGCTCCAATGGAAATCATGTTCTTGGTGTTTTGAAGATCAAACATTTTTCTCATTATTGAAGACATTTGCAAAAATATAAACATATACAACAATAATGTATTACTTTAATGTATTTCTTTATTCAAATCCAATGGATCAGGAGGAGATGAAACTCATTGTGTCAAAAAGCTCATAGTTGTGACGCTGTAACTTCCATTAACGGGCCAAAGTCTCTGCTCCGCTCCAATTCTGATGCATCCACTGCAGACAAACCGGTAGATCCATTAATGTCCTGAGTTCCTCGTCTGAGCTGGTGTCTGGCTCAAAACTGTACAGCTGGATAGCTCCAATGTTGCTCATTGATTTTTTTTTTTGCTACGCTAACGTCAGCTAGGGCTTGTGAGGTGCTATAAGCTAGCGGGTGAGAGAATCAACAAACGAATGATGGGAAATTAGCAGAGGCTAACGTCTGTACCAACAGTCCCGCCCACAGCTGTGAGGTGAAATTCTTATGAGCTGCTGTGCTGCAGAAAAATGTCTTTAAAAAAACAACATGATCGTAATTTAAAAAACACTGGGAACAATTTTATAATAGCTAAAAATTCAGTTGGAGTGGGACTTTAAGTCAGTCGACTAATGTATGATTCATGATACAGAAAATAACCCCATGTTTTTCCCCCTTTCCTCCATCAGACTGCTCAGTTATGTGGAGACAACATGCACAGATAGTTCCTGGACTGATCCTCTGCTAACTGTGAGGTGGAGAGGCTGTCAGGTTCATCTGTTTCAGTGTCCTGCATGCTCTCCCTCCATGTTGGCTGTAGCAGTGGATGGAACTTGCAAACTTCACTGTTTTGAGAACCAACTGGGGTGTGTAAAATTCTTTTCCACCTACATTTTAGATGGTCTAAATGTTTTTCTTGTGTAAACTTTTCTGTTCTTTTAGGCTCAGTGGTTGTTTTGAAGATGCGTTTCTGGCCAAAAACACAGTGGTGACCTCCTTTGTGGACTGCATTCATGGGGCAACAGAACATGTAAAGTTATTTTCATTTCTTCTTCTTTAAGAAAATAAACATGCCTGCCTGTATGTTTTAGTGTATTTTGTGTCATATCATCATGTTATTGTACAACATTCATTTGTTTTGATAGAATCCTGGAGATGGGAGATGTAGAGCAGGTATGTTTGTGCATGTTCCATCCATCCTCTTCTTCCATCCATCCATCCATCCATCCATCCATCCTCTTCTTCCATTCATCCATCCATCCATCCATCCTCTTCTTCCATTCATCCAGAACCGGGTTGTGAAGGCAGCAGTCTAAGCAAAGATGCCCAGACTTCCCTCTCCTCCAGCTCCTCTTGGGGGACCCCGGGGCCAGCAGAAAGACGTAGTCTCCCCAGTATGTCCTGGGTCTTCCTTAGGGCCTCTGCCCTGTGGGACATGCATGGAACACCCCCCAGTAAGGCGTCCTCCTCTGGATGTAGAGAAGCAGCGGCTCCACTCAGAGCTCTCCAGGTGAGCGAGCTTCCTGACCATGTTCCATTAAGATATATTCATGAATCCCTTCTATTTGCAGAAAGTGTTCTCCACAGAACGTGCAGTTCTTCTGCTCTGATGTAATCTACGAGTTCTGGACGCATTTGGAGAAGGTTGTGGTTCCGTGTCCTGAGAGGCAGGACCTGTTGGACATGCATCCTTTTCAAGTTCACTCTTGGATGTGTGAGGTAATAAATATCAAAGGTTTATTTCTCATTATTCCTGTTGGAGTTTTTTTCTTACACCTTATGTTTCAAAAGTTTGCAAACACACATTTTGGTTGAAATGATGAGGATCCGAGGATGAAATCAAGAAGGAACAACATCAGGGAAAGGGACTGAACAGAGTGAACAGCTTCCTCTCTTCAGCTGACGCATGTTCCGAGTACATAGGTGTCAAAAACTGGTAAATACTCATTGAAGATGCATCCTTTATGTGTAGTTTGTTTTCTCAGTTTGATACATTTTGATCCTTTCATTCTGCACAGACATCCTCACCATTCAGGCCGGTGGTTCGAACAAGCAGAAGTCAGAAAAGCTGGAGCAGACGTTACCAGAATGATTCCTCCAGGTAAAGATTGTGGTAGTGTTGTAGAGAAGTGTTGGCTTGTTTCTTTTTTATGTTTCTCTCATGCTGTTGATGTGGAATATCTCTTAATTTCTTCATTATTATTAATAAATTCATCTCTTCCCATAAGGACCAATCAAAATGACCCAGAGAAAAACATTGAAGGACTTTATCTGAGCATCAGGAAAACAAGCATCAGCTGTGTCATCAACATGTGGTAGAAAATCTTTTTTTAAACTTTCCAAAGTTGTTACATAACTGATCATTGATGATGTGATGGGTTGCAGGTTATGGTGCCATGGTAAAGAACTAAAGGCTCTATGATGTCTCTCTGCTGACCAGACTGTGGTTGGTGAAGTCCAGCAGCACTGCGGGTCCTTGAAGTGTGGTTGAAGACTCTCCTTCCAGCTGTTGGAAGGTTCTGCCCCCCAAAGCCAGGAGGTTTTCTCTTTGTGATTTGCATGGATGTCCAGGACTTGTGGCATTTATGTTGTTTTCCTCTTCATTTAGCACAGAGGCATTGATGGAGAGAGGACGTGAGGGACTAACTGTCTGCTGAGGAGGAGACTTTCTGTGGTTCAAGCACCAGCTCCACCCCTAAAAAAAGGCTTATATGAAGGAAAACCTCATTTCAACTTTGTACCAATAAATTACGTGTAATTAAAATGTGGTTTTTTTCTGCACCGCACCAATGAAGGTTTTTTTCAACCTAAATTTCCACAATTACATTATTTTTACCTCCGTTCAAGTTTCTACAACACTAGCTAAACATTTCAGTGCTCACACCTGTGCTGAAGGCACCAATCATTTTTACTCAAACGTTTGGCCTTTGATTTGTATGTTTGACACCTTAGAATGAAACACTGACCTAATAAACTCAATTTCATAAATGTGCCATGCACAGCTACAGCTGTTCCTTGGTTGCCTTGTAGGTTCTAGGTCACTAACCTGTTGGAAGACCATGACTGATTTAAAGGGTCCTGGCCTAAGGAGGGTAGGAAGTTCTCAATCAGGATTTTCCATTAATGGCTCCATCAACGTGGTGACATAGCTCTTAGCAGAAAAACAGCCCCAAAGCATAATGCTTCCACCTCCATGCTTGACAGTGGGGAAGCTGTTCTTGGGGTCATAGGTAGCAACTCTCTTCCTCCAAACCCAATGGTCGAGTTGATGCCAAAAAGCTCAGTTTTGACCCAAACATGCCCTTATGCAGAATAAACTGATAAAGTAAACCCTATTTTCAGTGTGTGATTTTCATTTTTTCATAAATCTTAGGATAATTTAGATGATAAAGTAATAAATATATGAAAATAGTATAATGCAGTAAATATGTAAATATTTGATACGATGAAGAATATTTATCGGATTTAGACTCAACATGGAATGTTTTTTGACAGAAACAAGTCAAGCTGTCTTATTTAATGCTCATTATTCAGCCACAACTGATAGAAATGTTTATATGCCAAACCAACCATGTGAAACTTTAAGTGCAAATACGCATGCGAGCGCGCCGTGCACACAAAGCCCCCCACCCCCCACATGTCCGCGCGCCGGTCGGTGGGTGTTGGGCGTCAAAAAAGGAAATCCGGTTTTCGCACTTTCTGCATCTCTGCACGAGCTAAAGAAATCTCAAAGGTAAGAAATGTAAACAGACGAGGCAGTAATGAAAATACTTTATGATCATCTGAAAGTATTTTCATCTGACAGATGAATGCAGCTAATACTGAGGGAAGAGCGGTGCTGAAATATGGCCTCCATCGAGAGACTGAACGTAACGTGACTGCAGGTTACTATCATAGAAAAATGTATTCATGTATTTGTGTCGACTGTATAGCTGTTGTGGTGGAGCAGATGAAGGGATGTTTGTTAGAATCGTGTTTAGTTAATGATTATGGCAGCGCTCGCGCCACTGCCGGTTTTCCGGGGAAAAAAAACAAAACAGGAATTTACTGAAATATTAAAGTGTTATGATTAAACATTTAGGGTTCATAAAAACGTTGTAAAAACGATCATCTGGACTTGTTTTTGTAAATATTTTAAAACAGTCTCCTGAAAATTTGTTTACATTTACACATAAATTTACATTTATCTTAGTTTAAGGAATAACACAAAGCACTTTACAGTAGTCAGTAGTTTTCTGTGCATCATTTGTAAGTTTGAATAGTTCGACTAAGTACATGTTTACACTTTTCCTCTTTCAGAATGCAGCCGTGTGATTGGAGGAAAAGACTAATATGTAGTGAGGAGATTTAAAGAATAAAAGGAATTTTTTTTTTTACATTATTACTATTTTAAAGTAGAACTCTAATGTACATAAATGCTTTTTTATGAATTAGTTTGGCATATTTACTGTGTTAGAGTTCTGAAGATTGTTTTGAGTGGTAAAGGTTTTTATTATATTTATCAGAACCAGATGGAGTTAATGGAGTGCCAGTCATGTTTTATGTTGTATATATTACAAGGTCAAAGGTCGAGAAAACTCCAGGGGTGGTTGTAGACTTAACCTAGTTTCATGTGTTTGAAGTTTTTTGAAAATCGCTAAAAAAAAAGTTAATTCGCTAAATGGCAGATTTTGGAACAAAATGGCCGCCAAACTGTAGGTCGTGTGGCCATCCCATAATGATTTCAAAACTTCCTTTGGATATCCCAGACAAGGATATATTGGTTTCAATGGCCGATTCTAAAATTTAAAAAGAGACAGAAAGCAGGAGAATAATACTAAACATTACATAAACAATGTAGAAGTTTTGGCGGTTAGGACCGACTATGTCTTTGTTTGTATTTTGTGTTTTTCTACACACTGGTAATGTTTTTTTGGGCTTTTTCCTTTCCTTTGAGGGCTTTTTCAATCTTTTTGAGTTTTCTTTAGTCGTTGCAAAAACAATATGGCTGCTGCGAGCCATAAAAATAAATCACCTGTTGGAGGTGACTTTGTGCCGCCTCATCAAGTTCATCTCCTCTTTAGCCTTTTCAGTTTTTGACAGAACCAGGGCGGTATTCCAGGAAGCATGCTTAAACTAGCCTGACTTTAAGCCTGAACTCTGGCTGAAATCCGCCTGAACTTGCTTACTCTGGGTATGTCGGTTCCAGAAGACCAGATATGAGTTGGCGTAACTACGCTCGACTTGGTAACCCTGGGTTAACCCACGTGCACGTCGTGTACATAAAGACATTCTCAATAGATCGCCGATTTCTGGAGTCACCATGGAAACGCGTGGAGAAAATAAAAAAGAAAGCGTGACACTGGATATATATATATATATATATATATATATATATATATATATATATATATATATATATATATATATATATATATATATATATATATATATATATATATATATACATACAACTCTCATATGTCTAAGTTTGAGCCGGTGAATATGCTAATTTTTATAACAATAAAAAGGACGGTAAAAAATGCACGGAGTGCAAAAACTAATTACAGAAATTCCCATCATTGTAATTGCAGGATTAAAGTGTAGGGGTGCTATAAAAACTCATCCTCCTCTTCCTCCCTCTCACTCGTGGTGCTGAGACGTAAGCACAGTAGGACAAAAAAACTCAGCAAAACACAGTAAAACAGCTAAACAACTAAACATATTTAGTCAAAAAGCCACACTTCAACCCAAATCCGTCCAGACAGGCAAAGGGAATGATATCCCAGAATCCCTTGCGGTGCCGATCTAACAGCAGCACCAAAGTTACACCTACTTAATTGAATTAATTTGAATGAAAGGAAAATAACTGTCTGAAAACTGTGTGTTATTTTTAAGGTGAATTAACAAAAAAATGATTTCTCTTAACTGAAGCAAATAATTAAGTTAGATCAAAGTAAAAAAGTTTAATTTTCCAACATCCATATATGGTCTTATCACCCTCTCACTGTGGAAAAAGTATTATCTGAGCTTCTTCATCCACTAAATCATCTTCAAATGGACACGCCATGCTGCTGCACCTCTCTGAAAACAAACTAACCTTCAACTAAACCTGCTCCAGACCAGGTTATGTTCAGAGCATGAGTTGCCATGGTAACTTGACCTACCCTGAAACATACCTCCATTTCTGGAACCGAAAGCTGAGGTTATCAACTTCCTTAGCCTCAAACTTATCGTGGGAGCTAGCAGAACCTGCTTTCTGGAACACCCCCCTGCTTCCATTTGTGACTTCATGTTTGATCAACCTGTTGTGTTCTGATGTAGCCACTAGGGGGCGATGTACGATAAAAGCAGGAGAAGAAGGAGAAATGAAAAAGGAGGAAGTTACTGCCTCTACTGCCAACATGTTCTGCAACGACTGGATTAATAAAGTTCATCCTAAATGATTCACCGTGTGATCTCTCCACGACTTCACCACATAACACAATCTAAAACGCTTTGTTTGGATTATCAGGTGAACTGGTGACCTTGAGTTCTTAGAGTTAGCGCAGTGCTTCTCAATTATTTTTTGCAAGGCTCCCCCTAGGAAAAAGAAAATGTTTCGAGCCCCCCACCACACACTCGCTGCGTGACAATATATCAGGTCAGTGTTTTTCAACCTTTTTTGAGCCATGGCACACGCGGCACACCACCCACTGATAAAGTGGGAAAAAAAAACTTTATGGCAATATGTGTTGTACGCAGAAAGAGTAACTGAATGCATAATCTCTTTTCCAGCATGAAGCCCGTTTATTTTGAACCACACAACGTTGAACATCGCACATGGGTCATCTTATAATTGTTCATGTTTATACTCAGTGTGAAACTTGGGCCGGTTTGGAAGATCGCAGAGTTAATATCCTGGCAGGAACTGAGGAAAGACACACACGAAGCTCTTCCTCCACAGCCCTCAGTCCTTCTCTGTTTTTAGTTTTTACAGCAGTCAGGCTTGAAAAGCTCACCTCACACAGATACTATGTTGTGGAAAATGTGAGCAATGTCAAAACAGCTTTGTTGGCCAGCATGGGGAATTCCATGGCAGCTACCAACCAAAAACTGTCCAAACGTAGATCAGCAACATTTAGCTTGAGACCACGATATTGTCTCAGTTCAGTTAGCTCCTCCTGCTCCTGTAAAGTCATGTCCTTTCAAACAGCTGATGCTGAGCTGAATGGGTCCCCGACCCAGTCAAGGCAGTCCGTGGAGGTTGAAGGAAAATACAATGACATCTTCTCCTGAAGAGTTTTCAGATGTTTAACTACTATCTCACACAGTGCTGCAGTATTAACATCTTGCCATTTATTGGTGAGTGGGAACATTTCAAGATTGCCACTTTCCACATGTTGCTGCCAAAGTTGCACCTTTGAACGGAATCCATTTCTTTTAACTGTACTTGTAAGCAGATTTTCATTTCGGCCTTGCATTCGTGTGTTCAGTTCATTCAGATGAGGAAAAATATCTGCCAGGTATGCCAGCCTTGCACACCACTCATCATTTGCAAGCAGCTTTGCGTAATCGGACCCCTCATTTGTCAGAAACACTTTAAGTTCCTCTCGCAGCTCATACACACCAACCATCAGACCTCCGCATGAAACAGCAAGGCTTTATCCTCCGCTCCCATTTCCTCACACAAAGCTGCAAATATGCGACTTTTCACAGGTCGTGACTTCACCAAGTTTATCATGTGCACACCATCATCCAACACAGGAACGAGGTCTGCTGGTAAAGTCTTGGCTATGAACATCTTTGCGATGTAAAAAACAGAGCATAATGATCACATCTGGGTTTTTTTCCTTCACTCTGCTTACAAAGCCTTTGGTGTGCCCGACCATGGCTGCAGCTCCATCAGTGCAGACACTCGTGCAGTTTTCCAACTTCAGTCCTCCTTTTTCCAGATATTCTGATGTCACCCAAATTTTTTCATTTCCAGTTGTTTTTTTTCTGGCAAAGCTTTGCAAAATAGAAAGTTTTCTCTGATTATGTCTCTATCCACAAAACGCACATTGGCCAAAAGTTGAGCATGTCCACTTATATCAGTAGACTCATCAATTTGCTACGCAAATGTATTACTGATACGGATCGCTGTGTGCAGACATCTCATTAATACGCCTGGAAATTGTGTCATCAAAAAGAGGGACTTGGGGTATTTCTTTAGTGGCTTCAGGTCCAAGCGTCTCATTTACAATGGCTTTGCAGGAAGGACGTATTAATTGCTCTGCCACAGTGTGGGACTTTTTGGATTTAGCCACAAGTTCAGCGCCATGGTAGCTAGCTTTAGGGGTCTCTCAGTTACCTTTGCAGTTTTTCTCATAAAAGTTGCCTGTTTATCTGTGTGTTCACGCAGGCGAACAAAATATTCCACATTTTTGTTTTGAAGTGAAGGGTGTTTTGTTTGGAGATGGCGTTCAAGTTTACCTGGGACCATAGCCTCGTTGGAGAGCTTTTCACCACATACCAAGCACAACGGAGTCGGTGCGGTTGCATCACCGGTAAAAGTAAATCCAAACTAGAAGGAGCTGCATTTCCAGAAGAAAATGCAGGGTTGAATGCTGTATTGCTGAATGAAAGCTGAATTTGCTAAAGAAATGGCTGAACTGAGCTGAAAGAGCTCAACATTTGAAAAGTAGAATGGTTAAAGTGGGTAAAAGACTTTAAAAAAAAGTTAAGCGATAAGATTTACTATGTATTTGAATGAAGCAAAATCCTGGAATATCTTTAAAACAGTGTTTTTCAACCAGTGTGCTGCGGCACACTAGTGTGCCGTGGGAGATGGTCAAGTGTGCCGTGGGAAATTGCCCTCAACTGAAACATTTATGATCTCCAGGATTTCACCTCTTTGTTCATCCAAACAAGCCCTAAAAAACACTAAGAAATTAGGAATATGACAGATCATAAAATACTTTTTTCTTTGTGTTTATTTGATTCTATTAAAGACATTTTGATAAAAATGACGGTACCGATTTAGCTGCAGCTTAATCTCCGTTTTAGCAAAAGTGCCGCCCCTTTAACTGTCTCCACCAATCATTCTTGGATTCTTAATCACGTGTCATCAGTCTGACCAATCAGAAGTGGTTAAAGTCTTCACTTCCTTGTTGTGCATTCTGCTGATAAAGTCGCTCAGTTTCAAATAAAATACCAGCTAAAGCTCGTCTTTAGCGGTGTAGCTTTCCACAGAATCCGGTGTCAGACCGTGGAACAAGAGAACAAAACCATGAAGCTCAGAGAAGCTGGTCGTTCTGCATTCGGCGGATTATTGAACTACATCTCCCATGATGCATTGGGTTAAAAGTAACCCAACTCGTCTCTCCTCTTAACGTCTTGAAACCACAACGAACACAAATCAAACAGTTTTTAAATCTTTTAACTTAACTTTTATTACATCTTTTAGAGAAAAAAAAACAGCTGCAGCTTCCAGCGTTTTCTGCCACAATTATAAAAAAAGAATGTGAGATTGTGGAGGAACTGTTCAAAACAGACTGAGTTTCTCCCGTTTTTTTTATTTTTTTTATTTTTTGAATGCTGGTGTGCCGCGAGATTTTTGTCAAGGTTTAAGTGTGCCGCGGCTCAAAAAAGGTTGAAAAACACTGCTTTAAAAGTTAAAAGATTTGAAAAAAAAATCATAGCAGGAATAATCTGAAAAAGTTGAACATTAAAATGACTAAAATAGGTCAACATTGTAGGAGTTAAGCATGAAAGCTGAAATTTTTGAAGAAATGGCTGAACTGTTGAAAATTTGAAGATGTTGCAAAGTTAAATATTATAACTTGCAGAAATAGTTCACTTTTTTTAAAAAGGTAGAAAAGTAGCTACATGTCTTAGTTTTTTCTTTAGAAAACTGATCTTAAAATGCCTTGAACACAAAAAGTACAATGTTTAAAAATGTGAAATAGTGGAAATTTAATACTATATTTAATATAATTTCATGACTGCAAAGTTCAGAATTTTATGAAAAGTAAATATACTTTAAAGGTTTCACTTGCAGAAAGAGAATCTGAACAGTTAATAGTAAAAGGGTTAATGAAGCATCAGACAGAAAGTTTAGAAGACAATTCAAAATAAATTTTATTTTTACACAAACCTTAATGCATGTTTCAGACACAATTTAATTATGCCTAAAAAATGTTTATTTGTAACAGAAGAACACATTGACAGTAAAAATTATGAATCAGTTAGAACAATGCAAACAATAATATACAGTAGCACTTTTTACGAATAATTTTGCCTATGTCACAATAAAAATGTAATTGCAAGAATTACATTTCTGATGTTATCTACGCAAAACAACTTCCAAATGAAGAAACAAAAGAAACAATAAGCATTTTGTTATTTATTGTGTGTTTGCACGTGTGTGTGTGTAATGAGCAATTATACATAGAAATAGAATCGTGCTTTTATTCAGACTTCATTTTCTAATGCCAAGAAGAAAACATCAATCAGGTTGTTTTGTCTCTTGTTTCAGCAGAACTTTAACATTTTACTGAAAAACAAAACATAAACCTAAGTAGAAAAATAGAAAAAGGTTATAGACAAAGTTATAGATATTTAACTCCATAACAGCAAGTTTCTCATTCTTAATGCATTCATTTCAAAGACCTCACAACATCGTAAAGAAAAAGACTTTAGTAAAAAGTGAAAAACTTGAATGAAATTTGAAATTGTTAACACAAACATTCCAAGTACCTTTGACCTCATTCTAATACATACTGACAATCTAAAGATAAAAAAAATAATCATAAATAACAATTCTAAATACAAACCAACCCAAAACATATTAAAGTGTTTTTTCAGTGACCTGAACAGAAATGACACGACAATAAAATAAAAAGATACCATAAACAAAAGTAATCAACAATTTCTAGCCTTTGTAATGATTTAAGGACAACTCAATTCAATTTAGGTTCATTTCTATATTAATATTCAAAAACCTCAGTTATCTAAAGCAGTGTTTTTCAACCTTTTTGGAGCCGCGGCACACTTAAAGCTTGACAAAAATCTCGCGGCACACCAGCATTCAAAAAATAAAAAAACAAAAAAAAAACGGGAGAAACTCAGTCTGTTTTGAACAGTTCCTCCACAATCTCTCATTCTTTTTTTATAATTGTGGCAGAAAACGCTGGAAGTTGCAGCTGTTTTTTTTTCTCTAAAAGATGTAATAAAAGTTAAGTTAAAAGATTTAAAAATTGTTTGATTTGTGTTCAGTGTGGTTTCAAGACGTTAAGAGGAGAGACGAGTTGGGTTACTTTTAACCCAATGCATCATGGGAGATGTAGTTCAATAATCCGCCGAATGCAGAACGACCAGCTTCTCTGAGCTTCATGGTTTTGTTCTCTTGTTCCACGGTCTGACACCGGATTCTGTGGAAAGCTACACCACTAAAGACGAGCTTTAGCTGGTATTTTATTTGAAACTGACTTTATCAGCAGAATGCACAACAAGGAAGTGAAGACTTTAACCACTTCTGATTGGTCAGACTGATGACACGTGATTAAGAATCCAAGAATGATTGGTGGAGACAGTTAAAGGGGCGGGACTTTTGCTAAAACGGAGATTAAGCTGCAGCTAAATCGGTACCGTCATTTTTATCAAAATGTCTTTAATAGAATCAAATAAACACAAAGAAAAAAGTATTTTATGATCTGTCATATTCCTTATTTCTTAGTGTTTTTTAGGGCTTGTTTGGATGAACAAAGAGGTGAAATCCTGGAGATCATAAATGTTTCAGTTGAGGGCAAGCCTCTTTTATCTGCTTTTTTTTTTCTTTTCTTTTTTTTTTTTTTTAGCTCCCGGTGGAGGAAACTACCATTCGAAAGGTTGTTGAGATAAACTATCCTCCAATCAAATGTTACAAAAAGAAATTTCTCGTTGATTGAGCTTTTCAACTAGTGTGCCGTGGCACACTAGTTGAAAAACACTGATCTAAAGTGCTGTGCAGACAAAACAAAGACAGTAGAATAGCATCATAAAAGCACTAAAGAGACAAATATATATGAAATAAAATAAATAATGCATGACTTACTGGTTCTTTGAAATCAAACGTGATGTTGAAATATTATTCTTCAATGTTATTATGTATCTGTCTATATGATTAGTACTTTCAGTGATTACTTTGATAGTTTTATCGCATGAAAAACACGACTTTTTAAAATCCTGTCCAAAGAACAGATTTGTGGAACACAAATACTGAGGACAGAAAACGTCTGATAGAATATTCACAAGAATGGAGAATGGCAGATATATACACATAACTGACTGAAAGTAACTGAGTTGTGTTTCCCATAGTACCCAGAATAACTAACTCTGCAGTTGAATCTGTGACTAACGTCTCTACTGGCTTTAGACGGTCCAGCATTAGAGCACAAATGTAAACCTGGGATCTCTAGGTACCAGCTGACAGCCACAGTCAGGCAGGATTCCTGTGCTTCACTCTAGTCTCAGACACATTCAGATGTTGTATTTCCAATTCACTTTTGGATGTCTGACTTTGCTGACTTTTGAATGGTGCAGAGTTGGTTAAAAGTTTAACAAAAGTAGGAGAGTGATATAGAGAAGTTCCCAAACATCCACAGTGTGATCAAGTATGATCACAAACATGTGATTCCAGCTTCTACAATTTTCCAACAGTCTTCAAAGAAAAAATCCTCTGAAATATCCATAATTGTTCAGTTTCCTGTTCATGATTTTGTCTGTAGAGGCTCCAATCAAAGATCCAAAGTGTGTTCACCATGTGACCGTTTCCACTTTCAGATGAGGAGCTGATGCCTCCTTGAGCTTGTTTGAATGAAGATCTTCAAATAAAAGATCAAGAGTGTTGAGAAACTGCTTCAGTGTGTTGGTCATTGTAGGTAGATGTTTATGAAGGAATTGAAATAGTCAAAGTTTACCTTTCAGCCTTGTTTGGAGGTTCTGATCCAGAACAGAGACGACTAGAACCGTGTGAAGACGATGGTTTCCCTGCAGCACCATGTTTGCAATCAGAGCAGACCACTTAGTCTCTACCAGGGTGGACAGATGGGATGTCCAGGAACAAATGTGGAGCTGCTCCTCACAAAACTACACAAACTCTGGAAGGAGGAAGGTCATGTGATGAAGACCATGAATACCTTCAACAGTGCTGCAGGACACATCTGCTGTCCAGAGAATCTTCACTCCCATTTGGTTAGGAAGACTTGAGAAGAGGTTCCAGGTCAGGACTGAAGGTCTCAGCAGTGCTGTGAAGAACCTGAAGAAAGAACACATGGATGATGCTTTAGTCCTCCAACATGTGATCTAGGAGATGCTCCAGCTGACATGAAAGCAGACTGGAGGAGAACGACATTCTCTGACAGTGAAACTAGTTCAGAACCTTCTGACTCTGTAGGAGGAGCTCATGTGGTCCAGCAGTGATGTTCTTCTCTGTTCTGGTTAGGCTGTGTTGTGTCTCTGCTCCCAGGTGAAGGCTGGAGGGTTCCAGCTCATCTTGTGCTTTGAAGGAGGACTGAGAGGGCAGGACCTAGAGCGTTTCTCTGTGGTCCAACAACTGTGGTCTAGTTTGGATCTGATCTTGATCAAGATGGTGGAAAGTGTGCAGTCGCTGCTGCAGCTGCTCTTAGTGAAGCTAGACGTTCTCACAGGAGAACATGTCAACAACCCAGACATGAGCAGATAGTTGGAAAAAAAAACATCCAGAAGGAAATACATCTACATAGTATCCCCCCACACCCCACTGCTCTTCCCCAGTGGGGGCTGCTGTCAGCTGGTCTGTGTTGGTGGGACATCAGAGGTCTGGAGAGCACATGGACCCCAGACTTCTGATGTTGTCCTGCTGCAGTAAATGTCATCTAGCTCGTCTTCAACCGTTGGTTCTGTGCATTTATCCTCCCTGACCCAGACCCACCCGGATAAATGCACAGAACCAACGAGCCCTCAGTTCTGGATCAACATGATTATCTGGAAAAGATGTTCACCTGATTGGGTTTGATTCTCTATTAAAACATTATTAGAATTAAAGAGATTTGATTGAAGTCTAATATTAAAATCAAGTAAGTTTAACGTAATCTGTTTAATGAAACATAATTATAATGTTTGATTCTCTAATAAAACATAATTATCAGTAAAAAATATGAATCTGAATATGTTTGTCTATTAAAAAATACATATTTAGTTGAAGCTTCAATTCATAATCATCCTTATATTATTACTTCTTATGTTATTATGGATAACATAAATATCATTTAAAAATTAAACAGAATGTTTGATTATCTAATAAAACAATGATCTGCAATCAATATTAATCAGATTAATCAATTTGTCCTATTAAATTGACTTTTAAAAATATATTTATGACTGAGCAGAATGAATCTTTGGTTCCCTTTGAGTCTTTTGTTAAAGTATTTTACAAACATGATACCAGAAGTTCAAACAAGTTCAGCCTTTAGATCCCAAATACTCACATTTACGGTCTTCCTTCCTGCAGCACAAACACAGTTTGGTCTCATATTTCAGCACATTTAAAGCTCACCTGACTTGTTCACGTCTGGCTGAAGGACAGGACACAGAAGACAGGGTTGTGGTAGCTGTGGTAGGTCCTCAGGACACCAGAACTGAGACATGGCTGTGGCTGAGAAATGAAAATGAGGTCGAGCAGCGTGTTCTTCTCTGTGGTGGCAGAAGTGATCAGTTGTTTGTACCCTCTAGACTGAAACATCTCCACAATGGGCTTTCGTACCATGAGCAGCTGATTCTCATTGAAGTCACCTGACACAATGATTGGATGACAGTCCATCACCTCCAGAGAGTCCAGAAGACTTACCAGGTTCTGCAGGAATACTGAGACACTGTAGTCTGGAGGTCTGTAGACAGCTGCTATCAGAGCCTGGAACGGAGCCTGAAGCTTCCAAACCACAAACTCTAGATCAGTCACGTTGTGTAAATACTGCTTGTGTTGGACCTGGATGTAGTTTCTAACATAAACAGCAACTCCACCTCCACCTCTGCTAGCCATGTGAGGAAGGTTAGTGTAGGACACGTGTCTGTTACGTCTGAACATGGCGCTGATGTGAGATGGAAGTCCCTCTGTGTTGTGGAGGACAATAGTCAGAGTGTGGGGTCTGCTCACTGCTTCTCTCACCTGCAGAAGAGGCATTGTGTGGTCTACCTGTGCTGGTCTCATGGTGTGCAGAGCTGCAGTGATCTCTGGGTTGGCATAGATCTTCCTCTCGTCCATGTCCAGTAGATACAGTCCACTGAGAGCCGTCACCCTGCTGAGAGCTACGTAAGCCATACCTGGTTCAAAGATGTTCTTCAGTGACACCACAGCAGCACTGGTCGTGAGGCCCTGAGTCTTGTGCACGGTGCAGGCAAAGGCTAGTCTCACAGGAAACTGTCTTCGGACCACCCTCCTCTGTTTCAGGTTCTCCTCTGCTCTCTCGATGTAGACCAGGTCATCTGCAGCTCCAGTCTGGTTGTTTCTCACCTGGTTGTCCATTCTCAGACCAAGTTTGATGATGTGTTGGTCGTTTCCAGAACTTACCACTCTCAGCAGCTTACCAAATGCACCGTTGACCAGGCCCTTCTGGATGTCGATGTTTCTGGTGAGCATGACTCGAACTCCCTCAGCCACCTTCAGAGTGTCTGCCAACTCGTTTCTGCCTCCTTTACCTGGTTTGTCCTGTCGGGTCATTCTGCCTGTTTGTGGGTCTTTCTGGAAGTCGTCTGCGTCGATGCTGATCACCTCTGGGTGGAGCAGAGAGAGTGTTGCAGAGTTGTGTTCATCGACCTGCTTGTTGGTGGCAAAAATGTGCAGAACATCAGTGGGACAACGAGAAGCATCAGTGATGGTCTGAGACAACAAAGCTCAGCTCTGACCTCATCCAGCTGGTTACCAAGTCCACAGATCGGAGGTTTGAGGCTTCTAGGCAGCTTCAGGAGAGAGTGGAGGGTTGTTCCACAGATGTTGAAGGCAGCGGTACCAGTAAAAGCAGTGAGCAAGACAGTTGGGTTTGAGATGTCGGCCTCCTCTGCACGTGCTGGTAGTTTCCTCAGGATCTTAGAGGCTTCTGAGTAAATGCATTTGATCAGATGAGATTTACCTGTTCCTGCACCACCATTGACATAAAGGAAGAACGGCTCTGGATCCAGTTGACACACACGTTGGATGCACCAGTCTCTGACTGCATAGAACACACAGGCCTGCTTCTGGTTCAGGGTCTGATACATACCACGTAGAACTGCTGGGTCCATGGATGGAGGCTCTCTGAAGGCTCTGACTTCTGTTCCAGCATTAGACTGAGGGTTATAGTCTGGGACATTTTCCTGTTCGTTGTCGGCCTCATCTGCCTGCAAGTCATCATCACACTGCACCCTCACAACATCAGATTCAGGAGCAAGATTACACCACTCATCAACCGCCTGGTCTCCGTTGTCTTCAAACTCCTGCAGAGCGCTCTCGATCTCCTCACTGTTCTTCTCATACCTCTTTCTGTTTCGTTTGACGATGTCAATCACAAACTCGTACTCTTTGGATCCCGGCAGATACGACACGCCAGACTGGTAGAAGGACTGGTAGGTTGGGAAGTGCTCTGACTTCAGCTCTGAGTCTGAGCGATAAGGAACGTACAGTTTCAGAAGTCTACCGTAAAACTGCTCTGAGTGCTTCTCCTGTGAACAGTGGTAATATCTGATGACAGCTGCTTTGTCCTTTCGCCGTCTCTGCACAAACCCTAAGTCATTGAGGAGCGGTAAAACATTCTTACTCTTTGACTTGTTAGCACTGACAAACCTGCATGTTGAAGCAAAATCAGGCAAACACATGCCCTCGTACTCCGCTGTCTCCGGTCTGGCTTTGTATTTGTCACTCAGACTGGTCATCCAGATGTTGCAGCAGTCGTCTGTGGTGTTCTCCAGGAACGAGAGAGGTCGACTCATGCGGACTGGGTTGTCATCTGTAGGTACAAACACAACTGCACGAGAACCTTTTTTCATGTGTAAACCACAAGCACGCGTGACACACTCCTGAGAACTGATCTCTCTCTTTTTGGAATAAGCCTGCATGACCGCTCTCATCTCATCACACTCGTTCACCCGGTCCATGTGAGCATTATCCATCACCGTTTTCAGATAGTCAGACAGGCCGCTCTCCTTCTTAGTGATGTACTTGGTCAGATACTCGATGCAGGAGTAAGCGTTGAGGATGTAGGACACGTCGATGTTGCTGTCCCAGGCTTCAAGCAGATGTGGATTGTAATTGTTTATCCACGAGTCTTTAGGCTGACGTTTCAGAACCAGGGCCGTTTTTCTGGTCATGCTGTGGAGGTAGCCTTCATACTCTGCCATCGTCAGGTTGCATTGAGCCAGGAGCTGGTCCAAGGTCAAAGAAGCAGTTTGAGGGTCGATCAGGAGCTGGTACAGAGGTCTGAGTTTCTCCTTTGCAGCACTGGTGTGGTCATCTTCATCAGGTCTTGTTATCATGGTTTGTCTACATGGTGGTTTAGGAAAACCAAACCTGCACCCAGAGTTCACGCTCTTGAAACAAGTTCTAGTGTGGTTCCTGCTGTGTTTCTGCACCTCTGTCACCTTCTTGTACAGTTCTGGTTGTGTGTTTGGGTCAGGAAGTTGGGCTGAGATGTACCTGTCAACAAAATCACACACAGTCTGATCACTGTTTACTTCCACCTGTGGGGCCTGATCAATCCAGAGCATCATGTGTATGTGGGGACTCCCTCTGTGCTGGAACTCTACTCTGTAAAAGAAGTCAATGACCTTTCCTAAAGGCTGAGCATCTGAACACAACAAGTCCCTGAAAAGACATTCAACCCGTTTGTCAAAAAGCCTCATCACACACACTGGATTGGATCTGAGGATCTCACACTTTTCTGACCAGTCTAGAGCTTCAAAGTCAACCTGTTCACCCTGTTGTCTCTTAACAGCCGTAATGACTTCAGGCCACCTCATCTCTGCTGCTGAAAATGTACAGAAGAACGTTGGCGTTCCTAACTGGCGAATCATGGCATACAGGTCTCTGGTGGTTTTGTGCCAGTAGGCTGGAGTTCCTCTCAGGGGCTGCATGAACCTGATGGCATCTTTGTTCCTCACAAGTCTCTCCACCTCTTGTTTGTCCTGCAACATAGCTGAGGTTATCCTACGTCCATCTCTAGTCAGGGTTTTACCTTTTCTCAACTGTACCATCATGCTGGAGTTGGCTAGGTGGATCTCAGTCACAAACTGGGCAAAAAACAGATATGTTGGGTCTCTAGCAAAGCGATCATCTGTGTTAAAAAGTCTAGCCTTGAAATAACCACTGGGTGTGACTTTGATACGTCTGTGTTCATCCAGCGTGTTCTGACCAGTAGGAAACTGCACCGGGAACACCATGGCCTCCAGTTTAGGGGTTCTGAAGAAGCTGACAGGACTGTTTCTTTGGCGCCAGCGTGTGCGGCTTGCCTATGGTTTAGTCTGTTTTCTGTGTTTTTATTATTTTTAATTAGTTACCATAATGTATCTACCCTTCTGGTCTACGATCGACAAGCACTCTTAAACATCGGACAATACTATGAGTCTGTGTCAAAATGGACTTACAAGGACAAGACGTCGGAATCACCGCTTTTAGACATACCGGAGTTCCTGCGCCGCACCCCGTTCAATCTTCCACGAAGGCAATGGTCAAGGAGACGAGGAAGGCGTAGTGGTGTTCTGGTAAAAATTAAGGCGCTCCGGAGGACGTCTAGAGGAAATATCCGACGGTGTGGACGTGACTGCAAAGTTTTGCGCTGGATCCTTCCCGTTTGGCCAGGGGCATCAGCTGACCAAGCGCACCTGCCGGTGGCGGCCCCACCTGTCCGCCGGTCTCGCCGGCAAGTTGTTGGCGTAGATTTCGGCATTCTTCAGCCGCTGAATCGGGCCTCGTCTTCAGCCACAGACGAGCTCATTGTCCGCTCGGCTCTCATCAGAGAGCCAGATCCCTAGCCAACAAAACTTTTATCTTGAACGACTTCTTTACGTCCCGAGAGCTGAATTTTATGTTCTTGACAGAGACATGGCTTCGGCCTGGTGAACTTACTCCTTTCTCTGAACTTTTACCTCCGGATTGTGGATTTTTCAGCTCCCCGAGAACTACAGGCAGAGGCGGAGGAGTCGCCGTTGTGTTCCAGTCCAGGTTTTCCTACCGGCAGCTCCCGGCTGACCGCTTCTGCGGGTTCTCTAGCTTTGAGGTCAAGCTTGTGGAGATCAGATGTGGATCCCCGGTCCTCTGTGTGGTGGTCTACCGACCACCTAAATTTAACAGTGACTTCCTGCAGGACTTTGGAGATTTTTTGTCAGCCATTATTTTAGACTATGATCGTATTTTAATTCTTGGTGATTTTAACATTCATGTGTGTTGTGAGTCCAAGCCACTAGCAAAAGATTTTATGGACTTGACCGGCTCTTTTAGTCTGAACCAGTTAGTGCAGTCTCCCACACATGCAAAAGGACACACACTGGACTTGATTTTAACTCTTGGGTTATGTGCAGAGGTTAAAGAAGTTTGTGATGCCGGGATTTCTGATCATTTACCCGTTTTATTCGAGTTTGAACTTTTAAAGCCTGTACCCGGCTCGCGCGCCTCTGCGCTCCCACGTCGCCTGATCAATGCACAGACGGCGTCGCACTTTTTAGCTGGTCTTAACGACTGTACATTTCTTTTAGACACACACCAGCATGAAAATGTTGATCAGCTCTTAAATGATTTTAACTCTGTTTGTGAGAATATTTTAGACACTATTGCCCCTTTTAAAACGAAGCGCTGTAATTCAGCACCAGAGCCGTGGCTCAACGACCACACCCGGACGCTCAGACGCGCTCTCCGACAGGCAGAGAGGAGATGGAAGAAGGACAGGCTCCACATTTCTTTGGAGATTTTAAAAAACTGCTTAACTGAGTATCAGGCAGCCGTTAAAAGCACCAAGGCACAGTTTATTTCTAATTATGTGGCAGAAAATATCAGTAAGCCCCAAATTCTTTTTAACTCTTTGAACTCTCTTTTAAATCCTCATGACTCATCATTATCATCCATGACTCCTTCTTCTGCACTCTGTGAACGATTCTTAAGATATTTTATTGATAAAGTAAGTGCTGCCAGGCTTTTATCTGTGTCCTGCACCACAGATACTGTTACTGTATCCGCACTTTCTGCTGTTTTAGATCATTTTGAGCCTGTGACTCTCTCAGAAATATCTGAGATAGTTCAGCACTTGAGACCCTCTTATTGTCCAGGGGACAGTATTCCCCCCAGACTGCTGAAGGAAGTATTTAGTTCTATCGGTCCCTGGGTAGTCAGTTTTATTAATACTTCTCTTCTTTCAGGTTGTGTCCCAGCTGCCTTTAAACATGCTGTGGTGCAACCACTTCTTAAAAAGAGCAGCTTGGATCCTTCGGTTCTCTCAAACTTTAGGCCCATATCCAAGCTGCCTTTTCTGTCAAAAGTTTTAGAGAAGGTGGTTTACCTTCAGCTACAGGACCATCTAGAGCTCTATGGCATCTTAGACAAATTCCAGTCTGGTTTTAGAGCACGTCACAGTACAGAGACATCTCTACTCAGGGTATGTAATGATTTGCTTTTAACTGTCGATTCTGGAGTTTCTGCTGTTTTAATCCTTCTTGACCTTACCGCTGCCTTTGATACAGTGAATCATGATATCTTACTCTTACGATTAGAACACTGTGTTGGTGTGAAAGGCACCACGCTTCAATGGTTTAAGTCCTATTTATCCAATAGGAGTTTTTCTGTCCAACTGGGACCTTTCTCATCCACAAAGGTCCCACTCGGACATGGGGTACCTCAAGGTTCAATTTTAGGCCCTATTTTATTTTCTTTATACCTGCTTCCACTGAGCTCCATCTTTGAAAAAACATCATGTCTCTTATCACTGTTATGCAGATGATATCCAGATTTATTTACCCTTAAAATCTGGGGGAGTCCAGTGTGTAGAGAACTTACAAAAGTGTTTAGAGGAGATTAAAGCCTGGATGAACATAAACTTCCTCTGCTTAAATGAAAGTAAAACCGAAGTCCTTCAGTTTGGGAAAACGGACCTCCTGACAGGATGCACCAGTGCCATTGGGTCATTAGACTCTAACCAGTCTTATATTAGGAATCTTGGGGTCATTTTAGATTGTCATTTTAAATTTGATAAACAAGTTAATGCAGTGGTTCAGTCCAGCTTTTATCATCTGAGATTAATCAGCAAAGTGAAGCCATATCTCCCCCATGACACCCTGGAAAGGGTTGTTCATGCATTCATCTTTTCCAGACTGGACTATTGTAACTCCCTTTATTCCGGGATCAACCAGTCTCTCCTCCACCGTCTTCAGCTAGTCCAGAATTCAGCTGCCCGACTTCTAACGGGGACCAGACAGCGTGATCATATTACACCGATACTGCACTCTCTGCACTGGCTGCCAGTTTCTTTTAGAATTGATTTTAAAATCTTACTCTTGGTTTTTAAATGTTTGAATGGTCTGGCACCTTCTTATCTTTCTGAGCTCCTACAGAGCCATTGTCCTTGCAGAGCTCTACGATCTGTTGACCAGATGCTTTTAGTGGTGCCAAGGGCTCGACTCGTGACGAAGGGAGACAGAGCGTTTTCAGTGGCTGCTCCTAAACTCTGGAATCATCTCCCCCTGTCAGTGAGATCTGCCAGATCCTTAAATGATTTTAAATCTCTGTTAAAAACGCATCTTTTTACATTGGCTTTTAACACCAGAGAGAATGATAATTAGACAGGTTTTTTTTTTTTGGTTTTTTTTTTTTTTTTTAGTGTTTTTATTGATGATTTTATTATCATTTTATCGTGCTTCTGTGAATTTACCTATGGTTTTAGTGTAGTTATATGTGTGCAGCACTTTGGATGTCTGGAAGATGTGAAAGTGCTATATAAATAAAGATTTGATTGATTGATTTGATTGATTTCTGCAGGAGCAACACATAGTTATCAGAGAAACACATGATCTCTTCTGAAATGTCTGGAACCTGCAAACAGGATTCCAAAGCAAAGCCTCCGTTTGGCAGCTCATTCTCTTCTTCATCATTCCTCTGCTGCTGTGCTGGTTCATCATCATCACTTAACCTCTCAACTTCACATTCAGACTCACACAGTGCACTTTTCTCACACATGTCTATCTCCATTAAATCTGCTTCATCATAATCACCATCATCCATCCTATCATTCTCCTCCTCCTCATCATCATCATCCTCATCAGGAAGTGTGGGGTCACAGAGTTCAGCTTCATCTCTGATAGTTATGTCCTGGTATTGTGGGTGAATACGTTTTAGTTTGAGCAGCGCTCGGACAAGTTTAGACCAGGTTACCGTCTGGAACAGCTGATGACCTTTGTAACACAAGCGTCTCTTCAGCTTCACTCTCATCACCTGAGACTCGTTTCTTAGTCTGGGTAAAGCTTCCACTGTTTTCTTGGACCTGTGAGGGAACACACACTACATTGCCACGAATCAGTCTTTGTCTGCCTTTAGGAAGAGGAATTATTTTAGCAAAAGGAATACACTTAGAGATCAGATGTCTCTCCAGGATGTTCAGGTCTTTCAGTTCATCAGGAATCTCTGTCAGTTCTAGGTTGTTGACAGCAGCTAGAGCTGGTACAGCACCTTTTTTGACATAACTGTGACACGTGTGACAAATCCACTCCTTACGTCTCTCACGAGGAACTAAACATGGTTGGTCTCTGCAGGAACCTTCACACACGTGGACATATTTACCTGTCAGGCACGGTTCAATGACTGCTGGGTTGGTTACATAACTGGACCTTCTGCAGACTAGGACCTGGTTTGGAAACGAGGCTTTATGACACACAGTGCAAACATAAGAGGGTCCAGCTTGAATGTTGGACCTGAAGACAGAAATGGCATTTTTAATCAAACTGTTGTCCGTCTCTGTTTCTACAGTCTGTGTAGGTCTCTTCATCTGTCTGTACTTTCTTCTTATTATCATGGCACATCTGAGGTTGTGCATCCGTCTAAATGCACACTTACTTCTGTATCTGTCTCTCATCATCTGTTTCATAAACTGTCTGTGTCTCAAACGGAAAACTCTGTCATTTTCATAACGTTGATGAGATCTTTGCTTCATGTAAATTCTCCGTCTTTGTCTGAAGTCTTCATTTTGCCTGTATTGTTGATGAGATTTCAACTTCATGTAAGATCTTTGTCTCTGTCTGAACTCCTCATTTATCCTGTAACGGTTTGTAAGATATGCTTTGCGTTTCTGTCTGAATTTTTTCGTTTTGTCTGTAACGATCTCTGATGTACTGTATTCTTTTTTGTTGAAAGTCTACGTTTTGAATGGTACAATTCTTAATATATGTCTTCATATTCTGTTTCTTTCTTTCTCGAAGTTGTTCATTCTCAGAATAATTCTTTCCACTCTGCAGAGTTTTCTTTTTCTGAAAGTAGGATTGTTTATATATCTTTGTCTTTCTTTACTATTTTTATTTTCCTGTTTCTGTCCTTTCTTCTGTGAGTTTATTAATCTTCTCCTCATTTTTCGCCTTTGTGACTTATTAAACCTTGAAAAATTAATGGAGGTTTCTGTAAGTCTGGGATCAGGAAGATCTCCAGCAACGGTTTGGATGACATCAGTGTGAAGATTTTTGTCAGTGACAGAAACATCATGTGATGAAGTAGATTCACCTGTAGGTTGATGTTCAGTTGTGGTCTCAGACATCATGAGTCCTACCTGCTGCACAGTTGAGGTGACATTACCAGCAGATGCTTCTTCCATGATGACATCAGATGTGGACATGTGTGGAGAGATGTTCAGAGGCTGATCAGCAGCTGGATGTGAGGTTGACCCATCAGCAGCTCCGTGTGACTCAGCAACAGTTGGTCTGCAGTCCGACACGTTTCGGTTGTTGTCTGTGTTCACACTGGAAAACTCCACAGGCTTCAGCTCATACAGGGTGGAAGGTTGGGTGTCAAACTTGGAGTAGCAGAGTTTGATCCTGTCAATCATGTCAGTTAGATATGTGAATTTCAACATTACAGCTGTACCAAGAGCAGATGGTAAACCTTCAGCAGTGCAGGAATGAGGATCAAAGAAGCCGTAGTCGTAGTTATCGTGTGATTGACATCGGAAAACTGCAACAGTCAAACCTGACATGACCAGCAGAGCGTACTGGACATCAGAAGACAGGTGGCTGAGTCCTTCTTCAAGGCTGGGAAGGTTGTTTCCTCCTAGAAATGATCCATAAATGCCAGGTAGAGTAATGTTCACATAGTATGTAGATCTACGTGCAGGTACTACCTCTGGTAACTCATCAGTGGCCAGAAAAACACTGGTTGGAAACCTTTGTCTGACCTGTCTGTACACCGCATCACCTTTATCTAAAACATGGTCAAGATCTGCTCTGGTAATGTTCTCATTCTCATACAGAAACGCCAAAAACACCTGACTGTTAGCTGTACACTGTGTATTCCTAGATGTACCATATTTAAGAGAACTTTGGCTGTGAGATGCAGAAACATGTTTGACAGATGGTTGCAGTTTCAGCTTCATCTCGTCCACATGAGATGGTCCAGCACTCGGTTCTTCTGGTTCAGTCTGGTGTAGGGTTGGGTACCGTGCCCCGGTATTGAACGAGCCCCGGGGCCGCATTCTTCAAGACCGCAGTATCGTTAAGATCTGACCTGAACGGTTCTGCTATCGGTACTAGAGAAGTTACTTTTTTTTTTTTTTTGTCCCACAAAATATAAACGTTATCTGCCATATTTAACTCACCAAGTCACTCAATTTTGCGTTAATTATAGATGATGATATTAATTTCGGTATTCTCGTTGAAGAGGAGAGCTCTGTCTGTCTATTTGTGTGCACGGGGGGCGGGGCTGTTGTTCAGACAGCACGCGCCGCGCGCGCGCACACACACAAGACAAGGCAGCGCACACACAGTCAGTGGTGATCTTGTAGGGGACACATGCCGCCCTAGACTAAGAAATAATGTTTCTGCGTAAAAATTATTACGTTTGCCGACCATGCTGTCACCTTGCTGCTACGATGACCGTATGTTGCGCTGTTTGTGCAGAACAGGCTGGGGCAGCGGGAGGGGGTGGGGGGGGGGCGTTGCACGCGGAGAATACAACAAACAGGTAGAGAGGCGGGGCTTAGATTCACCGCTTCTGATTCCAGACCCGCGACAAACTATCAGCTGCTTCCTAACACTTAATAATAATTAATAACTAATGATAGTTGTTATCCGTAGAATTAATATCATTTATTGGGTTTACTGGATTTAAAGAAAAATAAATGGAGTTGGCAAAATAGAAAGGAGTCTGCATCAAAGTGAATTGGTTTCCATCATTTAACTTAACTTAACTCTGGTGTTTGACAGACAGAAAAGTCTATTCAAGGTTGTGGAAAATGGACAAAAGACCAAATGAAATATCACGCTCATAAAGAATAAAAACAATTAGATTAAATAAATAAATAAATATCCTGTCTGGAAAATTCTCATGTATAAAGTAAAATGTTTTGTTAAAAAAAACAGTGTTGTTGCATAATGAGGAAATAAAACACTTTATGTTCTTAATTTGTTATTTATTTATTTTTTTTCGTCCTCAAAAAGTATCGATAAGAGTACCGATAAGAGTACCGGATCGATAAGCAGTATCGATAAGAGTAGTAGTATCGTTAAAACCTTAACGATACCCATCCCTAGTCTGGTGTACCTGCTGTCTCTGAGCAAATGGAGGTTTATGAGTAGCATCATGGTGAACTACAGCTGAGAAAGTATCTCCATCAGAAATGTGTTCTACTTCACTCAAACTATCAGGGTGACGTCCTCTCTTCACAGCATCAGCATACGAACCTTTCTGTAATTGTTGACCACCATGTAGGACCTCTGGACTCTCAGCAGACACGTTTACCAGGTTCACGATCTGAGGAGCTTCTTTTTCATCAGCAGCTGCACCTTCTCTCACGTTCTTCCATCGGGCCTTCTGGGACTGGGAACGCTGGTTCTTCCTAGGCATTCTTCAGACTTTAGATTTAGACACAATACAAAATCTGGTATCTTTGGAATCAAGCAAGATTGTTGGCACTTATTTGCCCCTGGCACTTTTCACCAGATGTTTGATCGCACAATCAGTTGAATGTCTTATATTTCAAGTCTCTAATGTATCAAATGTCAAATAGTTGGGTTTCGTATATAGTTTTCCGAACAAAAGACCAGGCACTTTTCACCTGCAGCACTTATTCGCTGAGAAATAGGCACTTTTCACCTGAAAGGAGGTATAGCACAAAATCAGAGTGGAGATGAAGCAGAAACAAAAAAAAAAAAAGACAAAAACAAACAAAAAAAGATGTGACAAAAAAATTAGAGGATTAAAGATTGAGAGTATGCAGAACAGTTACAGAATAGTGATAGTGTATTTAAAAGAGTTTATATAGATAAAAGGCAAAGTCTAGAAAAAGCCAAGATAACAAGTAGCGGAGAGCAGAGAGCGTGGACACAGGATCTCCTGGAAGACAAAATCAAAATGTCAGAAATGTGTAAAACTGTCCAGCCAGCAGGATGTCATACTCAAAACAGATGCCACTAGTTTCTTTAGCAATGCAGTTTATAAGCCGTTAGACAGAGCCACATAAAAATAAGAAATTCTGAATAATACTACAAAGACTGATATAAATATTTTACATTACATTTTTAATTTGTTGGAAGGATAAAGTTTAGTCTCCTTGTTACAAGCAGACCAACACACACTACAGAGCTCTTCATGTTACAAAGTGCAGTCATTTGATGTCAGAACAAATCGGGCTTAAGGGTGGTGTGGATCAGAAAGTGGAAGAAATGAGGGACTTTAGTGAGCAAGAACACAGTACCACATTAAAAAACACAATATCTGAGCTCAGGATAGACCACATTTATTTAAAATTAAAAAGCAGTCCATTATAAAGTAGAGAAAAAGATGGTAAAGATGTGCACTAACCAGCCGAAACACAGTGAAGTTCACTCAGTCTAAGAGAATAAAAAACACGTTATACAGTTCATTTCGGACACTTTAAGATCACCGAAAATCTGGATTTATTGGTATTTTATTACATTACATTAAGGTAGTGATTTACATTTTGATACTTTATATATGCAAGTGCTTTAGAACACAACATTATACTTTTTAAACATGTACTTTACTTGTTATATCTATAATTTTTATACTAATAATACATTAGGTTACAACTGTACAAAATGTTGCATTTGTACTTTTATGTATTTTTACTTTGTAATTATTAAACCACAAAAACGTTTTGTAAACTGTTAACAATTCAGTCAATCTGAAAAAACTTAAACCGCAAGACTAGCTAGCATGTGGCACGACGTTAGCACTTTAGCATGTTAGCTAACGTCTGATGCGATACTTAACTCACCCCCCCCCCCCACCCCCCCACCCCAGCATTTTCCCGTGGCAGGATAATAAAAGTAACTTAAGCTCACAAACTTGTAATAACTTTCCAGTAAAAGCAAAGGGTTATTACTTCGTAATTATATTATTCTGAACCGGACTGAACCGGACACAACTCACCTCAGCAGAAACGGGAGCAAACTTTTTTTTTTTTTTTTTAAACTTTATTGAACAAATGCAAGTATACAACATGAAGAACAATCAATGCAGTATACAACATACAATCAATCTACGGCACAAATAATGTTAAACAGCCAGAGGAGTCTATTCATTAAATATTTGCAGAGTGTTACAAATTTCAATAGTTCTGAGAGCCTTTTTGTTGGAGGAAAAGGATATTGATTTTATGTAAAAAGTTACATCTTTAATGAATTGTGGGAAGTATGGTAATTTATTAGTAAATTTACATTTATGTATGTAGAATTTTGCCAGAAGAATTAATAAATTAATTATAAAAAAAACCTTTTGTTTTTTGGGGGTCCTGAAAAAACAAAGTAATACATTTTCCCATTTCAGGGAGAAATCTTTGAAGACATGAATAATGATGAAACTACTGAACTTCCAAAATCTCCGTGTGGACAAACAGTGCCAGAAAAGATGAGTTACTGTTTCTGGGTGATCTCCACAGAAACTACAATCAGTATTAATATCTTTTTTAAATTTTATCATGTAATGTTTGGCAGGGTAAATTTTATGGAGAATTTTAAAGGATACTTCTTTTACCTTATTTATTATTAAATACTTATGAGGGATCGTCCAAACTGCTTTCCAGTTGATATCTGGAACAAATTGATTCCAATAATTTAAAATATACGGGGGAGAGGTATAAATCTTTTGAAATAATCTGCGTATTTTTATATTAGTAGTACGCCCATAAGAGAAGCATATTTTTCCTACCGGTGACTCATCCGCGTTGGATATTGTATTTTGATTAGGTATCAAATTATCAGTGTTCTTAAATAACATTACTATTCCTGAGGGGATAGCCTTCTGCACCACTGAAAACTCTTGTAAAGTAACAGGTAAATTATACTGTGATAGGAATTCGTTATAGTTCAACAGCTGCCCCTCCTTATTAAATAGTTGAGCCACCAGTAGGATCCCATTCTGGATCCAGGTCTCTAAATAGAGCGATGTATTTTTGTATAAAATATCTCTGTTGTTCCAGATGATGTACTTGTGTGGAGAAAAATTATGTTTGTAAATAAGGTTCCATGCTAAGAGAACCTGCTTATGGAAGAATGAGAGTTTTGTGGGGAGTTTCTCAACATTATAGTGACAATTTAAAATAAATTTAAAGCCTCCAAAACGGGAGAAAACCTGAAATGGTATGATGTTCCAGATACAGGTGGGGTTCTTCAAAAAAATGTTTGGCCCAATTAATTTGAAAAGTATTATTGAGAGAGTTAAAGTCTAGAAAGTTAAGTCCACCTGATTCATAGTCATTCATAATGACAGATTTTCTTATGTAATGTGTTCGATTTTTCCAGATAAAATTAAGAAGTGTGCGATCAATTTCTTTACAAATGTTGTTGTCAAGGTGTAAACAGATGGCAACATAAGTTAGACGGGAGACTCCTTCTGCTTTGGTTAGCAGTACTCTACCTCTTAAGGATAAGTCCCTTTGTAGCCATTGATTAAGCTTCTTTTTGGTTTTCTGTATGATTGGAGTAAAGTTAGATGAACATCTTTGTTTTTGATTTTTATTCATTAAAATACCCAAGTACTTCATTTCTTGTATAACAGGGATCGTGCAGATAACATCAACTGAGCAGTCTTTAATAGCTAGTAATTCACATTTGTTTAAGTTTAATGTTAAACCAGAAGTTTGAGAAAAAATATTAATTACGTCTAAGATTAGAGGAATCTGGCTTGAGTTTTTTAAAAAGAGTGTAGTGTCATCAGCCAATTGGCTAATGATAAGCTCTTTGCCAGCTATGGTAATGCCCTGCACATTACTAGAACGAATGTGGTTTGTTAGGATTTGAGTGCAGAGAAGAAACAGATTTGGTGAGATTGGGCAACCTTGGCGAATGCCTCGTTTTAGGTCAAATCTAGGGGTGGAGCCATGTCTCATTTTTATAGAGCTGTTACCATTCGAATATAAAGTTCTAACAGCATTACAGAAAAAATCTCCAAAGCCGAATAATTCTAATGAGTTGAAAATAAATTGGTGTTCGATTGTGACGAATGCTTTATAAAAGTCTAGGAAAAGAATAAAGCTGTCATCAGGCACCAAATCAGAGTAATCAAGTAGATCTAGCACCAATCTGATATTATTAGAGATATGCCTATTTTTCATGAAACCTGACTGCGTTTCATCGATGATTAACTCTAAAACTTTTTTGATTCTATTAGCAAATATTAAAGTCATAATTTTATAATCACAATTAAGCAAGCAAATGGGTCTCCAGTTTTCAATTAAAAGCATGTCTTTATTTGGTTTTGGAATGAGAGTTATCAGACCTTGAGAAAGTGTTGAAGGGAGAGCATTTTTTTCTATACTTTCTAAAAATGTTTGTTGTAGGAACGGAGCTAAATTATTAGAGAATGCCTGGTAAAATTCTGCAGATAAACCATCTATGCCGGGAGATTTGTTGGACTTTAGCGCGAAGATGGAATTAAGTACTTCCTCCAGAGTTAGAGGGCTGTCGCACTGACTCCTGTCCTCCTCGTCAATAGTTCGGAGGTTTTGAATATTGTTAAAAAATAAGGAGGAAATGTCCTCATTGTATCTTGAGCTGTATAGATTAGAATAGAAATTAGCACAAAATTTGGAAAGATGTATCGGATTGTTGGAAATAGTGCCATTGATACTTAAGCGGTTAATAAAGTTGTTTGTTGATCTGTTTTTTTCCAGTCTAAAGAAGTAGGCATAGTTTTGCTCTCCCTCCTCCAGCCATTTTTTCCTGGATCTAACAAAGGTACCTTCAGCTTTGTGTTGATATATTTGGTCTACTTTGTTTTGAAGGTCAATTAAAGTTAATTTATCCTCCTCCTCCACCTCTTCTGGTCTTTTTTGATAATAAGACATCATTTTGCTTACCACTTCTTCCTCTTCAGCTTTTCTTAATTTGGCATTTTGACTTCCATATTTTCTTAAGAATTTACAAGTTTCAAATTTAAAAAGTTCCCAATTGGTGCAAAAAGATTTTTCTTTATTGGCCTTATTCCAATAAAAATTCATCAATTTTGTAATTTCAATATTGACTGCTTCATGCCTCAGTAAAGAATTATTTAGCTTCCAGTAATTTAATTTACGAGTAGTACTGTCAGGAGTAATAATTTGGATATTAATATAAATAGCTCTATGATCCGTCAGAGGGGTTGGCAAAATATTCACAGTGATGTTATCTTTATTTATACAGCTTGAAACAAGCCAGAAATCAATGCGAGATTGTTTGGAACCGGTTTTATTACTCCAGGTGAAATGTTTGTCATTGGGAAATTTCTCTCTCCAAACATCCACAATATCGAACTTATTCATAAATCTTTTGAGATTGGTGCTATATGCAGTTTCCAGTCTTGGAGGCCATCTATCAAGTGTATTATTGATAGCAATATTAAAGTCCCCCCCAACAAAAAGTATGGAGTCTGGGTATCTGGATAACCATAAGCTTATTTTTCCTTCTAAGGAGTCCAGTAGTTTGTCGTTTTCACTTTTACTGTTGTAACCATATATATTAACAATGATAAAATTGTAAATATCATTTTTAACTGCCATACAGATGTAGTGGCCAAGAGTGTCACATTCAGAGTCTAATATGTAACCAGAAAAGTTGTTCTTAAGTGTGGTGACACCAGATGAACGTTCAGAACCACGAGATAACCAAATATCGTTGCCCCATTGTGATTTCCAAAAATTTGCATCAGTAGATGTGGAATGATTCTCTTGCAAAAAACAGAAATTTGTTTTAAATTGTTTAAGAAATAAAAATAGAGCTTTGCGCTTGTATGTTTGCCTTAGTCCCCTGGCATTGAGAGAAACGAGTGAAAAAGACACCTTTAATGAATTGATGTAACAAAGAAAAGAAAAAAATATATATACATATATCAATATATATATATATATATATATATATATATATATATATATATATATATATATATATATATATATATATATATTTATATATATATCAATATGTAAAGTTTTTTTTTTTTTTTCCCTCCTGGTGAAAGAATAGATTTACAGAAGAGAAGGGGACCGAGCACTGCACGATTCATACAAAAAATAATGTAATAATCCCGACTAACTAAATAAAAATAGAATAACATCCAACCCGTTGTGGTTTAGAAAATAAAATTAAATAAAAAAATGTGCAGCCAAAATAAGAAGAAGGGTATAAGTTTTTTTTTTTCTCTCTTCTTCTTTTAAGAAATTAAGGTTTAAAATAAGGTTATAGCCCTAATCAGAAAATGATGTATGGACAGTAAACATCAACCAAATTTGTAATTAAGAAATAGTGTTAATAGTCTCACCGAAGCAGTCAGCTTTTAAATGTAGGATGAGCGTTTCTATGAAAGAGGGAGCACTTCAACCAAGTATGCCGACTTCCCCTCCTTGCGTGCTTTGTCTATTAATGGCCACAATTTGGCACGACGACTTCTGTCTTCCTGGGATAAATCTTCAGCGAATTTCAAGTGATTCTCTCGCAGGGTAGAGGATGTTTTGGCTGCTTTCCAGACAGCATCCCTGGAGACACGTGAGGTGAACTGAATGATGATGCCTCTCTATGGTGTCAAATTAGCGCCTAAAGTATTGTGCATCAAAACAGAAAAACCGCGCATCAAAACCCCAAATCTGCTAATCAAAATGCATAAATTGAGAACCAAAACCCACAATTTGCAACCAAAAGCCATTCCCCAAAGCACAATCCTATTTCTCAGCTGCCGATTTGTTTTCTCGCCTTTCTGAAATCCTGTTTTTGAGTTGCAGTTTTATTTTGAAATTATTTTTTTGAGTTGCGCTTTTATTTTTTGAGTTGAGCTTTTTTTTTTGCGGTTGCGATTCTAAAACCTGTCACACACGTAAAAACAGCGCCACGTCAGTCAACGGGAGAGGAGGCGGGACATCCCCGACAGCCAAAAGCTCATTGGCTACCGAATGACTCCGAGTCTTACGTCAGCGTCCACCACCTCAGACCAAAATCGTACCAATTGCAGAGACAGTCATGGCGAACCAGCAACCGGAGGTAAGTTTTTCACATCTCAAGAACAATCAAACGTGTTCTCTGTGTAATCGGAGGACGCCAGCATAGTCATAGATGAGCTCCACCAGTGACTACTAGGGAAAAAAAGTAAGAAAGTAAGATGTTGCATGATAAACCATCACCACTCATTGTAAACAGTGAGCTAATGTGCTAGCTTAATGCTTACCCCCCCCCCCCCCCCCCCCCCACCACCACCAAAGTAGATGGGTTATTGATAATTATTTGAGTCTTTGCTGAGGGTGTCCGCTTCTTTTTAATGCTTGTTTGTTCTCATGTCATTACTTGTAACCATTTCCATTTACTGTAACCAATGTTCACCTGTGCTAGCCGTGTTAGCTTAATGCTAGCGGGTTATTCCGGCTCATTTCATGACCCACCCCCCCTTCCGTAAAAAAGTACCGGTAGTTGGTTTATTGATAATTATTTGTGAGTCTTTGCAGAGGGTGTCCCCTCTTTCTTACTGCTTTGTTATCATTTCATGACTTGTATGGATAAAACTAAGTCAATTTTTACGACAGTGTCAGGATCGACCATGCACGACAGTGTTAAGTCCACGGTGGGTAAAAATTTTTGGAGGAGATTAAAGTTGGAATGAAGGATACGGTCAGACGAACTGAGACCGGTGCATTAGAACGATTACTGTGGGTTTTTTGGGGCTCTTATGCAATCTTTACGGGCAATTTCTACCAGGTTTGACATGACTACAGCACAGTGAAATCATCAACAGGGGCAGTTGATTATGCATGTATTTACATATTGTGTTGAGCTCTTAAGCAGAAGTGTAATCCGGTGCGGTCATTTATCAGCTAGAAGTTCCTAAGATAAAAGCATATTGTTTAATAATCACCTTCTTTCTTTTTTTTCTTTCTTTCTTTTTTTCTTTCTTTGTGTATTTATTTATTCATGAATGAAGGAATTATTGGAAATTGTAAATCTACTTTTTTTTGCAATCGCCAGAATGGATACTCAGAGATACTGTCAGCTGGACAGACCCTGGTGTCTGCACTTCAGCAAAATCTCCAGCAGAGCCAAGCTGAACACAGGGTGAACCAGGGACCTGGTCCAGTAGTACAGCAACAGATGGCTACTCCTCAGCATAGCCAGACACCACACCAACGTGATCAGGGACAGAGTCAGAGTCTTGTAGCACAGCAACGGACCACATCTGTACAGCAGGAAATGAGCAGGTTCTATTATAATTGAAAGTTCTTTGTCCTAAGTATTTTAGTTTATTTAACGTTACAGTCACAAATTGAAGTATTTTTATTTCCATTTATAATTACCAAAATTGTTGGCATATGTTAAAACAGAAATATAATTATGAAGTGCTCATTAGTATGTGGTTTCTTCTGTCTCAGGTCTTTTCCAGCTCTCTTCCGGAGGCAAAATGCTACTGGAAAAAGACATTTTCCAAGTGCCTCAAAAATATGCAAAATTTCCAAGTTAATGAAAGCGTTTTCATGCAACTTGTGCTTGCTCAATACAAATTTAAAGTACACCCCCTCTCCTTCAGAGGAATTACAACTTTTTCAGGCTGGACTAAGCAAATGAAGCATCAGTCTTTCAGAGAACCTAAGTCATTCTGAGGTATGTCTATGGTACAACCATATCACAAAACCTAAATTTAGGTGGTTAATAGTAACATAAAGTAACTATCATTGTTGTGTTTGTATTAGACTTTTGCACAAAATAAATTTGAATCTCTGAATTTGTCATAAGGAGGTTGTTTCCATTGAACTTGTTCTGATAAATTTCTCTTGTCCTGTCAAACCTCTCCAAAAAAAACTTTAGTATAACATCCCAACTTTGAAGATGGACACAGATGCCTTTTACAAATGATTGATTGCCACTACTGCTTTTGAGAAATGTGTCCCAGGATGATGTCACTGGATGATCATTTAAATGGTTATTATTCAGAGCTAAAGCTAATGTGTAATGCAGTAATAATATGTAGTTCAATAGCACGACTACATCCTATAAATGAGGCCAAAAACAACTGGAAATTGTATTTAGATGACTGGCTATGTCACAGCAAACATTCCCACAGAAATTCTCAAAAAGAATTTCCATCACACTCATTTTGTTGCTGCTCATAGGTCCACTGAGTGGAGACAACCTGATTCTTTTTAAGATGAAAGTTGCTTTTACTAAATCCAGCAAATAACCAAATTATTGGAAAGCCTGAAAATTTGAGAAGTTGGAAGTTTTTTCAATATTTGGTTTTGTATTTGTATGGGTATTAGAAGTGCACGTAAAATTCATGAACATTAATAAAATGTATTTCATGCTTCTCTTGTTTACCTCAGCTACAGAACCTGTTGCATGAAGCATTTCCAAAACTGGAGGCGTTAACAGGAGGATGGCTGCTTCATAAATCCCCAGGTTGTGTGTGGGTTTTTTTTCTTCCTAAACACTAACTGCTTAACTGGTGTAATAGAGGATGAGGAGGAGTCAGGCAGTGATGCAGAAAGTCTTAACATTTCAAAAGATACACAGTAAGAAAGCTATTCTGTTTTCTTTTCTTTTTTTATAATTGGTTGAATGCTTGAACTTTTCATGATATTCCAGGATTTTTGTCTCCTTTGAAATACATGGGGAATCTTTGGTGCAGAAACTTGTTGGTTTGATACCCGGCGCTCGCATTCTTTACAAAAATATCTTTTTATTGTGCTGTTTTCACTTCATTTATGGTCAATTTTTATATTTTCTTCATTAATTTTATTTTATTATTTTTGGCTAATTATACCCTTTAAGTTTCCTTTTAATTCAGCAATGTGGCATTCAAACCTTAAGCTCCTTTTAGTTATTAATGTGTCTTGTTGCTTGCCGCATTGCATAAATTGTCTGTGTCTTGTAGATTGGAACAACCATCAGCAGCCAACATAATTGCAAATCTGGCATCCCAGATTGATCACTGTGCCATCAGCAGATTTAACATCTGTCGTTCGGACATTTGGGATGGAGCTGTCAGAGGGTTTAAGCGTGGAACCTTTTCTGAAAAGAAGGATCTTTATGTAAAGTTCTCAGATGATGAAGGGAGGTTGGAAGAAGGTATCGATATGGGTGGCCCCAAAAGAGAATTTCTCTCCCTACTCATGAAAAGGCTAAACCAGAGACCCATTTTTGATGGACCTCCAGAAAGCAGATATCTTGTCTACAATTCAACAGGTACTGTTCAGATAATCCATGGTTTAAAAAAAAAAAAAGATTTTTTTTAAAGAACTTTACCAAACAACACTGCAATGTGTATGTATTTATTGAAGATTAATTAACAATTCTGAATTTCTATGAGCAGCTTCAAGAGACAATGAGTACAGGTTGGCAGGGCAGATGATTGCTGTGTCTATCGTGCATGGTGGACCTGGACCAAATTTCCTCTCAAAGGATCTGGTCAGCTACATGTCAGGGCAGTCCAGCTTCAACTCATCTGTAGACGACATCAAAGATGAAGTTATAGGGACAGTGCTGCAAGAGGTACAAGGGTCGCTGATGTTGGTAAAGGCAGATCTGAGGTAGCTCTTAAAGGTCGATATGTAAGGGTTAATGTCAGACGAAGCGTGCGTGATCAGAAATTAACGCACGCCGAGGAAGCCTGACGTTCGTGTCAGACGGTTGCTTCCGCGAAGTGCGTTCATTTCTGATCATGCACGCTTCGTCTGACATTAACTTGCATAACTTTTTAAACATTTGAAATGAGAGTTGTCATTTTTCAGATACTGAATGCATCCTCGCTGGAAAGCCTGCAAGACCTAATGCTAAGGCACAGCACAATGCTGCAGACGGCAGGGTGCTTTAAAAGCGTAGCATCAGTACAGGAAAAGCACTCAGTTGTGAGGGAGTACCTCAGGTGGTACATAATTGAACGGAACCACAGTGCAATTGAAAGGTAGCTTGGTTTTTTTACTTTCCTATTTGTAAGGGAACATCTATCAAAACTTTTGACAAAAGTGCTAGTTTCTATCCATATGTGAAGTCATTCTATTCAGTTTTATGTGTGTTTATAACTGGGAAAGGCAAATGACTTAATCCATGTGGGATTTGAACTTTGGTATAAGATATGGTGTGAAACCTTAATGCTGATATTTGAATTATTTGTTACACATTAGACTAAAACAATTTGAATGCTCACTCATTACCTTATCAGATAAGCCTACATTTAACCTTTTCATGTGACCTGTTTTTGTATTCCAGATTCAAAGATGGTCTTAATTGCTTGGACTTTTTAACAGCACTGCAGCAGCACCCTGCGGTCATGGCCCCTCTTCTGTGCCATGTGGATAAACGGCTATCTGCTTTGGATATTGAAAATCTGTTCAAACCAGACCTCAGTGAAGCTGGAAGCAACAAGAGGAACCAGGAGGAAAGAACAATCAGCTTCTGGGCAGACTACCTTCTGGATTGTGAAGGTTAGTTTTCTCTCGAAATGTAAAAATCGTATTTCTAAAAATTTGGAAGCAAAATTTATGTCATGAATTCTTTTTACTTTTAGAAAGTGACAGCGTTATAACGCTGGAAGACATCTTCATGTTTGCTACAGGAGTGTCCGGCATCCCTCCTGCTGGCCTGGAACCTCTGCCAAAACTTCAATTCCTTGAAAGCTCAAAGTTTCCAATGGCAAACACATGTGCCAACATTTTAAAGCTCCCTCTCCTGGAAAACTACAACACATTTAAAGAAAATATGACTTTTGGGATCAGGAACTCTCCCGGATTTGGATGCATCTAATCATAAATCATCAACCATTTCAAAAGATTTAAAAATTCAAAATATTGTTTTATATATTTTCTGCTAGTCCTGTGTTCAGACTTCAAGGGTTTTTATGGGAAACCTTTGATCACTCTTCTCCTCCCCTGCCTGCGCACACAACTGTCATTCGCGAGCACCACACGGCACGCGCTCACTCTGCTTTGTTTTTTTCTTCAAACTTTATTGAATGTAACAATTCAATACAAAACAATGTTAAACAACAACAACGAAGGAACAAGCCAGTGGGTTATTATTACATTTTACGCAGATATATTGAAACTGACACACACATACCCCCCCCCCCCCCTCGGTGGTTTTTCACCGCGATGATCAAAAAACTGACACCGTCACTGAAGAGAGACTGAAGCATGTCAGAGATGTGGAAGACATGGCAGGAATAGATAGTAATATGTTAGATGGAGTAATGGGTGGAATTAATAGTATGGACAGCAAGATATTTAATGAATGCATTGAAGATGAAACTGTATGCACTAAGCTTTAAGCTGAATGTCAAAGAATCAAAGGCAACTCCAAATACCTGAATCTCAGACTCAAATGCAGTAAAATGTCAAAGTACTTCATTTTGTTTTTCTCTACAACACTGTAAGCAGTAAGTATTTCTAGTCAAAAGCTGAATGATCTCAGTAATTTAATTTTATTTAATTTTTCTATTATTTCATTTAATTAAGTAACTAAAGTAAATAAAAAGTAAATGTAACTTTGCAACAGTAACATAAAGCAGAACCTCAAGGCAGTCAGAGCAAAAAAATAAATAAAACTTCTTAACTATTGATTAAGAACAAATGTGAAATAGCAGTGATTAGAAGCAGCATGAAAACTTCTGAACTAGTGTTACCTACTACACTGCAGGGCTCTCTTCAAAACGTACAGACTAGACTACAGACTACAGCAGACTTAAGCAGCAGAGTTAAGTTTGATATTCTCTATTTTCAGTCATTGAAAAGTGTATAAATAAGTGCTAGATGTCACCAGAATGCACCAAATTGCACCATATTAAAATTTTCCGGGGGGGCATGCCCCGGACCCCCCTAAAGTTGCAAGCACCCGCGGAGCGGCGGGTCGCGCTGTGCGCGGTGTCGGGCCATTAACTTTCAAAAACTACTGGCCCTGTGGGCCAGTGCACATTTCTGGGCTATGTCAACCCCTGACACATCTTTTTAACATCACAATAGCCTTTTAAAACGGTGTCTCATTTAAAGAGGTGCTGCAGAAAGAGTGTTTAAGTCTTGTGCCCTACTTAAAAAAAATCTTATGGTGGTGTAATGGGACAATTGTGTTTACATCCAGTCTTCCACAGAGGCACAGTGTATTTAATTTTATATATCATTAAGCAAAAATGAATCATATTCAATTTTTTTAAGAATCCTAGATTTCCTGGATTAAGGTCCAAATGTCTATAAAATTATGTTCCAACAATAAAGGAGTAGTGGCGTTAAGAGAAGATGGTCAATATGTTTTTAAACCTCAAAAAAGTTTAAAAAATAAAATAAAATAAAGAAAATACAAGATGTCTGCTCAAGTAAAAACAACATAATTAATTGAGGATAGGGGAGTAGAACCTTTGCTTTCGGAAATAGGACCACCAGCTTTCAATGCGTTGGTTGGATGTAGACGTTCCATACATGTGGCTTTTAGCTCCTGCAAATTCATCTCCATGCTCAGATCTCAGGGAACAGTGAAGGGCAGCCATCAGACCATTTTCTGTGCCACAGTCAGTGCGGAGGCGTTTTGGAATAACACCAAACTCAGCTGCACACTGTATGTACATCTGAACGATGATTGTGGGATCATTGTTCGACTTTCCACATTTGAGCCACATAATTTTTCTGGAGTAGCCATCAATACACACAGTTATTGCTATTCCAAAAGGTTTAAGTTTATCGTAGCCATCAACGTGCCAGACTTCATTAGGTCCCATTGATCGATAAACTCTGCGAACAAATCTGCGTTTAGATCGGTTTTCCACTCGAATCGGATCAAATTCCGCCATTAGGCGCATGACATCATCTCTTCTGACTACAAAACCGTATTTCTGCTTAAGAATCTGCCACATTGCTCTGTAGCCAAAAAGCTGGCCTGATCCCTTCAGTTCATCTGTAATTGCTGCCTGTACAATTGGAAGTGGAGTGTAGTTAATCTTCCTGGTCAGGCCAGCATCTTGTAATCTTCTCTTTAAGCTGCTAAGACTCAATTACATGCTGTGCTTGGTGGCTAGAAAGTCAACTATTACTTCATAACTGTGGCCCTCAGTGAAATACTTGGCAATAAGTTCTTCCACCATTGTAGTGTCAGGGCCTGAGGAGAAGAATTGAGAACACTGAGAGAACGACATCTACTGGATTTATGCTAGTGGTTTTAAATTACCACCTAAGGTGAATAAAAAGTGTACAAAACAGTTTATAATCTATGTGGAAGTTCTTACTTGACTGTGTTATTAGATGTAAACAAATAAAGTCAATAAGTCAACTCTAGCACCATGCAAGAACTATTGACTCTATTTGTCATTTGGGTGATATAACTCAATTTCCATTCTATACCTATGTAGTAAATGCACATATGGTAAGCTTAGTAAGTAAATGGTTTTTTTTTTTTTTAAAAAAAGAGGACCAAAGTTTAGAGCATTACCTTCACTTGTTGTTCCGGCTTGTTCTTGAGTTGTATCAACACTGTTTAGGAAGCTGATATTTTTCCCACATGAACTACAGAATGTCCTTCCTTGGGATACCACTGCAGATGCGCAAAATGGGCAGTACATTGTCACCTATAATAAGACAATAAATTATCAGACTGGCAAACACACAAAATCACTGAACACGACTGGCACAGTACATGAATATCACTTGTAGCGTATTGATGCTAGTTATTTAGAACTGCATTACCCAGCATGCATGAGTACCCAGCATGCTAGGCGAGTAGTCACGTGTTAGTGCACTGCGCAGCAGAGCTAGCAAGCTGATGAGAGATTGCCATTCACGGTCACGGTGTAATACTTGGAACGAGACTGTTAAACAAAAAAAAAAGTCTGAATAACACAGCTACAGCGCCTCTCTTTGCTTACTTAAAGATAAGCAAGACAACACACTTGTCAACTAAAACTCTGGATTACTAGAAGAGGCTAAACTGTCCTCACCAAGCTGACTGAGCGGGGCGAGCTAATAATGAGCTAGCTACCTAACCTACCAAACACCCGGTGTTAGACAAAAATCGTTAGATGCAGAGGTCACTATGTGGAGAGCTAGGTAAATTTATTTTTAAACAAACGTATATTTGTAAGAAATTATGTTATCTAGCAAGAAAACGAAAACACCATCATCATAGTAGCACAAATATCACGTACCTCTCTCAGGAGCGCCGAATAGGTTGAAACTGACTTTATGTTTTCCTGTCGGTAGGAGGAAAAATAGTCGTCATTTCCGTTGTGCTGAGGAGGTTAATATTGTTATGCTGTGGTTAATGCCGTCCTGCTGTGGTTAATTTCGTTATGCTTCGGGTAATGCCGTTATGCTTCGGGTAATGCCGTTGTTCTTCGGGTAATGCCGTTGCGTTGTCTCCTTTGTTTGTAGTGTGAGCCCTGTCGGCCACCGTATATTCAAGAACAAACAGAGGGAATTGGCTGGGCATTGTGAAGCGTTGACCATCCCCGTGTCCACTGCATCTGTCGAGCGGACATTCTTCTGGAATATCTTTCCAGATCAGACAGTCTCAGCTGGTGGTTATCCAGTTGATCTTCACCTCTTTTTACTTTTCTTTCAAGGTCATTCACTTTTTTCTTTACATCTTTCATTTCAGCATGCATAAAGTCAATCGATTTTTAGAGACCTTCAATCTTCAGAGCATTTTCTTTCACCATACTTGAATTCTCTTTCACCATGATTTCCAGACTGTCCGATCTTCTGTTTATCAATGCTGAAAGATGGGATATGATCTCGTTTGAAGTGGGTGGATCGTTGCTGCCGGAGTCGTACATCACTTTTTTTGACGCTGGAGATTTGAGAGGTGTAGCAGGGAGGGATGGAAAGTCATCCATATCTTCTACATTTGGAGCAACCGTTGACTGGGATGCAGCGTAGTTGTGGCAGTTGTCCACAAGTATGTTGCCTGAGGTAGCGATAGCTTCGACAGCCTCTCCAGATGCTAGCTTGGATTTTGATATATCAATCCTCTCTTTGCACCTTTTGAAATCGGCATTCTGCTTCTGATCTCTTAGAGGTCAATGTATTCTTGTTTATAAAGAGATTTGTTGGTGTTTTAAAGAATAAAGTCAGGGTTTTACCGTATTTCAAGAACTTTTTGTGCAGAACTCGGTAAAGAGCGTCTACTCACTCCGCCATCTTGGTCACCCCCCCATCAAACGGGAGCGAACTGAGAGAGGGGAGATTGTGACGCATCTAAATTGCGTGATACATTCAATGTTACTCGGAAATTCAATCTTCTAAAAAAGATTTAGACGAGTAAAAAATGGATTACTAATTATTTTTAGAATTTGGAAAATAGCATGTAAATTATATATATTAACTGAAGTTTTACACAGAAATTTAACATACAGACATAGACACAGACTTGCTTTCTGTAGAAAACAAAAAACACAGAGGTGGTTCTTTGGCAACTGTCTGGTGACGTATTGTGGCAAAACATAAAACATTTAAGCATTCAAATCATGAAAATAACTAAAAATAAAATACGGCAGTGAACTCTGTCCACAGAGAAATAAACATAAAGATCTATATTACTTAAAAGTCATTAAGTAATCACTGGAACGATGCAAATACATAATCAGACGAAAACTGTTTAGCTGTGTTTTTAGACTCATGAAGACAGGAAATGGCGGCGTTTTCTTAAACGCTACACATGTGTAATGGCTTCCTCCCTAACGCGACTCCTGTCCTCCTCCTCTGTGCAATCCCCGTAAAAACACATCATGCTGAAATGCCAACAAATGACTCCAACAACGTAATAACAAAAGATAGGATTTACATGTTACGTGTAAATTAACTTACAACAAATAGCTTTTCTTTCTCACAGATGAATCGACAGCGGAGTCACAGAGCTAAACAGGAAGACGGCTGCCGTGCGTATTTTCAAAGTAAACTTCCGCAACAGTGACCTCTACTGGCTAAACACAGCAACATTTAAAGTACCGGCACATAAACAGTTAGAGTCATTGCAAAAACATTCAGTGGTCACAAGAAGAAAACCATTAGATACTTGTAACCCAAACATATTCAAGAACAAACAGAGGGAATTGGCTGGGCATTGTGAAGCGTTGACCATCCCCGTGTCCACTGCATCTGTCCAGCGGACATTTCGGCGCCAAAGCAAATCTACATGACACAGTGATCGAACTGTTTTTGAGGAAAGAAAGGAGGATGGATTTTGTCTTCAGATAATTCATTTTTTTAATGAGGTAAATGACAAATATAAGAAATAACATTCCAGATGTATGTGGTTATTTTCTTTTTTTCCCAGATGTAGTTACATAATGAGAAATTTGTGCTGAAACTTGAAGGGTGAAATAGGAAAAAAATAAAAATAAATGATAATAATATATAAGAATGATAATAGTAGTATTTTCACACTTTAGTGAAAATACTCAAGTGTTTGCTTTATAAATAAAATGTAAGCAAAAAAAATGTAAATCCCCTTAATCTTGAACTGAGAATCCATTGCTGCTTTTCAATGTATTAATGTAAAATAAAAACACAATTGAATAAATCCTTAAATTATCAAAAAATTAATGTCAAACCGACTAACATTCAATAAAAAACATTAACATTCTTCTTTCTCTTTCGGCTTTTCCCATCAGGGGTCGCCACAGCGAATCATCCTTTTCCACCTCACTCTATCATGGACATCTTCTACCCTAACATGTAAGAAACAAAATAAATAAATAAATAAAAAAAAACCATTAACATTAATTTAACAAAAATACTTAGACAACATAACTAAATCAACAGCATATTTTATCACATTCAAGTTGATATTATTAATAAATACAATCAATAAATAATAATAATAGTAAATACTATTTTAAGTACAGTCCAAAAAATGAATAGTAAATACTTTTTTGAATAAAATAAATAATAATAAATGCTATTTTCAAGATGATAAATTATAAGTAGTAACAGTAACAAACACAATTACAACAATTATTCTGTCACATTTAATTAAATTCAAATAAATAAATACATACAATGATTAGTTAATGACTGTAATTTTGGACACCCTCTTGCCCGTTTTCTCGGCCTGGATGGTGAGAGGCCCATCTTCAAGTGAGTGCTCCAGAGAGTTCCAGAGCTCTTCACCCACATCGAGGGTCTCAAAGTCCTCCAGGAGCAGCTCCAGGTCCCCTTTCTCTCTCCCCTCCCTGATGGCTATTATCTTCAGCTGCACCTCCTCCACAGCTTGGATGACCACCTACAAAAACAATTTTAGTAATTATTTACCAACTTTACGCTAGAGTACATGTCATTTCACAGTGTTTGTTTCATTGTCATTTTTACTGTTTTAGTCCTTACCTCTATTGTGGTGTAATTTGTTGACTGGAAGAACCCACCCACTGAACCCCCACGCTTCATGTGGGTGAGCCTCACATGGCCACCAGCTTCCAGTTTAAACAGGGCCGCCTCCCGCCACAGTTCACCTCTGCCCCGTCCTGTACAGTGAGAGAAGTTATTTTATGCACAAACACACACACACACACACACTCACAAACACACACACACACACACTCACAAACACACCCCCACACACACACACACACACACAAACACACACACACACATACACACACACACACACACACAAACACACACACTCACAAACACACACACACACACACACACACACACACACTCAGAAGTACATACTTGGTGTAATCTAAGATGCCTCATTGGCACATCGTTCCTCCCACTGTGGATCTTCCTGATTGCAATTAATGTGTAGAAATGACATTTTCTGTTAAGGCAGATTGTGAGCATTTACATGTCTCGTACATCCTTACCTCCAGGACCTTTCCCTCAAAGGTGAGGAGGGGTTGACCTTTCACCTGGTCCACAGTTGTCAGGGGTGTGACCACTGATGGAGGATCTAATAGTCTGTCGGTGGTCCGATAAAAGGCTGTGTTCTTAGTGGGGAGGATGGAGTAGGGGGGATAGGCTCCCTGCAGCCTATACCCCTTCATTATGTAGTGTCGTCCCACAGACACTTTGCAGGCCAGCTCCTCGAGTAAGGTCACCTTTGTGACAGAGTGACCGTCTGTAATAACTACTTCTTTATTATGTTTTGTTGTTAGAGGGGCAGCAGTATTGCTTGAAAAGTCCCAGGTGATTACTTGGGACTTTTCCCTCTCCCTCAAAATACAGATGTGCAGCAGTGGGGGGGCTGCATAAGGGCCACTCTGTTTGGTGTTGATCACTTGTCTCAGTGCCATTCTGAGATGAGAGAAAAAAGGAAAGAAGACATAAAAAGTTATCCAGAATTGTCCTTCAGTTATTACTACATAGTTTAAAATAAGTTGTTACTACTCAGTTTAAATAAGCTGCTTGGCATATCCATACATATTAAAATGCATAATGTTGGCTAAAAAAAGAAGACATTAGTTTTATCTTAGCCCTAAAAGGGTCAAGCTTCATATGATTAAAAAAAAAAATCTCTTCAGAAAAAGAAAGAAAAATAAAACTACGACGTAGTTTTAGGGCCACAAAAAAGGAAAATTTAGAGACTTAAAGTCTTCAAGCTTTTGTTTTCTCAAGCAACATTTTTACTTTTTCTCAAAAATGTATTACTTTATTCTAATTATTTCGACTTTAGTCTAAAATATTTTGACTTTTTTTTCCTGTTTAGGGGAGAACAATTAAAAAGAAAAATTACCTTCCAGAAATTTTTTCTCACCGTGGCGCTAAAAGTCCATTGTAGAAAACAACTAGAAAACTAAATGTAACTTTTTGAAATAATGTTAATATACATTAAGTGTCCTTTTCTATAAGACAAATAGTACATTATGAATTTTTAACCATATTCGTACATTTTTGTCTTTAACTGAAGTGACTTACTTCCAGTGTCTTGTCCGCTCAGCTTCAAAGTGCCGATTTTCCCGCCCCTAGACTGGTTATGAGAAAAGAGGCATGTGCGTGGTGCCTACGTCATAGACAAGTTGTTGCTGGGCAGAGCGGAGCGGGCGTAATACCATAGCAACCTGGTGCTTAGCCCCGCCTTCAGCCTCTAAGACTCGTGGGAAGTGGGGAATCTTGATGTGAAAACCATAAATGAGAGCGCTGGAAACAGAAATGAAATCCATGCTGTTTGTGAAGACTTGAGCAATTGAACTTTGATTTATGATGAGAGTCATAGCGGCTCTATCAATATATCATTGTCCCTAAACCGTTTGTGATTGTACAAGGTAAATTACAGGGATGGGAATAGAAGCCCCATGAAGCCTCATTGGGGTTCTAGTAATTGTGCCAGAAAAATAAACACCCATTCAGAGCTTTGAAACCGCACAGAACAACGGCATCTGGTGGTGGACTGGACGTATATCAACATTGTTACAACTAAGCTCCTTGTAACATTTTAATGTGGAAATGATGATGAAAAAACGTAAAACAATACAATGTTGTTAATGATGATTAAAAAGAACAACGTAAAACAACACGTGACGTTTTCTGTGAGAGGGGTTTGACACAGCAAAATACACATCACATGAAGAAAATAAACGCAAAGCAAAAAATTATGAACAATAAAGTTGTCATACTCTGGACTTGAACCCAGGACCTGTGAAAGCATAACCCACTACCTGTTCCACTGAGCTAACTTTGTCGATTCCCCACAGGTATTGTTTTATTAAGAGAAATCGAGTTGAAACGATCCTGACCCACAGTACAAAATTTACAAAGAACCATGATAAAGTAGAATGAGCTGACGCTGATTTCAATACTGGGGAAACAATAGAAGTGGTCGGGAAACGTTCGGGATTCATTCCGTATTTCTAGAGAATAGCGCGCCCAACTGTTCCGCTCGCAGGTGACATCTGAACCGTGGTACGACCAAACGAAGCATTTGGCACGTCATACATCATCAACCACGTGATCTGCGCTAGTTGACACACGCCCCGACACATTGTGCCGAAACACTGTGTCTCATGAAGGTGAACCGCGCGCCGAAGCGTCGTGTCAAACGGGCCATCCCTAGTAAAGGAGCATGGCTCTAACCTTAATGGAGCCTCATTAATGACAATTTAGGATCATTAATGTTCCATCTGGATTGTTATAACAATAAAAAGAACAACACAATATGCACTTAGTGCTTACACTTAAATAGGAATTTTCCAACATTGCTAGTACAGTTACTGTCAGTAGTGGTGCCATATAAACTCATCATCCTCTCCCTCCCTCAATGATTGAATGCTGTCCTGCTGAATGAAAGCTTAATTTGCTGAAGAAATGGCTGAACTGTCCTGGAAAATCCTGAAAAGTTAAAGGTAAAAGTTAAAGGATAAAAGTCAAAGCTGAAAATTGTAATACTAGAATGGCTAAAATAGGTTTTAAAAAATTGTAGGAGTCAGTTACAAAGCTGAAAGAGCTCAACATTTACAAGTAAAATGGTTAAAGCAGGTAAAAAAAAACTGTAAAAGAAGTTAAACGATAAGATTCCCTATGTATTCTAATGAAGCAAAAATCCTGGAATATCCTCAAAAGTTAAAAGATTCGAAAAAAATATATATATAGCAGGAATAAGCTGAAAAAGTTGAACATTGTAATAGTAGAATGGCTAAAATAGGTCAAAAATTGTAGAAGGAGTAAAGCATGAAAGCTGAAATTGTTGAAAAAAATGGCTGAACTGTTGAAAATATGAAGATCTTGCTAAAAGTGCTAGCATTGGAATCAGCATCATCAACTGACTCAAAAAAAACACATTGTTTGAGAGTATCATATTGGTAAATGCTACATGTTCTGAGTTGATAGAAAATATACTTTTTTCAAAATGGCGGCTTTTCTATTGATTTTATCTCCATAGCAACCATTTTATGTTTGGATCGCCTGGGGATGACGAACAAATCGACATCAGTTTCAGACGAATCGAAAAAAGTAAACTTTTGGACGTCCTTAGCAACGGAGGTCATATGCTAACCACGCCCACATTCCTTATATGTCCAGATCCAGTGAATTTCAATACGTTCAGTTCCAGCCATGGAAGAAGTTTATTACAATATTTGCTTCAGATGTTGTCATAAAATGGCCACCAAACAGTAGGTTGTGTTGCCATCCCATAATAATTTTGAGCCTTGTGATGAAGTCCAAAGCCTTGTGATCATTTTAATGTTGGAACGGTCTCTCTAGCCAAAAGAATGTTAAAGTTACAAGGCTACAAGTTACAAGGTTTGCAAGGATTTTCAATGTATTTCAATGAAGCAAAAATCCTGGAATATCCTGGAATATCTTGAAAGGTTCAAGGATTTGAAGGACCAAAAGTTATAGCTGAAAGGATTAAGCTTTAATAGTGGAATGGTTAAAATAGGTAAAAACTGAAGTTTAAAATAGCCTCCATTTTAGGCACAAAATGGCTGCCAAAGCGTAGTTGGTGTTGGCATCCCATAATAATTTCAGAACTTATTTTGAAGTCCAAAGTCTTGTGAGCAGTTTAATGTTTAAAACGGTGTTTCTAGCTAAAGGCATGTTGAAGTTGTAGTAATAAGTTGTAAGAAACAAAGGTTTCAAGGATTCTTCAAGTATTTTAATGGAGAAAAATCTTGGAAAATTCTGGAAAATCCTGGAATATCTTGAAAAGTTGAAGGATTTGAATGTCCAAAATTAATAGCTGTAATAGGTTTAATTAAAGAGTTGAACATTTTAATAGTTGAATGGTTGAAAAATTTGAAGTGTCCGAACGGGGTCTTGAACCGGCGACCTCATGCACCATAACTTCCCTATGTATTTTAATAGGGCAAAAACTCCCGGAAAACCTGGAATATCTTAAAAAGTACAAGGATTTGAAGAACCAAAAATTATAGCTGAAAGGATTACGCTGAAAGAGTTAAAAATTTTAATTGTAAAATGGTTATAATTAGTAAAAACTGAAGTTTAAAATAACGTCACATTTAATGGGCGGCCGTGGTGCAGTGGTAGGGCGGTCGACTCATGATCGTAAGATTGGAGGTTCGATTCCTGCCTTGCACACCCATGTGTCGAAGTGTCCTTGGGCAAGACACTGAACCCCACCTTGCCTCTGGTGGGAGGTTGGCGCCAGTGTTCGGCAGCGGAGCCACCACCAGTGTGTGAATATGTGTGTGAATGTGTGTGTGCATGGGTGGATGGGACTGTGACTCTAAAGCGCTTTGGGCCTTCGTAAGAGGGTAGAAAGCGCTATATAAGTATACGCCATTTACCATTTAAACACAAAATGCCCACCAAAGCATAGTTGGTGTTGCCATCCCGTAATAATTTCAAAATTTATATTGAAGTCCAAAGTCTTGTAAACAGTTTAATGTGTGAATGGTGTTTCTAGCTAAAGGCATGTTGAAGTTATAAAGGTTAAAAGAAATAAACGTTTTGAATTTGACAAACACGAAATGGCTGCCAAACCATCTCCATCCCATAATGATTTCAATCCTAGATGTTGAAGTCCAGAGCAGTGAGCATGTGACAGTGAAAGTTCAGTCATGTTTCACAGTAGTGGGCGCCCTGTGAGATGATGTGCCTTATGCTTGATTCTCTCAAGCATGCAACTGCAGACACCAAGCCCACTAATTAGAGGTCTGCTACGAAGGTAGCACGCCTCCATTTGGGGAGGGTTTGCAGTAAAAAAACAAAAACAAAAAAAACACCACAAAATTAAGAAACACATTCACACAACAAAGCCAGCTGTCTGGCATGAGCATTTATGACTTCAAGATGATGTCATCAAAATATTGCCTTCATAGTCCATAAATAGGACCTCTTTGCCCAAGTTGGGTTAACAATTAAAAGCATGCCACCTGCTCGTAGACAAACTCGCATGCGCAGACAGGCCTCTCTCCCCGCCCGCAGACGACGTAGAGTCCGCAGGACTCGTGTTGTTCGCAGACGCCGGAGAGTTGCCCGTCGCAGACACCAAGCCCACTAATTAGAGGTCTGCTACGAAGGTAGCACGCCTCCATTTGGGGAGGGTTTGCAGTAAAAAAAAAAAAAAAAACACTACAAAAAGAAACAACACATTCACACAACAAAGCCAGCTGTCTGGCATGAGCATTTATGACTTCAAGATGATAATATTGGTTTCCCTTTATACCATTTTTAAATTAGCAGTGTGTGTTGGCAAGAGTCTGGCGATAGGATTTGTGTCCTTTTACATGTCCCACTATACGATACGTATCTTGATATTGTGTCAGATTCTGCCCGCACATGTCCTAAGATGTCTTAACTTTAACTTAGTCTTTCATTTGAAATTATGACACATCAGGATGTGATGTCATCAAAATATTGCCTTCGAAGTCCATAAATAGGACCTCTTTGCCCAAGTTGGGTTAACAATTAAAAGCATGCCACCTGCTCGTAGACAAACTCGCATGCGCAGACAGGCCTCTCTCCCCGCCCGCAGACGACGTAGAGTCCGCAGGACTCGTGTTGTTCGCAGACGCCGGAGAGTTGCCCGTCGCAGACACCAAGCCCACTAATTAGAGGTCTGCTACGAAGGTAGCACGCCTCCGTTTGCAGTAAAAAAAAAAAAAAAACACTACAAAAAGAAACAACACATTCACACAACAAAGCCAGCTGTCTGGCATGAGCATTTATGACTTCAAGATGATATGTTTGGTTTCCCTTTATGCCATTTTTAAATTAGCAGTGTGTGTTGGCAAGAGTCTGGCGATACGATTCGTGTCCTTTTACATGTCCCACTATACGATACGTATCTTGATATTGTGTCAGATTCTGCCCGCACATGTCCTAACATGTCTTAACTTTAACTCAGTCTTTCATTTGAAATTATGACACATCAGAATGTGATGTCATCAAAATATTGCCTTCGAAGTCCATAAATAGGAGCTCTTTGCCCAAGTTGGGTTAACAATTAAAAGCATGCCACCTGCTCGTAGACAAACTCGCATGCGCAGACAGGCCTTTCTCCCCGCCCGCAGACGACGTAGAGTCCGCAGGACTCGTGTTGTTCGCAGACGCCGGAGAGTTGCCCGTCGCGGACACCGAGCCCACTAATTAGAGGTCTGCTACGAAGGTAGCACGCCTCCATTTGGGGAGGGTTTGCAGTAAAAAAAAAAAAAAACACTACAAAAATAAGAAACACATTCACACAACAAAGCCAGCTGTCTGGCATGAGCATTTATGACTTCAAGATGATAATATTTATTCAACAGAGAACAATTGTAATGTGTTTTCGGATGGAGTAGTCGCATCTAAAGCATGCTCCGGCCGACCTCTTACTTTTCATACCTTTTCAGCCCTCATACGCTTTAACCCTGTCCACATTTTTCCTATCATTACTTCCTAATATCACCGGATCTGACAAAGGGACTAAAATGCCGCCTAAAGGACAGAAAGCTGTTGATAAAGAGGATGCTAGTGCTAGCCCTAGCCTGACACTTCATGCCATTAAAGCGCTACTTGAAGAACACTGTGAAAAGCTGTCAGCAGAGTTTAAGTCGTCCTTTGAAGCGATTGACTCCAAATTAGACCAATACAAACTCCTCCTGGATGATCATGACCAGCGCATCTCTTCACTTGAGCTTGCGACTGATGATCTAAGTCAGCGTGTCATGGATTTGGAGAACACCTGTTCTTCTCTCCGGGAAGAGAACGCTAAGCTAAAAGCTAAGGCTGCCGATCTGGAGAATCGCAGCCGCCGTCAAAACGTGCGCATTCTTGGATTGTCAGAAGCTACCGAAAGCGGTAATCTGACCGCGTTTTTCTCCCAACTATTGCAAGATTTATACGGGAAGGAAACCCTGCCATCGCTTCCTGAAATTGACAGAGCCCACCGAACGCTGGCTCCCAAGCCGACTACTGGAAAGCCGCCGCGTCCCGTCATCCTCCGCCTGCACCGCTTCCAGACGAAAGAGCTGCTCATCAGAGAAGCACGGCGCAGGGGAAGGTTTTTCTACAAAGGCCAGCACATTCGCATTGTGGAGGATTACAGCGCTGAAGTGGCGAGCCAACGAGCACGGTACAGAGATGTGATGGCTGGACTGTATAAACGGGGTTTGAAGCCGGCTTTATTGTACCCAGCCCGCCTCCGCATAACAACACCCAATGGAGTCAGAAAGTGGATTAACACAGTTAAAGAAGCACAGAAATATATCGATGAGCATCCTGAACTATCTGGTCACGTTTGAAGGATGTGTTGACATAAACTGGGTCAAGGATCACTTCTCCAACACTGACTGCCGCTTCTTCAGCCTTCAGCGCCATTCCGGGTGATATTTCTCTTTTTTTTTTCTTCCTCTCTCTCTTTGAGGAGCTTTCTTTTTTTACTTTCTTTGGGCTGGAGCATTGGCTTTTGATGCTTTGTTGTTTTCTCTTTTTGGGAACTTAAAGAAGACTGTAGAGATGTTTATTTTACAGAGCTTGCTGCTGTTTGGTTTAGTAGCTGTCTTGGTTGGGGAGGGTGGGGAGGGGGGGTTTGTCACTGTCAATAATGCTACTGAAAAAAGTGCTGATTACATTGTTCTGTTGCTCCAACTGCTGGGTCTTTGTGACTTATTTATTTTTCTTTCCACCGCATCTTCCTAATTATGCAGTATGACTAATCACATCAATTTTACAAGCTGGAATGTTAAGGGTTTAAACCATCCTGTAAAGAGAAGAAAGGTTTTCTCCCATCTCAAACGATTTAAAACGAAAATTGCTTTTTTACACGAAACCCATATTCGTAGCACTGATTCCAATCGGCTGCTGTCATGTTGGCTTGGTCAACGATTTCATTCCTCCTTTGAGGGGAAGGCACGAGGGGTCTCAATCCTGATCAGTCATGATGTCCCATTTGAACCCCATAATGTGATATCAGATAAATTTGGACGGTATGTGATTGTTTCTGGCAGACTACACAAAACACTGGTTGTTTTAGTCAATGTTTATGCTCCAAACGTAGACGATGCAGAATTTTTTAAAAGAATATTTTCTATACTGCCTGATTTAAATACATACCATCTTATTTGCTGAGTTTGGTATTAAGGATATTTGGCGTTTTTTACATCCTACAGACAGGGAATATTCATTCTTTTCACAAGTTCATCATACATACTCTAGAATCGATTATTTCCTTGTCGATAACTTACTTCTCCACTTTGTTTCTTCATGTGAATACAAAACAATTGTAATTTCTGACCACGCTCCCCTTACACTATCTATGTCTTTCCCTGGTATTATCTCTGGAAGCAGGCAGTGGCGATTTAATTCTGTTCTTCTATCAGACACTAATTTTACTAAGTTTATTGAAAAGGAAATAACTTTTTTTATTGACACTAATGTTGATCCACAGATATCATATCTTACTCTGTGGGATGCCCTCAAAGCTTACCTACGGGGACAGATTATTTCGTATACTGCTTGCCTGAAGCGCAAAACAAATAGAGAAAGAAATGAGCTCATTCACCAAATTGGACTAATCGATAGTCAATATGCCCAAAACAAGTGCCCAGCACTGTACAAGAAACGAGTTGAACTCAAATCTAGATTTGACTTGCTAACTACCTACCATACTGAGCGTCTGCTTCTAAAAAACAGGACCATGTTCTACAGCTATGGAGATAAGTTTGACAAATTACCAGCCAACCAACTCAAAGGTTCTAAAGCAAAACAGGCTATTTCCAAAATACAAGTAGGTCCTGGCCGAACTACAACTGACCTTTCAGAAATGAATGCGACGTTTAAAGAATTCTGCACTAAACTTTACGCCTCAGAGTCCCATGGGGATGCCAGTGACATTTACAACTTTTTCAGCAATCTTGATATTCCTGCTATCTCAGATGACTCACGGAAAAAATTGGAAGAACCCATATTGGAGGCAGAAATAGTTGCGGCCATCAAGTCAATGCAGTCAAACAAGTGCCCTGGTCCAGATGGCTTCCCTACAGAATTTTTTAAAAAGTTTTCCAGGTTACTCTCACCGATACTCCGTTCAGTCTTTTTAGAATCTTGCAAATTGGATCGATTACCCCAGTCTTTTACTGAGGCCTGCATTACACTCATTGCAAAGAAAGATAAGGATCCTACAGATTGCACATCATATAGACCCATCTCACTTTTGAATACAGAGGCTAAGATCTTAGCAAAAGTCCTAGCTCATAGATTGGAGAGAATCCTTCCTACCATTATTTCCAAGGATCAGACTGGCTTCATTAAAGGAAGACAGGCCTACTTTAATATTAGACAGCTCTTTAATATAATTTATTCTGCCCCTGAAGACGTACCTGAATGTGTGATTACTATTGATGCAGAAAAGGCATTCGATCGGGTTGAGTGGCTGTATCTGCTAGCTGTACTGAAAAAATTTGGTTTTGGCCCTGCCTTTAATCTATGGATCAAGTTACTTTATTCTGAGCCCACTGCAAGGATTCGCACTAACTCCCAAATATCAAGCCCCTTTAATCTGTACCGTGGGACCAGACAGGGCTGCCCTTTGAGTCCTATGCTCTTCAACTTAGCGATAGAACCTCTTGCTATTGCACTTCGCAGCTGTAAAGACCTATTTGGTATCAGGAGAAGAGGTGTGGAGCACAAAGTCTCCTTATATGCAGATGACCTGTTGCTCTATGTCTCCAATCCAGCTCAGTCTCTTCCCTCTGCCTTGGCATTGTTCAGTCATTTTGGCAGTTTTTCAGGCTATAAGGTGAATATTAGTAAGAGTGTGCTCTTTCCAGTCAATGAAGCAGCACGGAACCTAGACTTTAATGGTTTCACTCTGAAAGTCCAGCGCAGTAGATTTACTTACCTTGGAGTCACAGTTACCCAAAAATATAAAGATTTATTCAAAGAAAATTTTGATATTTATTTAAACCAAATCAAACTGATAGTCCGGCAGTGGTCTTCCCTATCAATGTCCTTAGTTGGACGAGTGAACTCTGTTAAAATGATTATACTTCCTAAACTTCTTTATCTTTTCCAAACTCTTCCAATATGTATCACTGGCTCTTTTTTTCAGCAACTAGACTCTCTTATATCTTCCTATATATGGCATGGTAAACGACCTCGTCTAAATAAAATCTACCTTCAAAAAACTAAAATAGAAGGGGGGCTTGCCCTGCCGAACTTTCGCTTCTATTACTGGGCATCCAATATAAGAAATATTGTGAATTGGTCTTTCTACCATGACCACTCGGATTGTCCTAACTGGATAACGCTCGAGCTCTGCCAAGACAACAATCTCTCGCCTCTGACCTTTGTTGGCTCTGGTTTGCCTTTAAGTTGTATTGCATCTCTTAACAACCCTGTAGTTCAGTGGTTCCCAAACTTTTTCTGCAGGGCCCCCCTTTCTGAAAATTACAATATTTTCGAGCCCCCCCACACTGACACAAACATACAATCCTTTGTTTCTAAACTCCACCGCGCCTTATAACATGTGGTTAATGAGAGATCTTTCTCTGAACGGTAGAATTATGTTATCTAAAGCTGAAGGAATCTCTAGATCTGTCTATGTGTCTCTGTCTTTAGAAATTCCAAAACACATCTGTAACCTATTAAACAAAACATTATTTGATTTTATTTGGAGGAAAAAATGTCATTACTTAAGCAAAATTTGTTTTGTGTAACACCAGAAAACATGGGGGCATGGTGTATTAACCTTTAAAACATTAAACATTTCTTTTAAAATAAAGTGGTTAAGTAATTTATTGAAAGAGGAAGACAATATCTGGAATGCATTTCCCAAATATATATTTGACACACTGGGAGGCATTACATTTTTGCTAAAATGTAATTATAAAATTGAAAAATTACCCACAAAACTTTCAAACTTTTACAAACAAGCCCTGCTGGCCTGGAAACTCGTTTATAAACATAATTTTTCTCCAACAACTTGTTTTATTTAGAATAACAGTAATGTACAATACAAAAATAAATCACTTTTTTTCCTAGATGGTATGATAATGATATTATTTTGATCAGACAACTTTTCAATCCTCATGGACATCTTCTGACGTATGAAGAATTTCTTTTAAAATTCGGTATTCCTGCTCCACCCAGAGAATATGCAATAGTGTTAGATGCCATTTCAACCAGTCTACTACAACTGTTTAAAGGGATTTATAACACAAGTCAATTAAGAACCCAGACAATTTTTTGGGACAATGTGGATATTTGTGTTCATTCAGTTTCCAATAAACAAATAAGAAATCTTTTACATCCCACAACCTTACCTGCTGGGAGGTTTTACTGGGAATCCAAATTTGTGGACATTAAATGGACTTATGCTTGGACTATTAGTAATAAATACTGTCTAAATAACAAAAAATAAAAGAGGTGTCCTTCAAAATATTGCATTGTATATATCCTACCAAAATTTGAGTAGATTTGTTGGACATGGACCTGTTTTGTTCATTCTGTGGAACTCAGGAGGAAACTATTTATCATCTGTTTGTGGACTGCAGACAAACAAATAAGGTTTCGATTGAAGTGGGAAACTATATTGGAAATATAACTAAACAAACTGTTACATTTTTAGAAAAATACATTATTCTGGGTTACCTTAATGTCAAAGTAGACAAAGATTGTATCTTCATTACACAATTGTTTTTATTATTGGCAAAATTCCATATTCATAAAACCAAATGGTCAAACTCCAAAACTAAATTCCAGCAGTTTTTGAGTGAAATCAATCAGTAATGTACCATTATCAAACATCTGCAAAACCAAAAAGCTATTCGGACTAATTTAATTTTTGAAAGTTTTAAAATTTATTAAACCCCAAAGATTTTTGAAGTAAAAATTATTTTTCTCTTATGTTGTATATGTATGTATATATATTTATATACTTTTTCTTTCATTTCTTATATTTTTCTGCAATATGTACACATTTCAATTCCCCCTGAGACATTCACATTGTTATTGTATTATGTTGTTTGTCAATAAAGTATGAAAAAAAAAACTCCACCGCGCCCCCCCTGCAATACCTCCGTGCCCCCCCTAGGGGGCGCGCCCCCCAGTTTGGGAACCACTGCTGTAGTTAAACACACACTGAAGATATGGTCTCAATTTAGAAAACAGTTTGGCCTGCACAGTTTCTCTATTTGGAGTCCTATTGCCATGAATCACCTTTTTAAGCCATCTACTATGGATTCAGGTTTCCTGCGATGGCATCACAGCGGTATCACTCGCTTTAAAGATCTACTTATAGAGGATACCTTTGCCTCATTTGCTCAACTGAAAGAGAAATTTGATCTTTTAAATTCAGATTTTTTTCGTTACCTTCAAGTACGTCATTTCTTTGTTTCTCAACTACCACAATTCTCAACTACCACAGAAACAGAAATAACTGACAAGATTTTTTCACTAGATCCATCCAGGAGGGGTCTTATTTCTAAACTATATAATATTATGTTGAACTTTAAATGTTCCTTTGTGGATAAATTTAAGATGGCTTGGGAAAAAGATATGGGCCTTGCTATATCAGATGATACTTGGGTTTCTGCTCTTAAACTGGTAAACTCATCTTCATTTTGTGCTCGACACCAACTAATTCAGTTCAAGGTGGTACACCGGGTCCATATTTCCAGGGTAAAGCTGGCTTCTATGTACCCCACAGTTAGTCCACTATGTACAAGATGTAATCTTACAGATGCCTCTCTGTATCATATGTTCTTTTCATGCCCTCATTTGAATGCATATTGGGGGACAATTTTTGACACAATGTCTCGTGTATTTAACACAAATTTAAAACCAAATCCATTAACAGCCATTTTTGGGGTTGTGGAGGACCAAGCTGTTTCAGGTACTGCCAAAAAACACTGTATAGCCTTTGCATCACTCCTGGCACGACGTGCTATACTGCTTAAATGGAAAGATACCTCTCCCCCGTCTTATTCACAGTGGCTACAGGATATCATGTCCTGTATAAAACTGGAGAAAATTAGGTGTTCATTCAACAAGTCTCCTGATATGTTTGAAGAATTACGGGGTCCTTTTTTGAGAACATTTCCAGCTCTTTAGTCATATAAGCCTACAGCAGCTTAGCTGCATGTGGTAGCATATAGTACAGGTCATGCTTGATGGAGTGATGGTTTGACTGTGGCAGTGACAACGAATGGTATGGGTTTTTTTTTTAATGTTTTGTTAATCTTATTTACTATTATTACGTATTATTATGTTTTTTTTTGCTGTTGTTTCTTTTTGTTTTCTTTCCTTAGCTTTATTATAAACACTTCTTTTAGTAATTTGTCCTTCAGACTAACAGAACTCTGTAATTGTGTTTGCATAATGTAAAACTCAATAAAAATACTGGGTTAAAAAAAAGATGATAATATTGGTTTCCATTTATACCATTTTTAAATTAGCAGTGTGTGTTGGCAAGAGTCTGGCGATAGGATTCGTGTCCTTTTACATGTCCCACTATACGATACGTATCTTGATATTGTGTCAGATTTTGCCCGCACATGTCCTAACATGTCTTCACTTTCACTCAGTCTTTCATTTGAAATTATGACACATCAGGATGTTGTCATCAAAATATTGCCTTCGAAGTCCATAAATAGGACCTCTTTGCCCAAGTTGGGTTAACAATTAAAAGCATGCCACCTGCTCGTAGACAAACTCGCATGCGCAGACAGGCCTCTCTCCCCGCCCGCAGACGACGTAGAGTCCGCAGGACTCGTGTTGTTCGCAGACGCCGGAGAGTTGCCCGTCGCAGACACCAAGCCCACTAATTAGAGGTCTGCTACGAAGGTAGCACGCCTCCATTTGGGCAGGGTTTGCAGTAAAAAAAAAAAAAAAACACTACAAAAATAAGAAACACATTCACACAACAAAGCCAGCTGTCTGGCATGAGCATTTATGACTTCAAGATGATGTCATCAAAATATTGCCTTCGAAGTCCATAAATAGGACCTCTTTGCCCAAGTTGGGTTAACAATTAAAAGCATGCCACCTGCTCGTAGACAAACTCGCATGCGCAGACAGGCCTCTCTCCCCGCCCGCAGACGACGTAGAGTCCGCAGGACTCGTGTTGTTCGCAGACGCCGGAGAGTTGCCCGTCGCAGACACCAAGCCCACTAATTAGAGGTCTGCTACGAAGGTAGCACGCCTCCATTTGGGGAGGGTTTGCAGTAAAAAAAAAAAAAAAAACACTACAAAAAGAAACAACACATTCACACAACAAAGCCAGCTGTCTGGCATGAGCATTTATGACTTCAAGATGATGTCATCAAAATATTGCCTTCGAAGTCCATAAATAGGACCTCTTTGCCCAAGTTGGGTTAACAATTAAAAGCATGCCACCTGCTCGTAGACAAACTCGCATGCGCAGACAGGCCTCTCTCCCCGCCCGCAGACGACGTAGAGTCCGCAGGACTCGTGTTGTTCGCAGACGCCGGAGAGTTGCCCGTCGCAGACACCAAGCCCACTAATTAGAGGTCTGCTACGAAGGTAGCACGCCTCCATTTGGGGAGGGTTTGCAGTAAAAAAAAAAAAAAAAAACACTACAAAAATAAGAAACACATTCACACAACAAAGCCAGCTGTCTGGCATGAGCATTTATGACTTCAAGATGATGTCATCAAAATATTGCCTTCGAAGTCCATAAATAGGACCTCTTTGCCCAAGTTGGGTTAACAATTAAAAGCATGCCACCTGCTCGTAGACAAACTCGCATGCGCAGACAGGCCTCTCTCCCCGCCCGCAGACGACGTAGAGTCCGCAGGACTCGTGTTGTTCGCAGACGCCGGAGAGTTGCCCGTCGCAGACACCAAGCCCACTAATTAGAGGTCTGCTACGAAGGTAGCACGCCTCCATTTGGGGAGGGTTTGCAGTAAAAAAAAAAAAAAAAAAACACTACAAAAATAAGAAACACATTCACACAACAAAGCCAGCTGTCTGGCATGAGCATTTATGACTTCAAGATGATAATATTGGTTTCCATTTATACCATTTTTAAATAAGCAGTGTGTGTTGGCAAGAGTCTGGCGATAGGATTCGTGTCCTTTTACATGTCCCACTATACGATACGTATCTTGATATTGTGTCAGATTCTGCCCGCACATGTCCTAAGATGTCTCTTTTTCACTCAGTCTTTCATCTGAAATTATGACACATCAGAATGTGATGTCATCAAAATATTGCCTTCGAAGTCCATAAATAGGACCTCTTTGCCCAAGTTGGGTTAACAATTAAAAGCATGCCACCTGCTCGTAGACAAACTCGCATGCGCAGACAGGCCTCTCTCCCCGCCCGCAGACGACGTAGAGTCCGCAGGACTCGTGTTGTTCGCAGACGCCGGAGAGTTGCCCGTCGCAGACACCAAGCCCACTAATTAGAGGTCTGCTATGAAGGTATTACGCCTCCTTTTGGGGAGGGTTTGCAGTAAAAAAAAAAAAACACTACAAAAAGAAACAACACATTCACACAACAAAGCCAGCTGTCTGGCATGAGCATTTATGACTTCAAGATGATATTTTTGGTTTGCCTTTATGCCATTTTTATATTAGCAGTGTGTGTTGGCAAGAGTCTGGCGATACGATTCGTGTCCTTTTACATGTCCCACTATACGATACGTATCTTGATATTGTGTCAGATTCTGCCCGCACATGTCCTAAGATGTCTCAATTTTCACTCAGCCCTTCATTTGAAATTATGACACATCAGGATGTGATGTCATCAAAATATTGCCTTCGAAGTCCATAAATAGGACCTCTTTGCCCAAGTTGGGTTAACAATTAAAAGCATGCCACCTGCTCGTAGACAAACTCGCATGCGCAGACAGGCCTCTCTCCCCGCCCGCAGACGACGTAGAGTCCGCAGGACTCGTGTTGTTCGCAGACGCCGGAGAGTTGCCCGTCGCAGACACCAAGCCCACTAATTAGAGGTCTGCTACGAAGGTAGCACGCCTCCATTTGGGGAGGGTTTGCAGTAAAAAAAAAAAAAAAAACACTACAAAAAGAAACAACACATTCACACAACAAAGCCAGCTGTCTGGCATGAGCATTTATGACTTCAAGATGATGTCATCAAAATATTGCCTTCGAAGTCCATAAATAGGACCTCTTTGCCCAAGTTGGGTTAACAATTAAAAGCATGCCACCTGCTCGTAGACAAACTCGCATGCGCAGACAGGCCTCTCTCCCCGCCCGCAGACGACGTAGAGTCCGCAGGACTCGTGTTGTTCGCAGACGCCGGAGAGTTGCCCGTCGCAGACACCAAGCCCACTAATTAGAGGTCTGCTACGAAGGTAGCACGCCTCCATTTGGGGAGGGTTTGCAGTAAAAAAAAAAAAAAAAACACTACAAAAAGAAACAACACATTCACACAACAAAGCCAGCTGTCTGGCATGAGCATTTATGACTTCAAGATGATGTCATCAAAATATTGCCTTCGAAGTCCATAAATAGGACCTCTTTGCCCAAGTTGGGTTAACAATTAAAAGCATGCCACCTGCTCGTAGACAAACTCGCATGCGCAGACAGGCCTCTCTCCCCGCCCGCAGACGACGTAGAGTCCGCAGGACTCGTGTTGTTCGCAGACGCCGGAGAGTTGCCCGTCGCAGACACCAAGCCCACTAATTAGAGGTCTGCTACGAAGGTAGCACGCCTCCATTTGGGGAGGGTTTGCAGTAAAAAAAAAAAAAAAACACTACAAAAATAAGAAACACATTCACACAACAAAGCCAGCTGTCTGGCATGAGCATTTATGACTTCAAGATGATGTCATCAAAATATTGCCTTCGAAGTCCATAAATAGGACCTCTTTGCCCAAGTTGGGTTAACAATTAAAAGCATGCCACCTGCTCGTAGACAAACTCGCATGCGCAGACAGGCCTCTCTCCCCGCCCGCAGACGACGTAGAGTCCGCAGGACTCGTGTTGTTCGCAGACGCCGGAGAGTTGCCCGTCGCAGACACCAAGCCCACTAATTAGAGGTCTGCTACGAAGGTAGCACGCCTCCATTTGGGGAGGGTTTGCAGTAAAAAAAAAAAAAAAAACACTACAAAAATAAGAAACACATTCACACAACAAAGCCAGCTGTCTGGCATGAGCATTTATGACTTCAAGATGATGTCATCAAAATATTGCCTTCGAAGTCCATAAATAGGACCTCTTTGCCCAAGTTGGGTTAACAATTAAAAGCATGCCACCTGCTCGTAGACAAACTCGCATGCGCAGACAGGCCTCTCTCCCCGCCCGCAGACGACGTAGAGTCCGCAGGACTCGTGTTGTTCGCAGACGCCGGAGAGTTGCCCGTCGCAGACACCAAGCCCACTAATTAGAGGTCTGCTACGAAGGTAGCACGCCTCCATTTGGGCAGGGTTTGCAGTAAAAAAAAAAAAAAAACACTACAAAAATAAGAAACACATTCACACAACAAAGCCAGCTGTCTGGCATGAGCATTTATGACTTCAAGATGATGTCATCAAAATATTGCCTTCGAAGTCCATAAATAGGACCTCTTTGCCCAAGTTGGGTTAACAATTAAAAGCATGCCACCTGCTCGTAGACAAACTCGCATGCGCAGACAGGCCTCTCTCCCCGCCCGCAGACGACGTAGAGTCCGCAGGACTCGTGTTGTTCGCAGACGCCGGAGAGTTGCCCGTCGCAGACACCAAGCCCACTAATTAGAGGTCTGCTACGAAGGTAGCACGCCTCCATTTGGGGAGGGTTTGCAGTAAAAAAAAAAAAAAAAAACACTACAAAAAGAAACAACACATTCACACAACAAAGCCAGCTGTCTGGCATGAGCATTTATGACTTCAAGATGATGTCATCAAAATATTGCCTTCGAAGTCCATAAATAGGACCTCTTTGCCCAAGTTGGGTTAACAATTAAAAGCATGCCACCTGCTCGTAGACAAACTCGCATGCGCAGACAGGCCTCTCTCCCCGCCCGCAGACGACGTAGAGTCCGCAGGACTCGTGTTGTTCGCAGACGCCGGAGAGTTGCCCGTCGCAGACACCAAGCCCACTAATTAGAGGTCTGCTACGAAGGTAGCACGCCTCCATTTGGGGAGGGTTTGCAGTAAAAAAAAAAAAAAAAACACTACAAAAAGAAACAACACATTCACACAACAAAGCCAGCTGTCTGGCATGAGCATTTATGACTTCAAGATGATGTCATCAAAATATTGCCTTCGAAGTCCATAAATAGGACCTCTTTGCCCAAGTTGGGTTAACAATTAAAAGCATGCCACCTGCTCGTAGACAAACTCGCATGCGCAGACAGGCCTCTCTCCCCGCCCGCAGACGACGTAGAGTCCGCAGGACTCGTGTTGTTCGCAGACGCCGGAGAGTTGCCCGTCGCAGACACCAAGCCCACTAATTAGAGGTCTGCTACGAAGGTAGCACGCCTCCATTTGGGGAGGGTTTGCAGTAAAAAAAAAAAAAAAAACACTACAAAAATAAGAAACACATTCACACAACAAAGCCAGCTGTCTGGCATGAGCATTTATGACTTCAAGATGATGTCATCAAAATATTGCCTTCGAAGTCCATAAATAGGACCTCTTTGCCCAAGTTGGGTTAACAATTAAAAGCATGCCACCTGCTCGTAGACAAACTCGCATGCGCAGACAGGCCTCTCTCCCCGCCCGCAGACGACGTAGAGTCCGCAGGACTCGTGTTGTTCGCAGACGCCGGAGAGTTGCCCGTCGCAGACACCAAGCCCACTAATTAGAGGTCTGCTACGAAGGTAGCACGCCTCCATTTGGGGAGGGTTTGCAGTAAAAAAAAAAAAAAAAAACACTACAAAAAGAAACAACACATTCACACAACAAAGCCAGCTGTCTGGCATGAGCATTTATGACTTCAAGATGATGTCATCAAAATATTGCCTTCGAAGTCCATAAATAGGACCTCTTTGCCCAAGTTGGGTTAACAATTAAAAGCATGCCACCTGCTCGTAGACAAACTCGCATGCGCAGACAGGCCTCTCTCCCCGCCCGCAGACGACGTAGAGTCCGCAGGACTCGTGTTGTTCGCAGACGCCGGAGAGTTGCCCGTCGCAGACACCAAGCCCACTAATTAGAGGTCTGCTACGAAGGTAGCACGCCTCCATTTGGGGAGGGTTTGCAGTAAAAAAAAAAAAAAAAACACTACAAAAAGAAACAACACATTCACACAACAAAGCCAGCTGTCTGGCATGAGCATTTATGACTTCAAGATGATGTCATCAAAATATTGCCTTCGAAGTCCATAAATAGGACCTCTTTGCCCAAGTTGGGTTAACAATTAAAAGCATGCCACCTGCTCGTAGACAAACTCGCATGCGCAGACAGGCCTCTCTCCCCGCCCGCAGACGACGTAGAGTCCGCAGGACTCGTGTTGTTCGCAGACGCCGGAGAGTTGCCCGTCGCAGACACCAAGCCCACTAATTAGAGGTCTGCTACGAAGGTAGCACGCCTCCATTTGGGGAGGGTTTGCAGTAAAAAAAAAAAAAAAAACACTACAAAAATAAGAAACACATTCACACAACAAAGCCAGCTGTCTGGCATGAGCATTTATGACTTCAAGATGATGTCATCAAAATATTGCCTTCGAAGTCCATAAATAGGACCTCTTTGCCCAAGTTGGGTTAACAATTAAAAGCATGCCACCTGCTCGTAGACAAACTCGCATGCGCAGACAGGCCTCTCTCCCCGCCCGCAGACGACGTAGAGTCCGCAGGACTCGTGTTGTTCGCAGACGCCGGAGAGTTGCCCGTCGCAGACACCAAGCCCACTAATTAGAGGTCTGCTACGAAGGTAGCACGCCTCCATTTGGGGAGGGTTTGCAGTAAAAAAAAAAAAAAAAAACACTACAAAAAGAAACAACACATTCACACAACAAAGCCAGCTGTCTGGCATGAGCATTTATGACTTCAAGATGATGTCATCAAAATATTGCCTTCGAAGTCCATAAATAGGACCTCTTTGCCCAAGTTGGGTTAACAATTAAAAGCATGCCACCTGCTCGTAGACAAACTCGCATGCGCAGACAGGCCTCTCTCCCCGCCCGCAGACGACGTAGAGTCCGCAGGACTCGTGTTGTTCGCAGACGCCGGAGAGTTGCCCGTCGCAGACACCAAGCCCACTAATTAGAGGTCTGCTACGAAGGTAGCACGCCTCCATTTGGGGAGGGTTTGCAGTAAAAAAAAAAAAAAAAACACTACAAAAATAAGAAACACATTCACACAACAAAGCCAGCTGTCTGGCATGAGCATTTATGACTTCAAGATGATGTCATCAAAATATTGCCTTCGAAGTCCATAAATAGGACCTCTTTGCCCAAGTTGGGTTAACAATTAAAAGCATGCCACCTGCTCGTAGACAAACTCGCATGCGCAGACAGGCCTCTCTCCCCGCCCGCAGACGACGTAGAGTCCGCAGGACTCGTGTTGTTCGCAGACGCCGGAGAGTTGCCCGTCGCAGACACCAAGCCCACTAATTAGAGGTCTGCTACGAAGGTAGCACGCCTCCATTTGGGGAGGGTTTGCAGTAAAAAAAAAAAAAAAAAACACTACAAAAATAAGAAACACATTCACACAACAAAGCCAGCTGTCTGGCATGAGCATTTATGACTTCAAGATGATGTCATCAAAATATTGCCTTCGAAGTCCATAAATAGGACCTCTTTGCCCAAGTTGGGTTAACAATTAAAAGCATGCCACCTGCTCGTAGACAAACTCGCATGCGCAGACAGGCCTCTCTCCCCGCCCGCAGACGACGTAGAGTCCGCAGGACTCGTGTTGTTCGCAGACGCCGGAGAGTTGCCCGTCGCAGACACCAAGCCCACTAATTAGAGGTCTGCTACGAAGGTAGCACGCCTCCATTTGGGGAGGGTTTGCAGTAAAAAAAAAAAAAAAAAACACTACAAAAATAAAAAAACACATTCACACAACAAAGCCAGCTGTCTGGCATGAGCATTTATGACTTCAAGATGATGTCATCAAAATATTGCCTTCGAAGTCCATAAATAGGACCTCTTTGCCCAAGTTGGGTTAACAATTAAAAGCATGCCACCTGCTCGTAGACAAACTCGCATGCGCAGACAGGCCTCTCTCCCCGCCCGCAGACGACGTAGAGTCCGCAGGACTCGTGTTGTTCGCAGACGCCGGAGAGTTGCCCGTCGCAGACACCAAGCCCACTAATTAGAGGTCTGCTACGAAGGTAGCACGCCTCCATTTGGGGAGGGTTTGCAGTAAAAAAAAAAAAAAAAACACTACAAAAATAAGAAACACATTCACACAACAAAGCCAGCTGTCTGGCATGAGCATTTATGACTTCAAGATGATGTCATCAAAATATTGCCTTCGAAGTCCATAAAAAGGACCTCTTTGCCCAAGTTGGGTTAACAATTAAAAGCATGCCACCTGCTCGTAGACAAACTCGCATGCGCAGACAGGCCTCTCTCCCCGCCCGCAGACGACGTAGAGTCCGCAGGACTCTTGTTGTTCGCAGACGCCGGAGAGTTGCCCGTCGCAGACACCAAGCCCACTAATTAGAGGTCTGCTATGAAGGTAGCACGCCTCCATCTGGGGAGGGTTTGCAGTAAAAAAAAAAAAAAAAACACTACAAAAAGAAACAACACATTCACACAACAAAGCCAGCTGTTTGGCATGAGCATTTATGACTTCAAAATGATATGTTTGGTTTCCCTTTATGCCATTTTTAAATTAGCAGTGTGTGTTGGCAAGAGTCTGGCGATACGATTTGTGTCCTTTTACAAGTCCCACTATACGATACGTATCTTGATATTGTGTCAGATTCTGCCCGCACATGTCCAAAGATGTCTTTTTCACTTAGTCTTTCATCTGAAATTATGACACATCAGAATGTGATGTCATCAAAATATTGCCTTCGAAGTCCATAAATAGGACCTCTTTGCCCAAGTTGGGTTAACAATTAAAAGCATGCCACCTGCTCGTAGACAAACTCGCATGCGCAGACAGGCCTCTCTCCCCGCCCGCAGACGACGTAGAGTCCGCAGGACTCGTGTTGTTCGCAGACGCCGGAGAGTTGCCCGTCGCAGACACCAAGCCCACTAATTAGAGGTCTGCTACGAAGGTAGCACGCCTCCATTTGGGGAGGGTTTGCAGTAAAAAAAAAAAAAACACTACAAAAATAAGAAACGCATTCACACATCAAAGCCAGCTGTCTGGCATGAGCATTTATGACTTCAAGATGATTTTTGGTTTCCTTTTATGCCATTTTTAAATTAGCAGTGTGTGTTGGCAAGAGTCTGGCGATACGATTCGTGTCCTTTACATGTCCACTATACGATACGTATCTTGATATTGTGTCAGATTATGATGTCATCAAAATATTGCCTTCGAAGTCCATAAATAGGACCTCTTTGCCCAAGTTGGGTTAACAATTAAAAGCATGCCACCTGCTCGTAGACAAACTCGCATGCGCAGACAGGCCTCTCTCCCCGCCCGCAGACGACGTAGAGTCCGCAGGACTCGTGTTGTTCGCAGACGCCGGAGAGTTGCCCGTCGCAGACACCAAGCCCACTAATTAGAGGTCTGCTACGAAGGTAGCACGCCTCCATTTGGGGAGGGTTTGCAGTAAAAAAAAAAAAAAAAAACACTACAAAAAGAAACAACACATTCACACAACAAAGCCAGCTGTCTGGCATGAGCATTTATGACTTCAAGATGATGTCATCAAAATATTGCCTTCGAAGTCCATAAATAGGACCTCTTTGCCCAAGTTGGGTTAACAATTAAAAGCATGCCACCTGCTCGTAGACAAACTCGCATGCGCAGACAGGCCTCTCTCCCCGCCCGCAGACGACGTAGAGTCCGCAGGACTCGTGTTGTTCGCAGACGCCGGAGAGTTGCCCGTCGCAGACACCAAGCCCACTAATTAGAGGTCTGCTACGAAGGTAGCACGCCTCCATTTGGGGAGGGTTTGCAGTAAAAAAAAAAAAAAAAAACACTACAAAATAAGAAACACATTCACACAACAAAGCCAGCTGTCTGGCATGAGCATTTATGACTTCAAGATGATGTCATCAAAATATTGCCTTCGAAGTCCATAAATAGGACCTCTTTGCCCAAGTTGGGTTAACAATTAAAAGCATGCCACCTGCTCGTAGACAAACTCGCATGCGCAGACAGGCCTCTCTCCCCGCCCGCAGACGACGTAGAGTCCGCAGGACTCGTGTTGTTCGCAGACGCCGGAGAGTTGCCCGTCGCAGACACCAAGCCCACTAATTAGAGGTCTGCTACGAAGGTAGCACGCCTCCATTTGGGGAGGGTTTGCAGTAAAAAAAAAAAAAAAAACACTACAAAAAATACGAACACATTCACACAACAAAGCCAGCTGTCTGGCATGAGCATTTATGACTTCAAGATGATGTCATCAAAATATTGCCTTCGAAGTCCATAAATAGGACCTCTTTGCCCAAGTTGGGTTAACAATTAAAAGCATGCCACCCTGCTCGTAGACAAACTCGCATGCGCAGACAGGCCTTCTCCCCGCCCGCAGACGACGTAGAGTCCGCAGGACTCGTGTTGTTCGCAGACGCCGGAGAGTTGCCCGTCGCAGACACCAAGCCCACTAATTAGAGGTCGGCTACGAAGGTAGCACGCCTCCATTTGGGGAGGGTTTGCAGTAAAAAAAAAAAAAAAAAAACACTACAAAATAAGAAACAACACATTCACACAACAAAGCCAGCTGTCTGGCATGAGCAATTTATGACTAAGCAGTGTGTGTTGGCAAGAGTCTGGCGATACGATTCGTGTCCTTTTACATGTCCCACTATACGATACGTATCTTGATATTGTGTCAGATTCTGCCCGCACATGTCCTGAGATGTCTCATTTTTCACTCAGTCTTTCATTTGAAATTATGACACATCAGGATGTGATGTCATCAAAATATTGCCTTCGAAGTCCATAAATAGGACCTCTTTGCCCAAGTTGGGTTAACAATTAAAAGCATGCCACCTGCTCGTAGACAAACTCGCATGCGCAGACAGGCCTCTCTCCCCGCCCGCAGACGACGTAGAGTCCGCAGGACTCGTGTTGTTCGCAGACGCCGGAGAGTTGCCCGTCGCAGACACCAAGCCCACTAATTAGAGGTCTGCTACGAAGGTAGCACGCCTCCATTTGGGGAGGGTTTGCAGTAAAAAAAAAAAAAAAAAAAACACTACAAAAAGAAACAACACATTCACACAACAAAGCCAGCTGTCTGGCATGAGCATTTATGACTTCAAGATGATGTCATCAAAATATTGCCTTCGAAGTCCATAAATAGGACCTCTTTGCCCAAGTTGGGTTAACAATTAAAAGCATGCCACCTGCTCGTAGACAAACTCGCATGCGCAGACAGGCCTCTCTCCCCGCCCGCAGACGACGTAGAGTCCGCAGGACTCGTGTTGTTCGCAGACGCCGGAGAGTTGCCCGTCGCAGACACCAAGCCCACTAATTAGAGGTCTGCTACGAAGGTAGCACGCCTCCATTTGGGGAGGGTTTGCAGTAAAAAAAAAAAAAAAACACTACAAAAATAAGAAACACATTCACACAACAAAGCCAGCTGTCTGGCATGAGCATTTATGACTTCAAGATGATGTCATCAAAATATTGCCTTCGAAGTCCATAAATAGGACCTCTTTGCCCAAGTTGGGTTAACAATTAAAAGCATGCCACCTGCTCGTAGACAAACTCGCATGCGCAGACAGGCCTCTCTCCCCGCCCGCAGACGACGTAGAGTCCGCAGGACTCGTGTTGTTCGCAGACGCCGGAGAGTTGCCCGTCGCAGACACCAAGCCCACTAATTAGAGGTCTGCTACGAAGGTAGCACGCCTCCATTTGGGGAGGGTTTGCAGTAAAAAAAAAAAAAAAAACACTACAAAATAAGAAACACATTCACACAACAAAGCCAGCTGTCTGGCATGAGCATTTATGACTTCAAGATGATGTCATCAAAATATTGCCTTCGAAGTCCATAAATAGGACCTCTTTGCCCAAGTTGGGTTAACAATTAAAAGCATGCCACCTGCTCGTAGACAAACTCGCATGCGCAGACAGGCCTCTCTCCCCGCCCGCAGACGACGTAGAGTCCGCAGGACTCGTGTTGTTCGCAGACGCCGGAGAGTTGCCCGTCGCAGACACCAAGCCCACTAATTAGAGGTCTGCTACGAAGGTAGCACGCCTCCATTTGGGGAGGGTTTGCAGTAAAAAAAAAAAAAAAAACACTACAAAAAAAAAGAAACACATTCACACAACAAAGCCAGCTGTCTGGCATGAGCATTTATGACTTCAAGATGATGTCATCAAAATATTGCCTTCGAAGTCCATAAATAGGACCTCTTTGCCCAAGTTGGGTTAACAATTAAAAGCATGCCACCTGCTCGTAGACAAACTCGCATGCGCAGACAGGCCTCTCTCCCCGCCCGCAGACGACGTAGAGTCCGCAGGACTCGTGTTGTTCGCAGACGCCGGAGAGTTGCCCGTCGCAGACACCAAGCCCACTAATTAGAGGTCTGCTACGAAGGTAGCACGCCTCCATTTGGGGAGGGTTTGCAGTAAAAAAAAAAAAAAAAACACTACAAAAATAAGAAACACATTCACACAACAAAGCCAGCTGTCTGGCATGAGCATTTATGACTTCAAGATGATGTCATCAAAATATTGCCTTCGAAGTCCATAAATAGGACCTCTTTGCCCAAGTTGGGTTAACAATTAAAAGCATGCCACCTGCTCGTAGACAAACTCGCATGCGCAGACAGGCCTCTCTCCCCGCCCGCAGACGACGTAGAGTCCGCAGGACTCGTGTTGTTCGCAGACGCCGGAGAGTTGCCCGTCGCAGACACCAAGCCCACTAATTAGAGGTCTGCTACGAAGGTAGCACGCCTCCATTTGGGGAGGGTTTGCAGTAAAAAAAAAAAAAAAAAACACTACAAAAATAAGAAACACATTCACACAACAAAGCCAGCTGTCTGGCATGAGCATTTATGACTTCAAGATGATGTCATCAAAATATTGCCTTCGAAGTCCATAAATAGGACCTCTTTGCCCAAGTTGGGTTAACAATTAAAAGCATGCCACCTGCTCGTAGACAAACTCGCATGCGCAGACAGGCCTCTCTCCCCGCCCGCAGACGACGTAGAGTCCGCAGGACTCGTGTTGTTCGCAGACGCCGGAGAGTTGCCCGTCGCAGACACCAAGCCCACTAATTAGAGGTCTGCTACGAAGGTAGCACGCCTCCATTTGGGCAGGGTTTGCAGTAAAAAAAAAAAAAAAAAACACTACAAAAATAAGAAACACATTCACACAACAAAGCCAGCTGTCTGGCATGAGCATTTATGACTTCAAGATGATGTCATCAAAATATTGCCTTCGAAGTCCATAAATAGGACCTCTTTGCCCAAGTTGGGTTAACAATTAAAAGCATGCCACCTGCTCGTAGACAAACTCGCATGCGCAGACAGGCCTCTCTCCCCGCCCGCAGACGACGTAGAGTCCGCAGGACTCGTGTTGTTCGCAGACGCCGGAGAGTTGCCCGTCGCAGACACCAAGCCCACTAATTAGAGGTCTGCTACGAAGGTAGCACGCCTCCATTTGGGGAGGGTTTGCAGTAAAAAAAAAAAAAAAAACACTACAAAAATAAGAAACACATTCACACAACAAAGCCAGCTGTCTGGCATGAGCATTTATGACTTCAAGATGATGTCATCAAAATATTGCCTTCGAAGTCCATAAATAGGACCTCTTTGCCCAAGTTGGGTTAACAATTAAAAGCATGCCACCTGCTCGTAGACAAACTCGCATGCGCAGACAGGCCTCTCTCCCCGCCCGCAGACGACGTAGAGTCCGCAGGACTCGTGTTGTTCGCAGACGCCGGAGAGTTGCCCGTCGCAGACACCAAGCCCACTAATTAGAGGTCTGCTACGAAGGTAGCACGCCTCCATTTGGGGAGGGTTTGCAGTAAAAAAAAAAAAAAAAAACACTACAAAAATAAGAAACACATTCACACAACAAAGCCAGCTGTCTGGCATGAGCATTTATGACTTCAAGATGATGTCATCAAAATATTGCCTTCGAAGTCCATAAATAGGACCTCTTTGCCCAAGTTGGGTTAACAATTAAAAGCATGCCACCTGCTCGTAGACAAACTCGCATGCGCAGACAGGCCTCTCTCCCCGCCCGCAGACGACGTAGAGTCCGCAGGACTCGTGTTGTTCGCAGACGCCGGAGAGTTGCCCGTCGCAGACACCAAGCCCACTAATTAGAGGTCTGCTACGAAGGTAGCACGCCTCCATTTGGGGAGGGTTTGCAGTAAAAAAAAAAAAAAAACACTACAAAAATAAGAAACACATTCACACAACAAAGCCAGCTGTCTGGCATGAGCATTTATGACTTCAAGATGATGTCATCAAAATATTGCCTTCGAAGTCCATAAATAGTACTTCTTTGCCCAAGTTGGGTTAACAATTAAAAGCATGCCACCTGCTCGTAGACAAACTCGCATGCGCAGACAGGCCTCTCTCCCCGCCCGCAGACGACGTAGAGTCCACAGGACTCGTGTTGTTTGCAGACGCCGGAGACCTGCCCGTCTTAGACACCAAGCCCACTTATTAGAAGTCTGCTACGAAGGTAGCACGCCTCCATTTGGGCAGGGTTTGCATTAAAAAAAAAAAAAACACTACAAAAATAAGAAACACATTCACAAAACAAAGCCAGCTGTCTGGCATGAGCATTTATGACTTCAAGATGATATGTTTGGTTTCCCTTTATGCCATTTTTAAATTAGCAGTGTGTGTTGGCAAGAGTCTGGCGATACGATTCATGTCCTTTTACATGTCCCACTATACGATACGTATTGATGTCATCAAAATATTGCCTTCGAAGTCCATAAATAGGACCTCTTTGCCCAAGTTGGGTTAACAATTAAAAGCATGCCACCTGCTCGTAGACAAACTCGCATGCGCAGACAGGCCTCTCTCCCCGCCCGCAGACGACGTAGAGTCCGCAGGACTCGTGTTGTTCGCAGACGCCGGAGAGTTGCCCGTCGCAGACACCAAGCCCACTAATTAGAGGTCTGCTACGAAGGTAGCACGCCTCCATTTGGGGAGGGTTTGCAGTAAAAAAAAAAAAAAAAACACTACAAAATAAGACAACACATTCACACAACAAAGCCAGCTGTCTGGCATGAGCATTTATGACTTCAAGATGATGTCATCAAAATATTGCCTTCGAAGTCCATAAATAGGACCTCTTTGCCCAAGTTGGGTTAACAATTAAAAGCATGCCACCTGCTCGTAGACAAACTCGCATGCGCAGACAGGCCTCTCTCCCCGCCCGCAGACGACGTAGAGTCCGCAGGACTCGTGTTGTTCGCAGACGCCGGAGAGTTGCCCGTCGCAGACACCAAGCCCACTAATTAGAGGTCTGCTACGAAGGTAGCACGCCTCCATTTGGGGAGGGTTTGCAGTAAAAAAAAAAAAAAAAACACTACAAAAAGAAACAACACATTCACACAACAAAGCCAGCTGTCTGGCATGAGCATTTATGACTTCAAGATGATGTCATCAAAATATTGCCTTCGAAGTCCATAAATAGGACCTCTTTGCCCAAGTTGGGTTAACAATTAAAAGCATGCCACCTGCTCGTAGACAAACTCGCATGCGCAGACAGGCCTCTCTCCCCGCCCGCAGACGACGTAGAGTCCGCAGGACTCGTGTTGTTCGCAGACGCCGGAGAGTTGCCCGTCGCAGACACCAAGCCCACTAATTAGAGGTCTGCTACGAAGGTAGCACGCCTCCATTTGGGGAGGGTTTGCAGTAAAAAAAAAAAAAAAACACTACAAAAATAAGAAACACATTCACACAACAAAGCCAGCTGTCTGGCATGAGCATTTATGACTTCAAGATGATGTCATCAAAATATTGCCTTCGAAGTCCATAAATAGGACCTCTTTGCCCAAGTTGGGTTAACAATTAAAAGCATGCCACCTGCTCGTAGACAAACTCGCATGCGCAGACAGGCCTCTCTCCCCGCCCGCAGACGACGTAGAGTCCGCAGGACTCGTGTTGTTCGCAGACGCCGGAGAGTTGCCCGTCGCAGACACCAAGCCCACTAATTAGAGGTCTGCTACGAAGGTAGCACGCCTCCATTTGGGGAGGGTTTGCAGTAAAAAAAAAAAAAAAAAACACTACAAAACAAACAACACATTCACACAACAAAGCCAGCTGTCTGGCATGAGCATTTATGACTTCAA